>CAUYUJ010020343.1:37401-158970 GCA_963575745.1 Prorocentrum cordatum
GTAAGTAGCTCATAAGTAGTGTAAGTAGCTCATATTTAGCTAAGTTACTTAGGAGCTACTTATAAGTAGGGGCAGCCTACTTATAAGTAGCGTAAGTACTTATAAGTACTTTGGCCTACTTATAAGTACTTACGGCCTACTTATATAAGTAGCGTAAGTAACTTACGGGCTACTTATGTAAGTGGCGTAAGTGCCACGTAACTGCAGTTACGCAAGTAACGCCATGTATGGGCATGCATTTGCAAGCTTGATATATAAAGCAGCGCGCGCGCTGAACAGGACGCCCAAAATATTTGGGACGCCAAAGTCGTTAACCCGAAGCCCTAAGAGAACCTTGGGGCCCGATCTGGAATACTGAGCGCGGCGGGGCTACTTATAAGTACGTATGCTACTTATACATATTTATGGAGCTTGCGGCCTACTTAGTAAGTAGACACAAGTAACTTATATTCATTTAAAAATATCCCGTAAGTAACTTGTACGTAGCCCGTAAGTAGCCAGAATTTCTGCTACTTGGCTTCCAGATTTTTGTTATGATTTTTGCTTCAAGATTTATGCGGTCTCGCTTACATGCTTTCTGTGATTTCCATGTTCGGAGGTAATTTTTTGTAACATGCTATTTGGATTCATATACTTCCATGGTCGGAACCATATTTTTTCGCATGTTTTAGCTTGGTGAATTGTATATCTATGTTGTACGCAGAAGCACTTCATGCTTTAAACTTCTTACATTCACATTTCGATGTTTCCGAAATCGGTGATTGTGCGCATGCGCAAACCCAAGATGGGGAATGGAATATCGCGCGTACTGATTTGATGATGTTTTGTTGTTGATATCGTGATTTTATGGGATATGGCTAAGTTCTGTGAGTTCTATGTTCGGAGTTATGTTTTCTGTAACCGTGCTCACTTTCACAAATTTACACTTCGATGCTTTCGAAATCGATGATAACATGATTGCGCATGCGCAAACCCAACATGGGGAATTGAATCCCGCACGTACTGATGCGAGGATTTGTTGATGTCGGAATCGTGATTTTAAGTGGTATGGAATTGCGTGTAGTGGGATTTACTTGTTTCCCCGTGACGGAGAGAGAGCGTCGACCTACAAAGCGCATGCAAACATAATGCAATTGAGGGTATATCATGTCCGTTGGAACATTGTTGGAAAGCATATTGCGTCATGCTGTCATTGATGCTCCATAATGCTGCTGTTCGGTTTCAATTAAGTGTGCTTGCAGAGGCCGGTTACCACATTGTAGCGGGCTGCGCGAACCCAAGAACCAGGAGCCCTAAATAGCACGTAGTATTTTCCTAAGTTCGTGCAAAATGATTCAATGATTTCTTTGGAATTGCTTGCATGTGTGATCTTCTCGTTGCGGAAAGCACGCTGCTTCCGTGAGCGCTTGTTCGCCAATTGCTGTCAAACACCCATTACAAAAAAAACATCCACCAACAACAACATGACGAAATGTTTGGGGCTATCTTGGGCAATTGGGAACGGTTCGGGGAGGTGTGACCGCTACCGTTGGAACGAAGAAGAAGAAGAAGAAGAAGAAGAAGCAGAAGGAAACGGCAGAGGTGGAGAAATGTAGGTATAGGAGGAGGAAAATGAGGAGGACGAATCTGTGGGAGGAGAAAGAGGGGGGAGGAGGAGGATAAGAAGGAGGAATAGGAAGAGGATGGGGGAAGAAGGGTAAATCAGTGAATCCAGAAGACAAGATCAGTGATCTGGGGAGTTCAGTCATTTTCCGAAAACCGTCTTCCGGATCAGTGAAATAGGAAGTTCTCTGATCCCACAGTAGTATCAGTGACATATCCAGATCACTGATTCTATTGATCTGGTCTGTGAATTCGGAAGTTCACTGATTCTGACGCCTGCTGGGGGTCGTTTGGGGGGCCTATTTGGAGGCCTCTTCGGGGTCGTTTTGGGGCTTAGGGTTCGAGAATCGTTTGGGGGCCTCTTCGATAATCGTTTTGAGGCCACTTCGAGAATCGTTTTGGGGCCTCTCCGAGGGGATCGTTTTGAAATCTCCGAGGGGATCGTTCTGGGGATCTCCGAGGGGTTTGTTTGGGGGATCTCCGAGGGGATTGTTGTGGGGATCTCCGAGGGGATCGTTTTGGGGATCTCCGAGGAGTCCTTTTTGGGGATCTCCGAGGGGATCGTTTTGGGGATCTCCGAGGGGATCGTTTCGGGGATCTCCGAGGGGATCGTTTTGGGGGTCTCTGAGGGAATTGTTTTGGGATCTCTTGGAGAATCGTTTCGGTGCCTCTCGGGTGGTCTTTTTGGGGCCTCTCGGGTGGTCTTTTTGGGGCCTCTCGGGGAGTCGTTTGGGCTCAACTTAAGGGTTTCTTGCCTGTTATCTTGCCCATCCCCGCTACCCGCCCCGTTCCGCCCCTCCTCCCCCGCCTCCTATGCCCCCCAGCCCCCAGCCCCCCGGCCCGCGGCGCGGCGGCGGATGAGCCATAGGCGGCTGGATGTAACCATTCAAGCTTGGCATGAGAGCAAGGTAGAGAGGAGGGGTAAGACCAGTGAGAAGGAGGGCAACGATAGTGAGCGAGCAGGATGAGGACGAGTGCGGTGGGCGGCGCGACATGCTGAAGAAGAAGGGTCGGAGTGAGCAGGAGGATTGAGGACGAGGAGGAGGAGGATGAGGAGTGAGCAGGAGGAGGAGTGAGGAGAGACACGGAGGAGCAATACATTTAAACAGTGTAACAATTATATATACATATATATATATATGACCGTGAGCGAGGAGGATTGCGGAGGTTTTTTCAAGGACGTAAGGCTGAAGATGAGGAGTGGGGAGCTCAAGTTCAGAGGATGACCGAGGAGTAAGAGAGGGGATGATGAATAGGAACAGGTCTGCAAACGGTGATAATTTGCTGTGCTTGCCGATTAGGAGACGAAGTAAGAAGCAGCGTGCGCTCAGAGGGGTGACAGGGAGGAGTGAGGAGGATAGGGGTTGAGGCGGGCACGGAAGAGGAGGGGCAGCAGCAGCGAGGAGGATCTAGGAGGGTTTCTGAACATGGTTGCCAAGGGCGACAAGGAGCAATGACGATGAGTGGTGACAGCGACTTGTCAAAGAAAACTGATGAGAACGTGCGCGGAGAGGGAAGTGGAGTAGGAGGACGAGGAGTAAGACGGGGAAGCGATGATGGGGCGGTGGCGAGTAGGATTGAGTATGAGAATGCAGAGGAGGTGGTGGAGGAGGAGAAGAAATATGCTGCGCGGAGGGGCAGAAAGGAGATGCCGAGAAGGGCGAAGCGGATGAAGGGTGGAGAGGCGGTGTGCGGGCGATCGTTGCGGACGATGGTGAATGGTGACATGGAGAATAGGGGATGAGAAGGAGTGAGGATGATGATGAGGGGGGAAGGGGATGGCGAGCGAATAGAAGCACCAGTGAGAAATAAGGAGAAGGAGGACGCATGGGCAGAATGCCACAGAGCGAAGCGGAAAACGAGGCGGATGAAACGCGGTGAAAACGAACATGCTGACTCAAGAGAGACATGTAGACGGATGAGGAGGAGGAGGAGGAGGAGGAGGAGGAGGAGGAGGAGGGCGAAGACTGTGATGTGGCGTGAGAGGAAACGGAGGACTGAGGAGGGGGAGCAGGAGGAGGAATGGCTAGGAGGAAAAAGTGGTAGTTGTTGCGGAGCAGAAGCAGATGAAAGGAGGATGGTAAGTGAGGAGGGGGAAGATTACTGAGGTGGACAAGCTAAGTTTAGGATCTATGAGCATGAGTGATGTTGCGTGATAAGGGCTCGGAGCGCCCAGGACGTCGATCGAAGGTATTGACGCTTCGCATATTCCCATCAACCCGTCGAGAAGCACTGCCCAGGGGAGCTGCCATGATCAGGGGCGTGTAGGAGTATACATAACGTGGAGCAAAGAGGGGGTGCAGCCAATATCCTTCGAAGGAACTGGAGGAGGAAGAAGAGGAAGCGGAGGGGGAGGGAAAATGTGAGGATGAGGCGGAGTCAGACGACGAGGACGACGAGGGCGAGCAGAAGGCAGATGAATTTGTCGGAACATGTACCCGCTGAGCTGTAGGTGAGGGAGAAGGACGGGGAGGAGGAACATGAGGGGCATGAGCAGGTGGGATGATGATGTTGAGGAGGAGGAGGATGGAGGAAGAATGCGGCGCCAACGACGACGTCGGAATCTCTTGGGGCCATCCTGGGGAACTCTCGGGGCAATATGTTGAGCTTTCGGAGCCCTCTCGGAAGTCTCGTGGGGCCCTCTCGGGGTGGGGGCCTTGATGGCCCTCATAGGGCCACCTTGGAAGCCATCGATCAAACATGGAGGGTCTTAATTACGCCTCCCCCCGTCGGAAGCCGAAGTACCGCCTCTGGGGGCCCTCTCGGGGCGTTCCTGGGGCGCCCTTGGGCGTTCTTGGGGCCGTCAGTGTGCCTTCTTGCCCCTCTTGGAGCTCTCTTGGGCCATCTTGGAGCCGTCGTAGGCCTCAGGAGCCCATCGGAAGCCAAAGGGCGAGAAAGCACGCAGCATGTGTATCCTTACAGGTTTAGTGACGATGTTGGCCTCTCGGGAGTATCCTTCGGAGGCCGTCTTTGGGCGGTCCTGGAGCCTCCTGGAGGCATCGATATGGACGATGGGGCGCTTCGAGGTGTGGCCTATCGGACGCTGGATGCATAACGGGCTCCCGCGGAGCGCAGCTGGAAACCTCGGGAAGGCAGTGCTGGGTCAGCCCGAAGCGGATGGGGCGAGGCGAGGGCGGTGCGATGGAGGGCGATGGGAGGAGCGAGGCGCGAGGGCGATGGGAGGATGAGGATGAGGGAGGAGAGACGAGCGAGGGCGCCAACATGGCCAGCTGTCCGCATGACAGCATGGACCGAACCTCGGGCCTCGATCGGCGGGTCGGCTGAATCCAAATGTCGATCTTCAGATTTGCAGATCGACATTTGAATACAATCGATTTCTATTTATGCAAATGTCGATCTGCAAATCTGCAGATCGACATCGATGTCGATCTGCAGATTTGCAGATCGACATTTGTCAATCTGCAGGTTTCGAGGTCCTCGAGGTCCTCTTGGTTCGAGGTTCGCTCCATGTCGGCGGCCATGTCCCCCACCCCTCCAGGATGTCGTCGCGAACCCATCGGACCGAGGTTCGAGGTGCTCTGGCCATCGGGAGGGCCTCGCCACGCAGTCTGGCGCGGCTCGGAAAATTGGTGCGGTAGGACCCGGGAGGGGGTTATGAGGGCCCGTTATCGGGGGGCGTATGCAGGGTCGACGGACGACGCCGACGTCGACGACGGCGATTACGGCGACGTTTGCGCGGAGGCGACGACCGCGATGACGACGATGACGACGATGGCGACGCCGACGCCGACGGCGGAGGTGACGACGACATCGAGATAGGCCTCATTTGGGAGGAACCGCTACATCGAGGTGGACGATGGAGGAGAAGGAGTAGTGGTAATGTCGGTGATGAGAAGTGAATGGGGCGAAGGATGATGATTAGTGCGGTGGAGAAGCGTGTGGAAGGAATGGGGGGAATTGGGGAAGAGGAGGAGGAGGAGGAGGAGGAGGAGGAGGAGGAGGAGGCGTGACGAGGATGAGTGGGGAAGAGGACTGAGGAGAATTATGTCGGATTACGCAGCCTGTGAGAGTAGGTGGCCCCTACACAATATTTCGGCAATGCACATTGGGGCTCTGGAGCCACCGTGGGGCTGGCTCCAGAGTCCCCGTGGTACCTCAAGCATCATCCTCATGGCTAGGTTTCTTCACTCCTTCACGCTCACCCTGCTCACTCCTACTCCTCACACATCTGCCTCATCCTCACTCCTCGCCTCTCTCTCTCTCTCTCTCTCCATCTATCTATCTATCTCTCCCTTCTCGTCGCTCATCCTCCAGTCTCTGCTCCACCTCCTGCTCCTCCTCCTCCCCTCCCTTCTCCTTTTCATTACCCATCATGGTTAATTCGCAATCCCTGGCCTTAAGCACCCTCACCCACATCCTCTCCATCGTCGCCGTCATCGTCAGCATCAACGGTCATCATCATCAGCACCATCATAATATTCATGAATCCTCATCCTGGTCCTCATCCTTACGAAAAATTTCCTCCTTATACTCATCCACCCTCTTCACGTTTCCACATCAATCTGTCTTCCCTCTCTCTCTCTCTCCACATCCGTGCGCGTCCTCAGACGGCCTCGCTCGTCCTCACCCGTACTCCTCCCTCCCCACCCCCCGCCGCCCTCATCATCTTGCTCCCTGGTGCTCCACTTTACGCTTCGTAAGTTCACGTTCTGCTCCCCACTTCCCATGCGCACCCTTGATCGTCTTCCTCACGCGTCTCCTCACACCTTTAAGCCACTCCTGCTCCACACTCCCACTCCAGTTTGCGTCTCCTCTCTCTTCATCCAAATCCAGTCCGCCCACCCCACTTATTTTCCTCACTCCTCCTCAGCCTCCGTCTCCTGCGTCTCAAACAGATCGCTCCAGCATCTTAGAAGCATTGTGGAGCCGTTATGGGGCCCTTTTGGTAGGCGGCACCTCGCGCCAAAGTAACCGCTCAGTATTTTTCAGACTTGTTGATATTGGAGGCAAGCGGAGGCATCGCGGAATAATTTTTGAGCCAAGTCTGGACGGGGGGGGGGGGCGCGAGGGAGGGGTTGGAACGTCCAAGAGGGCCTCCGATAGCCCAAGATGATCTTCCAAGATCGCTCAAGATAGCCCAGGATGGTTCAAGGTAGCTTCCAAAATGCCTCCAAGAAGCTTCAAGATCTCCCCAATATGACTCCAAGTGGGCACGGAGCCTCCTAAGGATGCCCCCAAGAGGCCAAAAACACTTAAAGATAACGCTGCTTACTTTCTCGCTCTTTCGCTTCCGATGGGCCCCCGAGACCCCAAAGTGGTTCCAAGATGACCCAAGAGAGCCCCAAAATGATTAAGAAGGTACCATGACGGCCCCAAGAACGCCCAAAAGCGCCCTAAGAAGGCCCCGCGAGGGACCTTGGAAGCGACTTTGGCATCCACCGGGGGTGCGTTACTAAGACCATCCCTTTTTGATCGATGGTCTCCAAGATTGCCCCAAGAGGGAGGGCCCCAGGAGACCCCCAAGAGGCTTCCGGAAGCTCCCAACCGTGCCCCGAGAAAGCCCCAAGATGACAACAAGAGGCCTCTAAGAGGCTTCTATGTCATCGCCGTCGCCTCCCATGTGGCCGTTTCCGCCTTCTTCCTTCCCCATCCTCCTCGCCATCCTCCCTGTCCTCCTTCCTTTCATCCTCTGACTCCTCCTCCTCCTCCCACCTACGGTTCACGTGCAATTAAGTGGGGACATGTTCCGACAAGTTCCTCTTCCTTTGCTCGCCCTCGTCGTCTTCTCCGCCACGTCCGCCTCTGCCGCATGCCTCCTCTCTCCCTCCTCCTCCTCCATTTTGTCATCATTCCTCCCCCTTCGAAGGATAACGGCCGCCCCCTCTTTGCTTCACTGCATGCTCCCGCACGACCCCGTGCAGGGCAACTCCCGTGGGCATCGTTTCTGGACGGTCTGGTGGGGGTACTCGAAACGCCAAGAATTGAGGATGACGCAGAATGATAAGTGAGGAGGAGGCGAGACGACGATGGGAAGGACCAGGACGGGGATTAGAAGGTAGAGGATGCGCGAGGATGAGGACCGATGAGGATGGATAGGGGGTCAGGAACGCGGAGTTTGAGTAAGGATCAAAAGGCGAGGATAAGGAGCGATGGTGATGATCACGAAAACGATGAGGAGACGAAGCAGAGGGAGGGGGGATGCGGAGGGAGCAGGCGTAAGTGGACGATTGTGTATGAGGAGTAGTGAGGAAGATTATGTGTGACGTGGGCAAGCGGGGACGAGAAGCTACATGAATGAGGAGCGAGGGGTGACTGTCCAACCGTAGTCTTGTCTAGCGATTTGCTTGCCCACGGAAATTGGCGATCAGGCGCCGACGGGGCTGCCGCAGTTATATGGCCGCTGCATTAGTTTGCGTGCGGTTTGTAAGTCGATGCGCTCTCACGCTCTGTGCCTCGTGAGATCCCCAACCGCACCACCACAAACGACGAGCCCAGAAAATCTTCAAATCCGCATGGTATATTCGGTTCCCGAGCAATTATGTTATCATCGACGCACACAACATCGAAGTGTGAATCCAATCAGCCCGTTTCCTTTTCCAACCTCATTCCGTTCCCTGCTCGAGAGGTTTACCTTCCTCCTCTGCGTCTGGGCGGGCTTACCTGCGAGGAGTTAGAACGTCCTTGATGGCTCGAGATGGCTCCAAGACGGCTTCAGAGAGCCCGAGCTTCCAATATGGCCAAACATACCTCAAGGTGGCTCAAGATAGCACCCGACACGAACCAATGCGGTTTCAAGTGCCCTCCAACCCCCCGCGTTCAAACCCACAGAGGGTAAATTTGCACCAACACCAAAGGAAAACACATGTTTTTTGGTGTGTTCGCTTTTTCGCTTCCGATGGGCTCTTGAGGCGTCAAGATGACCCCGAGATGGCCCAAGGGGCCCCAAGAGGGCCCCAATGGCGTCCAAGAGCGCGAGAGCGCATTTTTTGGAAGCTCCTAGGGGTGGGTGGGTGGAATTAAGCCCCCCTCTTTTTGAACAATGGTGGCCACTGCTCCAAGAGGTCCCCTATGCCACCAAAAAGAATTTAAGATCCCCCCCGAGACCTTCCAAACGAGCACCACATGGCCCGAAGATCCCAATACCTCCGAGAAAACGCTTCCTAGGCGGTTGTTACGCTGCCTGATTTCACTACCACCGTCAGCACCTGCATCAATTGCAGCATCACTACAACCACCAGCAAGAGCACTTGGCAGCAGCGGTAGCACCAGCAACACCGCCACCACCGTCAGCAGCAGCACCAGCAGCAGCACCTAGCAGCAGCAGCAGCAACAGCACTAGCACTATCAGCAGCACCAACATCACCACCATTAGCAGCAAATGCATTAGCAGCAGCACCAGCAGCACCAGCAGCACGATAACCCTCGCCAGCATCAGCCAGCACCAGCAGCACCAGCAGCAGCAGCAGCACCACCACCACCACCAACAGCAACACCAGCACCATCAGCAGCACCACAGCAGCGCCAGCAGCATCACGAGAACCAGCTACACCAGCAGCACCCGCAGCAAAACTACCAGAAGCAGCAGCACCACCAGCACCCACAGCACCACCAGCGGCAATGACACCAGCAGCAGCGCCAGCAACACCTGCCCAGCAGCAGCACCACCACCAGCACCAGCACCAGCAGCAGCGCCAGCAGCACGAGAATCAGCAACACCAGCAGTAGCACCAGCAGCAGCAGCAGTGCCAGCAGCAGCAGCAACAGCACCAGCAGCAGCACCCGCACCCTTCGCTACCAGAGATCTCCCCAATTCTACAGTAGTGCCCGCGCTGTTTCACTATGGATGGGCTGGTGGGGATACGCGAAGTGTCAAGAATTTCGTTTAAGTTAGCATTGAAATTATAGGCGCGAACAACAGAAACAGAAATTTGATCAGCTTAACATCATGCGCACGAATGTAGTTACAACCTGCGAAAAATTCTGTTCCGAACATGGAAATATACGAATCCAGATTGCATGCTGAAAAAATCGACCTCCGAACATGGAACTCACAGAAAACATGTTAGCAAAATCGCAAACAGTTTGGAACCAAAAACATTGAAATTTAGAACCCACTGGCTACTTACGGGCTTACTTACGGGCTACTTATAAGTTACTTATAAGTTACTTATAAGTAGGCCGTAAGTTCATAAGTTACTTATAACTAGCATAAGTACTTATAAGTACCCCCGCCGCGCAGCTAGCATGGGGAAACGGCCCAGGGTGGCAGTCTGAGGGGAACGGTTCTGGGGAACCGGCTTCGGGGGTACGGATCGGGGGAAACGGTTCCGGGCAAAGCGTTTACGGGGAAACGAAAACCGGGGAAATGGGTCAAGGGGAAAACAGCCTATCATTTTCTTTCTTGCCTTTTCTCTTTCATTTTTTTTGTTTTTCTTTTGTTTTTTTCTTTTTTTTCGCTTTCTTTTTCCTCCGGGGAAGCGGTCCCCGGGGAAGAGGTCTCCGGGGAAACGGTCCTCGGGGGAAACGGTGCCTTGGAAGCGGTTCTGGGGAAACGGTTCCCGGGGAAACGGTTTCGCATCGCCGAGTGTGCGGCTGCGATTTCGCGCGACGAGCGAGGTCTTTGACGTCGCGACGCTCGAGCCGAGCGAACGGGTGCGAATGCAAGGCGAGCAGGGTTTGTGACGACTCGACGCTCGAGCCGAGCGAACGGCCGCGATTCCATCAGACGAGCGAGGTCTGCGACCACCCGACGCTCGAGCCGAGTGAACGGCTGCGGTTTCATCAGACGAGCGAGGTCTGTGACGACTCGACGCTCGAGCCGAGCGAATGGCTGCGATTCTGCGAGGCCAGCGAGGTCTGTGACGACGCGACGCTCGAGCCGAGTGAATGGCTTCGACTGCGAGGCGAGCAGGGTGCGTTACGATTCGACGCTCGAGCCGAGTGTACGACTGCGAATCAATCAGGCGAGCGAGGTCTGTGAAAACTCGACGCTCGAGCCGAGTGAGCGGCTGCGATTTCGCCCGACGAGCGAGGTCTGTGACGACTCGACGCTCGAGCCGGGCGAACGGCTGCGATTCTGCGAGACGAGCGAGGTCTGCGACGACTTGATGCTCGAGTGATTGTTAAGGCATGCGATTATCGAGCGTTACAGAGGTGGGGCCGGCGTCGACTCGCACGATTTCGACTTCATCTCTACGGTTAGTTTGTTCTACTTATGTTCTCTCTTCTGCTCTTGTTCTTCTATTTCGTTGCAGTGTGATACGGCTTGCGTTCCCTTTCCAGACTCGCGAAGTCTGCGACGATTGTGTTCGTGCCGACGTGGTGAACTCGAATGGCAGCGACTCATTCCGATGTGCTGGTGCGGGTTTGCGAGGAGTAAGAACGCTCGAGCACGTGTGTGCGTGCGCGATTTCGCGCGGTTTGCACGAGGTAGTCGAGGGGACGAACAGAGCGGACTTTCATTTGTGGCGGGGTCCTGGCGTCTGCGGGTTTTAAGTTGTGTGGAGTTGTTTGTGGCTCTTCCGACATTTTTGTTCTTTTTCTTGTGTGTTGTTATTTGGTTTATTTTTTGTATCTTTGGCCACTTCTTTCTTTGCGCTGGCACTGCGCTGAACCGCCGCATTTCAAGCGCGCCAGTGCAGCGGCGGCAGCGTCTAACAATGGCAGATGAGTTGCGCTTGTTCCTGACTGCCGAGGCGCCAGCTCGGCAGGCCTGCCTAGATAAGGACGCGTTCCTCAATGGCCTCGCGGGGTTCTTGACCGCGTCGAGGCGCGCCCGCCCTCGCCCCCTGCCGCGCGGGTCGGCGGCGCGCGCCGCCGTGGCAGGCGTGGGCCCCCCGCGCGCTCGCATCCGCTGCCATGGGCGAGCTCGAGCCGTGCCCCAGCGCAGGGAAGAGGCGCGCTCTCGCTGGCGCCATCGAGGTCGCGGCGCGCTCTCGCCCCGGCGCCGCCGCGACGCCGCGCGGCGAGTCCTGCGCAGGTCGCAAAGAAGCGCTTTGCCCCGCTGGCGCGCGAGGCAGGGCGCCAGGCGGCGCGGGCCCAGCTATCGGGGGCGACGCGATAGGCGAACTCTCCCGCCTGCTCGAGAGAGAGGGCGCCCCGGCCGCCCACGTGGACGCGGGGCAAAAGCTGAAGGAGATCAACTTCGACGATCTCTCGGCCTCCGAGATCGCGAAGTTGGAGAAGAAAGGCCTCGTAAAGCCTTTCATTTACGCTGACCTCCGTCAATGGGTTCCGCTGGGCATGGGGCCCGCGTGAAATGGCGGGCGCGCCGAGGGAGAGGTGAGAGCCTCCTGTCGTGGAATCATTGGCACCCAGCGATCGACGCGTGCCACGGCGCGGGGGGGGGCTGCGCGCCGCGCGCCCAGTATCGCTCGCCGCGCTCCGCCAGGTGCGCGATCGCCGCGGCCGCGACAGGGCAGACGGCCTTCGTCGCGGCCCTGGCGCACAAGCAGAACTGCTTAAAGGCACGCTTGTTCCGCCGCTCGTGCTCGCGCCTGCCCCCGGCGCGTCGGCGCAGGTCGTCCTGAATGCGCCCCTCGAGGGGCGCAAGTCGCACCTCGGCTTGCTTTGCGACAGCATGTCCCGCCGCGATTGGGCGGAGAAGTCGGCGGCGGGCATCCCCGGCTTCCAGGCGCGCCAGCGCAGCGTCGGCCCGCGGCGCCGAGCGCGCGCCGCCCGTCGCCGCGGCAGGTCAACGAGGCCGCGCTGACTCTGTGTGATAATTTTCCGCGTTGCGGAGAACGAATACGACCGCGCCGAGAAGACTGGGGAGGCCCTCTGCAAGCCATCTCATGCTTCGCGCCCGTGCGCATTGCTTCGCAGGCGGGCGATTCCGGCAGAGCCGCTGGCGAGGGTGCGGGCAACGGCTCCGCCCGCGGCGACGCGGGAAGGGCGGCGGCGGCACGCCCCCTCGGCGGGCCAAGGGCGCGGGCGGCGCGTGGGGCGCCGCGGGCAGCAGCGGGGGCCGCGGCGAGACGTCGTGGGGGAAGCGCCCGGCGGAGAGCGGCTGGGGCAACGGCAAGTGGAAGCGCGCGCGCTAATTTTGAATGGTGCGCCACCGCAGGCGCCGCCGCCCGTTCGCCCGTGTCAGCTCGGGCTCTTCGGACCGCGGGGAAGCGGGCCGCTTCCGGCCGCCCGCTCGCCAAGACGAGCCCGCTGGGACCTAGCGCGGGCGTGTTTGTACTTTGCGTCGTGCATTTGGTGGGCGGCGCGCTCTCGTTTCCCGCGCCGGCGCGCGCTCTCGTGTCTCGCGCGCAATTCGGCGCCAGCTCGCGACGCGCGACGCCTCGCAGCGTACTGAGATGACGCGTCTCTCTAAACGTGCAAGCGCCGGCGATGAAGCCGAGTTGCGTTTCATGCAGTCTGTTCTTGACCTGGGCCGCGAGGGCTTCGCGCGCGAGTCCTCGATCAGAGGCGACGTGCGCGCGGCCGCCGAGCGGGCCGAGGAGGCGCAGCCCCCCCCCCCTCTCGCGCGCGGCAGGCGCGCGCACGCGCGCGCGCTCCGCGTCGCGCAGGTCAATTCTCATCGTGAGGCGGCCACGAGACGCATCGAAAAGATGGGCGCTCAGCTCGAGGCTTCTGGTGAGTGCGCGCGGTGGTTCAACGGCTGCGACCCCGCGGCCGCGCGGGTGTCCGAGTCCGTCAACGGCCCGCTGCTGCGCATGTTAGCGCACGAATGCGACCATCCAGACTCCGAGGTGGTTGAATTTTTTCGACGGGCAAGTGCGCATTTGGCCCGCCTCGGCGAACCGCGCCGCCGCGGCGGGGCGCCCCCCTGATCGGGCTTCTCCCTCGTTCGGGAGTTGGCGAGCCGCGCGACCACAAGCACTGCATTTCGGCAGGCGAGCTCAGGGCAGGCCCCCCGAAGCGCGCCGCGCGGAGCTGACCCGCCGATGCGTCGAAGCGTCGCAGGCGCCAAGACGTCCGCCGAAAAAGTTCTCAAGCGCGCGAGACGTGATCAGCGTTCCGACGTGCTTCTCGCGACCGCGCGGTCGGGCGCCGCGCCGGGGCGATTGGCGGTGCCGCGCGACGCGGCGGTTGAGCCGCCGCCAGACGGGGCCGTCGCCATCCCGCGGCGCGGCGCCCCGCAGGGAATCGAGAAGGACGGCTCGCCCAAGGCGCGCCGAACTTGGCGCCGGCGCCCCAGGTCACCGCCCTTCGCGCGGCAGGTGCCGTCAACCGCCGACCTCAACAGAGCGACGCAGCCCCAGGCCGCCAGGTGTGCGCCGCCGGGGTGCAGACCGGCGCGTCGCCGCGCGCAGGAGAAGTGGCGGCGCGACACCATCGATTCGCTCTACGATGTCGCTCAGACGGTGCACGAAGCATCGGGCGGTGAATACGTCCTCTTGTTTAAGGCAGACATCGACGCGGCTTTTCGCCGCGTGCCGCTGTGCCCACAGGGCCGCAACTTTACGTGGGTCGCGTTCCGCCACGGCAATGCAGTGCTGATCGCGCAACACACGGCTCTTCCTTTCGGCGCAGGCGGGCGCGCGACCCGCGCGTTGTCGCGGCGCCCTCTTGCATTGTCAGTGACCATCGTTCGCAACTGGGAACGGGTCGGCGCGTTGATCGCCCGCGTCTGCCGCAAACTGCTGCGGGTCGCGATGCTGCGTTACGTGGGCGATTAGTTTAGCGTCGAGCGGGCGTCGCTGGCGCCGCCCTAGCCGTCGCGCGCGACGGTGGCCGCGCTGCGTCGGCGTTTCCGCGCGCAGGCGCGGCGCGCGCTGAAATGCATGGCCCGCGTGGTCCGCGCTCTGCTCGGCGACGCGGCGATCGCGGACCGGAAGACAGAGTGCGGGCGCCCCCTAGCTATCCTGGGCCTGTTAGGCGCCCGCCAAGCGTGCGCGCGCGTCGGCGGCGCGCGCCCTGGGACCCCTGGGGCTTCCGCGCTCGTCCATCTGCGGACAAGCGTGCCAAGTGGCTCGAGCGGGTCCGCGCCGCCCTGGCAGCGGAGGAGCTGACCGCCGGGGCGGCGTCCAAGCTGGCGGGCGCTCTCTCCTGGGGTGCATCGCATCAGTTCCGCCGGTTGGGGCGTGCGATGCTGCGACCGCGGTTCGCGCGCGCGCACGGCCGCTCGGCAAAGCTGTCCGCCGACGCGTTGAGCTGCTTTCGCTGGTGGGCGGGGGTCCTGGCCCATGATGCACTGGAAACCAGAGCTTGGGCCGGCGGCGACGAGCGACCGCCAGTCGTCATCCTCGCGGACGCGCGGGGCGCGCCGCCGAATCTTGCGGCCGTGGTTTGCATCCGCGGGCGCGTCGAGTATACGGCGTGGGTGCCGCCGGAGCCTCTATTACGGCGCGGCAGCATCGCTTCGCGCGCCCCTGCCCGCCCTGGCGCATCGCCTGCCAGCGCGCGCAAGGCGATTCCGTGAGCAGCGGGATGCCCAGATCGCCGGGCTGGAGATGCTCGCAGTTGGGTTGGCATTGTGCACGTGGGCCGACGGGGTCCGCGGCCGCGACGTTCGCATCTACAGTGACATCGCGGTCGCTGAGTGCGCCTTCCGACGTGGCGCTCCGACCGCGGAGCCGGCGAACGGCGGGTTCCGCGCGCCCGCGTCAGCGCGGCGGTTAGTGCATCCCGCGCGCGTCCAAGCCGTCGCGAGGCGATGTCCGCCCCTCCGCGCTTGCTTGACGAGGTCGCGCAATGGTGTCTCGGATGCTCGTGCAGGCACTAACTGCCAGTCACGATCGCGAGCGTGCGCGGATGACGTTTTGGGCGGCGAGCGAGGGGGGGGAAATGAGAAGGAGAAGGCCTTCTCAGAAGGCGGCGGAGCTTCTCAGAAGCTCTCGCGCCGTCTGATACGCTTTTTGTTTTCGGGGAAGGGCTAACAAAAACTTCTCAGAAGGTCGGGGGACTTCCGTACCTTCTGAGAAGGCCTTCTCCTTCTCACTTCCCCCTCGCTCGCCGCCAGGTTTTCACAGCAGCCGAAGTGTCCAGCCCCGCGCGGGAGGGGGAGGGCGATGGCAGCGGCGGCCCCCCCACCTCCGCCCCCCTCCTCGTCCGCCTCTCTCCTCAGCCCTCCTCCGCATCACCTCTTCTCCTCATCGCCTTCCTCTTGCTGCCCCGAGCATGGGCAGGGTCGCCAGCGAGCGTCACTACGGTCAACTTAACTGACTGCATAAAGATGCTCGCGCACGGCGCCAATGAGATCTCATTGCTTTAATTTTCTAATTTGTTTATTTCCAACCATCCTGTGGTGTTGGGTTCTTGTTTTGGAGAGACAGTCCACGCGATCCTCACTCCCTCCTCCCCCCCTCCATCCTTTCTCGACCTGCGGCCAGCTGTATGTTTCATGGTTGCACGCCGAGTGGAACGCGTCCACCGCGTCGACAACGCACATATTTTTTCGCGTTGCATGCCGAGTGGAATTCGTCCACCGCGCCCGCAACAGCTCCTCTGCCGCGTGGAATGTGATTCCATTGGTCCGCCCAAAAAAAATCCTCACATCCCTGCCTCTGCCCTTCGCACCAGCCGCGTTTCGGCACACCTCCCACACGTTTCGTGGACCTGTAACCGAAGGTCCCAGTGGCAGGGTCCACATGCGTGACCCGGCCCATCTCGGCACACCCCTCACGCTTTTTTTTTTTTTTTTTTTTTCTTTCGTTTTTTTTTAATTTTTTTTAATTTTTTTTATTTTTTTTTTTTTTTTTTTCTTATTTTTTCTTTTGTTTTTTTTTTTTTTTTTTTTTTTTTTTTTTTTTTTTTTTTTTTTTTTTTTTTTTTCTTTTTTTTTTTTATATTTTTTCTTTTTTTTTATTTGTTTTTTTTTTTTCTTTTTTTTTTTTTTTTTTTGTTTTTTTTTTTTTTTTTTTTTTTTTTTTTTTTTTTTTTTTTTTTTTTTTTTATTTGTTTTTTTTTTCTTTTTTTTTTCGTGGCCCCACTGGGAGCTCCACCGAAGGCCCCAGTGGCAAAAATCGCATGCGATTCCCCGCCCATCTCGGGCACACCCATCGCACGCTTCGTGGCCCCATAGGGAACTCCACCGAAGGCTCCAGTGACGGGGTCCGCACGCTGTCCCCCATCCATTCGGTGCACTCCTCAAATGTTTCGTGGCCACATGCGGAGCTCTACCGACTGCCCCAGTGGCAGGGTCTACATGCGCTTCCCCACTCATGTTGGCACACACACACACACACACACACCACGCTTCGTGGCCAGGGAGCTCCACCGAAGGCCCCAGTGGCACGGTTCACATGTGGTTCCCCGACTGTTTGGGCACACACCTCGCACCTTTCGTGGCTCCTTAGGGAACTCCTCTGAAGGCCCCAGTGGCAGGGCCCACGTGCGGTTCCCCACCCATTTGGGCACACCCCTCAAACGCTTCGTGGCCCCATTGGGAGCTCCCCCCAAGGTCTCAGTGACAGGGTTCGCACGCGGTTCCCCGCCCATTTTGGCACATTCCTCACATGCTTCGTGGCCCCGTAGGGAGCTTTACCGAAGGCCCCAGTGGCATGCTCCACACGCGGTTCCCCGCACGTTTCTCGGCCCCATAGGGAGATCCACCGAAGATCCACCGAAAGCGGTGCCCACAACGCTGCACTCACGGTTGCATATGATTGGGCCATTTGCCAGGGAAGTTTTTTTTTTTTTTATAGCGTTTGCCCCAAGCGCGGCGAAGGGTTCACGCCCGCCGTCTGCTGCTTCGCGGGAACCTCAACGTGTTGCACCCGCGCTAGTGCCTCGCCACTGAAACGTGGCGACGACGCGTCGCGCACTTTCCTCTGCGGCGACGACGCGTCGCGCACTTTCCTCTGCATGCGGGGGCGCTTTGAGGCGGGCCGTAGGCCAGACTATCACGAGGTGGGTTGAGGGCAGCGCAGGGAGGTACGGGCACTGGACAGGAGGAGGAGGAGGAGGAGGAGGAGAAGGAGGAGGAGGAGGAGGAGGAAGTATCCAATCATGCAACGGCAACTGGGGAAGCAGGTAGCACAGAGTTAATGTCAGACGCTCGTTGTTACCAACGCCGTTTGGATCAAACTTTCAACGTTCGGAAGGCTGACTGATCCGAGCGTTGTGTAAAAACAAACGCGCGGTGCTATGTTGAATCTTCCTGTAAATTGTGCACGGTAGCGGAACGCCGGATACAATGACAGGATTTGCATCAGTTGCCTTTGCCCCAGGCCCACAGGACCCACCCATTGAATTCCGCGTACCTGCGGATTGGGAGGCTTGGGTTAGACTGCATGCCCAGAGGTCAATGGACAGGTGTGTATCGTCAACAGTTGATGGACATGTTGATTCTGTGAAGACAGCACTTCATGCCACCGATGAGGAAACCAGGGATTCCATCACCGACCGCATCTCCACGGACCCCAGGGGGATTACCCAGCAAGAAGCCTTCGACATACTACCCACGCAGCAGAAAATAAATGCCATGCTGACGAGCGTCGTTAACCGAAACTCTGTAGTGGAACGAGAAACGCGCAATCTTCACTGACAGGTTGAGAGCATCGCGGTGAGCACGAAGACACATGTTGACATGTTGGTGGATCTCCAAATTAAGCGATGCCCTCAACAAGGGCTGAGGAAAACGGAGGAGGCGGCAACAGCCGTCCTATCAGTGAATTCAAAGCCGCAACATAACCTAACAGCTTTTACCGGCGACGAAGCTAAGTTCAGGGAGTGGGACGACAGGCTACTCAATGTCCTGGCACAGGTGCGGCTTAACCACCGTGGAGCAGTCAAGTCCCTAAGCAAGAAATTGGAGACAATGGATGGAAGCATCACTGAAGGGGTTTCGCGGGACTTGTTACGAATTCTAAGTGGGCGATGAACACACGCCGAGGACCAGAAGGCCAGCATGGCCAGACAGCAGCAAGACGATGATGAAGGAGAGTTGGAGTTTACCGACGACGACATGAACAAACTCGATGAGGATCGCCAGTACGTCCTTAACGCAAAGTTTGAGGGACCCAGCGCAAATGGCAACTCAAGGGCTTAACCGTCGGAGATGGACTCGTCGCATATCAGACATCTGCACGTATTACCCGGCTTTCACGGAAGGTGCGCTGGCGCAAAAGATGTACCAGGCAATGGGCCCCGAGCAGCCCGAACGAGTTAAATAAGTATTGGTCAAGTTAGAAGAATGGAGTGTTTTGGTGCAGGCGTTCGAAAAATATGGGGGTATCGTGCGCGCTGCCCCTGCCCTTCAGAGTCATTGCCCTCCGCGCGAGCATGAATCATTTGTGTGATTCGTTTGTCAAATGGGAAAGGGGCCTTTTCCTCCGGATGTCCTTAGTGCAGACACTTACCAGAAACTCTGCATTAAACGTTCAGACTGGGCCAGGGTAAGAAGTTGGAGGCGGACGCGAAAGATGACGACGCCACGGGCGTTGGGATAATTGACAATGGCTCGGGCGCTTCCAGTTCCAACGCGACTTGCAACGCAGGTGGCCAGGATGTCCGAGGATGGGTTGATGATTGCAGAATTTGGTGGCCCCATGACGGTTGCTGGCGACTTCCAATAGAATTCGATAATGACGAGGAGGGCGCGGTCACCAAATGCAGAGGAAAGGTTGCCAAATTTTACAAGTGCGGCGGATTTGGGCACCTGGCCAGAGACTGTCGGGAAGTCCAATGATCACGACTGAGTGAAAAGGCGGCAAATGGGGCAAAAGGCAAGGGCAGTTTCCGAACCTCTGAGTGCAATTGCCTTCAGGGAAAGCACGGTGGCAAGAGCCAACACCGAGGGCGAGGTAGCTGCGGTGGCACGTGGTTCGTTCAGCTACCGACCGTGAGTGCTACGCGTGTGGAGGCAAGGCATCTCGCCGTTGATTTACCGACGTCGGCTGACGAATTGAAGCAGGGTGGCCGGGGGGGCGTGGAGCCACCGTGCTCGGACAACCACGACGGCGCGCTTTCGGGGGATCACCGAGCGAGGACGATCGGATGGACATGGTTAACTCTGCTGATCCACCGACCATTGATGAGGCGCCTGAGGAATGGAGCAGTCAGAGGCATGACAGAAAACAAGGGAACATAATCGAGGCCTTGCGCGCGCGCAAATGCCATCGAGTGCATCAACGTGAGCGCGCGGAATCGGGTAACCGCATAGTCTTTGACCGCGATGGCAATGGAGGGCCGCGCAGCTGCATCCAACGCGCAAACAGCGGCCAGAAAGCCGCAATTTATGAAGGAATGATATTTTCAGCTCATGATTATGGCCGCCAGAGGTGACGGGGCTGCCGTCGCCGAAGTGCATGGCGCGTCCGAAAGGGCAGGGGTCGTGGGATTCTGCGAGGCGGGAAACTTTCGAGGCTGATCTTTACTGCGCGGTCCGCCACCCGTAAGACCCAAAGATCTCGACGGAACTAGTGTGATTAATGATGGAGGGGGGGGGGGGGGTCAGGGGGTCGCCGCGGCGAATTGAGCGGCGTCGAGGATGCTGCGTACATCGGCGAGGAGGCCGAGTTACCTGAGAGAGAGGGAGAGAGAGAGAGAGAGAGAGAGAGAGAGAGAGAGAGAGAGAGAGAGAGAGAGAGAGAGAGAGAGAGAGAGAGAGAGAGAGGGACCATTGGAGCGTGCGGACCAGGTAAAGAAGGAGGAAGATGTCATCACTTCTCCGCGCATTTGCCCTAGGCGGAGTGGGCGCCCCAGATGCGATGGAGGAGCGGCCGGCGGGCGAAGCGCTGCAAGGGGTTGAGGAGGCAGGGGGCTTGATTGCCAGTGGCGCCCACGGTTTTCAGGCGGCTCGTTGGAGAGAAAGGGGTCAGGCTGGGCGGAGAGAGGGGCAGCCCCGTCGCGGCGATGCGCTGTAGAGACGCCGAGTTAGCATGGGGCCGAGTAGCGTTAAAGAGGGCTTGGGCCCCACGCGGTGAAAGCAGCTCGCGACGTGGTCGGCTTTGCTGGCGCAGGGCGGGAAAGCTCAACAGTAATGGGGGGCCGTTTATTACTGCTCTCAATGACGCTATTAAAGCTTTCATTGCCTTATAGATGGGTGTGGAAGGTTGCCCAGTCGGCGATTCTCAGGCCAGCGGCCGCGTTGCCGCGCTGTCCTCGCCGTGCAAGGTCAAGCCAGAACGTCGAAGTTTGCGCTGGGTGCGCATTGTAGGGCGGAATTCGGCGAGGACCGCCATGTCATGGCTCGGCTGGCATCGCGCGCCTCATCTCGAGTTAACGAGTTCGCAGTTGGCATCGACGGCGAGACGGTGCATGGGGGATGTCGGGGTAGAAAGTTTATGATGACATTGCCCGAATCTGGTGAGCGCTCATGCACCTGGCGGCTCCTCTCCGCAATGGGCGAGATGTTTCGGTCGAAGGGGGGGCGCGGTATCTGCGCGGGCACGCGCGACAGAAGTCGAGAGTCGAGTATTGGTTCTTCATCGGGGGCTCGTATAGCGCGAGGTTCCACGTGAGGGGGGCGGTGGGCAATCGTGGAATCTCGACGGGATTGCCGAGGTTACGGGGTTGCCTTGGCAACCTGGCCCCGACGCCGCCAGTCTGGAGGTTCGACCCGGGATCGTGGCGCGCTTGTCGTTGCAGGCCGCGGGGCGCGCCGCAGTGGGAGTCAAACCGTTAGTCGCCAGGGGGCATGCGTTGAAAAGATGAGCGCCTCGCAGATGGGCCAGCGCCAGGTTGTCGTGGATGCCGCGCGTGCGTGCGAGGAGATGCATCGCGTGAGCCGCGCCTCAAGGAATGGCTTAAGTCAGGGCGGCCCCGAAATCCATGGGAGATTGACGACGGCACATCTTCGACGGGCGTCCAGGAGTCGCCGACCGGGAGGGGATCAGTCGGTCAATCCCGAGAAAAACTGACCCCCAGACTTAACGCGCCCTGGGTCACGAGAGGAAGCGTGGTCACGCGCCAATTTCGCGTGCCACGACGCTGCCGCTGCTGCCCCGCAAGGGGGGGGAGGGGGGGGGGGGGGGGGCTGCCCTGTAGACGGGGTTGAACTCCAAAAGAGCGCGCCACTCATGCGATTCACGCAAGAAATAACATGGCAGAGTTCGACGACGCACGGGGCGAAGGGTAGCAGGGGGGACCAGGGCGTAATTTTGCGATCCCCTTTGGGGCGAGCGGGCTGGGCGGGGCAGAGTTTGAGGCGGGGGCGGGGGGGGGGCCGCCGACGGGGGCGCGGGCCCAGGCCCGCCATATGACGACGTTCTGAGGGGCGGGATAAGGGGGGGCCAGCTGGCGCGCAAACACAATTTGATTAACGACGGCGAGGATGAAGGCGCCGGGATGGGATGGAACGTGCTGGGGCGCGGAGCAGGCGTCGTCGATTGGTTAATGGGCTCGGAGTCGGGCGTCGTTCCGCAGCTGAACGACGCGAGGGGGGCCGTTGGACTCCGCGGCGCAGGTCAGCAAGTATGTCAAGCGCGCGCTAGTAAAGCATATTCCCCTGTCAGAGTTACAGGCGCGGCGGAGAAGATGAGTTCGTTCCCGCGCTCGCCGTGGATTTGGCGACTTGCGACCGGCGCGGCGCCCCATTGGGTTTTTGTTGCCGCAAAATGATGGCCAAATCCAGCAGGGCGGGCCAAGGGAAATTCGCCTTGCTGATCATCGTGAGCCCCATGTGCCCCCGCAGGAACATGCTTATCTGTTATGCTTCCCGAGGGGGGCTACGAGCCAGGTGCGTTGTGGCAGACATCTTATTTCTTTGTGCGGAACCAGAGACGCTTCCAGCAACTGGCGGGGTTTCTACATGGATTTTGCGAGATCGGTTGGGTTTGCCAGCGGCGTGGCGCCGCCGCGTGCGTTCAGGCGCGCGACGATAATCATATGGTTAATATTGCACGGGGATGAGTTCATTTTGTAAGGCAGCGACGTTGGTCTCGACTGATTCGAAACAGAAGATGCAGGGGAAGTTTGAGGTGAATGCGCGAGTGGGATTGGCCTGGGGAGGAAGATAGGACGGCAATCGGGATGCATGGCGGGAGCATTGCGTGAGCGCATGATGGCTCATGGCACGCGGGGGTAAATTTGATGGAGTTAGGACTGCGTGATAGCAAGGTTTCAGCTGGGGTACCAGGACAGATTCTAGACGCTTCGCGTATCCCCACCAGGCCCGTCCAGAAACGACGCCCAGGCGAGTAGAGGGTCGTCCTGAGGGGCTTTTCGGCGTCTTGGGTGCCTCGGGGCGGCCTCTGTGGGCCGTTCGGGATCCTCTTTGGGGCCTCATGGGGGCCTCTTGGGGCCTCTTGGTGCCATCTTGGGGCCTCTGGGGGGTCTCTGGGAGCACCTTGGGTGCATCTGGGGCCTCTGGGAGCACCTTGGGTGCCTCTGGGGGGTCTCTTGGGGCCTCTCGGGGGTCTCCTGGGAGCCTCTTGGGGGCCTCTTGGGCGTCGTTTGGGGCGCTCTTGAAGCGCTCTTGGGGGCCTCAGGGGCGCTGGTAGAGCATGTTGGAGGGGATCTGGCAAAGAAAGCGGAAGCACTAATTAGCGTCGCTCTTAGAAAGCCTCCAACATCGCCTCCTGGACCGCTCTTGGAGGGCTACTGGAGCGCACTTGGGCGCTTTTTGCGCCGTCTTCAGGCTTTATTGGGCCATTCTTGGAGCTATATTGAGCCATCTTGGAGCTATCTTGACGCCCCGGGTGGGCATCGGAAGCGAAAGCGCGAGAACGCCAAAAACATTGATTTCCCTTGGTAAAATTATTCCTCGCATGTACATTCACGCGTTCCCACACGTGCAATGGGCAACACACATACGTGCAGCTGGCTGGGGCCGCCCTGGGAAACCTCCAGGGCACCCAACCAGCGGAACGCGAGGGAGCGGGTGGGCGGGGAAAGCAACCCAACCCGAGAGCAGCCTGCACCGCGGCAGCGGCAGCCCCACGAGAAGCGATGCGCACGCGCACCCCCAGACCCCGCAGGCGCTGCTGCGTCCGCGTGCTGACGCAGGGTCCACAAGGCCCCTGGTGACCAACGACAGACGGACACGGACGGACGGACACGGACAGACGGGCAGAGAAGGAAACCGCACCCTGAACGGGCCAGGCGTGAGCAAGAACTTCCCCTCCAACTCCGCAGCCTCCGTAGGAGGCTACCGGCCATGAGCCAAACGCACGAAGCTAGGAGGCCAGGAAGCCAAGAGGCTAAGAGTGGACAAGAATCCTGCTCCTCAAATTTCACTGCCCCCCAAACCACTCGTGCCTCGTGATTTAGGGGCGACTAAAATTATTCCTCGCATGTACATTCACGCGTTCCCACACGTGCAATGGGCAACACACATACGTGCAGCTGGCTGGGGCCGCCCTGGGAAACCTCCAGGGCACCCACTGCACCCAGGTGGGTCCGGACAGCTGCGCGAAGCGGTTTGCTACTGGTACCTGTGCCCCCCCATGCAAGCAGGAGCATTTTTACTCGGCAGCGTCCGACGAATCTGAGTGTTCAACTAAGAACTCTGCTGCCGCCACGTTCCCCCGCGCCCTGGCCGAGGCGTACGCGAACGCGGTGAGCCCGCGCCACCCACCAGAATAAAACAAGGCAGTGGGGCCGTTCGCCTGCAAACAATCCGTCGCCCAACCTCGGCGAAAAGCATGCGTTCCCCAGAACATGGCGTTTTCTATGCCGCACGCCTGAGCCGCCACCTTCAGCGTGGCAAGGCTTTCCGAATATGTCAGGCCAGGAAACAGCGCTCCGGAATGACAGCTGTGGCGAGAAACAAGCACACATACTCCACAAAGCGCTTTACCCTGGAGGGCGCATATGCACCTCCGAACCACTTGCACGGGCTCGCTGTAGCATTTCCTGTTGGTGAAAGTGATGGACACCTCCTTGCGCGTACCAGCCGCCGCGGCGAGGCAGACTGGCGCTGTCACCGATCCAATCTGGAGAACCTCGCCATACCGTAAACAGAAATGACGCGCCACGACCCAGGACGCCCCAACGTCGGGCAGGCCGAACGCCGAGCACCACGTGGACAGAGCTTTGGTCTCAGCAGCGGTGGCACGAACGCGAGGCCGTCTGAACGACCGGCCTGCCTTTTCAGCGCCACGGACGACCCGGGCCGTATCTGCCAGGGCGCCCAAAGGGAAACGCATCCAATGCAGCACAGTGCGGAGGTGGGACAAGTATCGCGCCAAGGTCCCTGCACTCCGAAATAAACTGATATATGCGTCAACCACGGGCGTCGTCGGCGGCCAAGGTGCAGATGCCGAGTGCAAAGCCACCTGGCCGTACAACCGCACTGCAGAAGAGTAGCCTCGCGCACTGGCGCGCCACCCGCAAAATTCGAGCCACACAGCCTGCTCGCGCATGGCCTCCAAGTCGACAATATGGCGGCTGCGAGTCAGCTCTTGCCTTGGCGAAGAAGAGGGCAGCGGAAACACATCCCCGTCAATTTTGGCCAAAACCAAAATGGCATCTGCGAGTGTTGCAGGACCTGGCATTTCCCCAGACGCGCGGGCCACAGCGCAAAGCCTGAGAGCCGCGCGCGCTGCCATTGCCCGAGAGTTTGTCCTTGACGCAAGGGCAAGCACAGGCAGTTCGGGGAGTATCTGGGCGTCGGGGAGCAACGGGGCCACAGCACCGCGCACTGCGCCCTCAGGTTCTGCAGAAGCGCATGCTGACGCGCACAGCTCCGTCAGCGCCTCCGCGAACGGCAAAGGTACGCCTCTGAGCGCAGACCAGATGTCCTGCGCCTCTGCCGCCGAAATGCCAAGGAAATCCGAATGATCTACTGCTCCCACGGCCAGATCCGACTCAATTCTTCGCACGTCGACTGTGAGACCTGAAATGCTCGCCGCTCTTCGCAACAAAACGCCGAGCGTGGAACTGCCAGCCGGTTCCACGTGGTCACGCGCATCGCTCAGCCTGGGACGCACCAAACGACCATCATCTCGAGCCAGCTCGTCCTGCCGTGCCCTACTCTGGCCAATGAAATGTAACATTTGCTCCAATCGGCTACGGACGGAACCGCGCAGTGGACGACGAATGACGCCGAACAGGCGTAACGCGAGCACACATTGGCCACGGACCAGCTGACGGGCACACAGAACAATTTTCGGAGTCCGAGGCCCTGCGGAAACAACCTCGGCCACCAACTGCAGGAACCAGGGCCGAACCTCATGGGCCCGAATGGAAGCGCCCAGGGCGCCAAAAACAAACAGGAAACGGCGTTCCGACAAGAGACCTGTCAAAGTGGCACGCAGAGATGAGGGTTTGTGCCGCACGATGGTGACGACGCCGCACCTGACAGCGAAAGTTCTTTTTCCACGGTCGGGTACAGTCACTCCGCGTCCCAAGGCAGTGCTGCCGGCCATAACCAGGCAATCCGCTCAAAGCTCCGGGCGCCAAATGCGGCCACAGCTGCGTCCCAGGTGTCCCACCTGGTGGGCCCATCGGCGAGGTTCAGCTTACTTGGAACACGGAACGCGTGCAAAGAGATGCCGGCCCTGGCGACCTGGAACCAGAAACCAGTGACCAAAGCATTGAGATCCGTTTGTCTGCTCGCTCCGCGCACAAGCACGTGCAACGCCGGATTGCAATCCACGAAAAGAAGTATTTCGCAGTTAGCCAGTCCGCGCTCGATTAAACATCGGACTGCGCACGCTGCGGCAAGCAGCTCCCGCAGCACAATCTGGGTGCGCCGTGGATGCGCCCACTGCCAAGCCTCCTGCGGCACCGAGGCGGCGCTCCACAATCGGAAACTCGGGTGCACCAGTGCGAATGCTATTCCTCCATCTCCCGCAGCATCTGTATACACAATGCACCGCTCAACGGCGCGCGGCGCAAGCTGAACCGCCTTGTCGGCGCCTCTGCTAAAAACGCGGACCACCAGCGGAGCGCCGTCCGGACGCGCGCCGTCAAACGAGCAGTGCGGCGATTCGCTTGCCAGTGAAGCGCTGCGAGATACGCCCTGGCTCCCTTTCCAAAAACAGCGCTGCCAGCCCAATTCAGGCGGCCGGCCAACCGCTTCGCTTCGGCTGGACGGAGGGCGTCACTCTGGAGAGCCTCCCGAATGGTCTCGAGCCACTTCTGCAGTTTAGCTGGCCCAATCTGGAAGATGATTTCGCCTGAGCGCGCAGAAACGTCCACTCCCAAAATGGTGGTGCTCGTGGCGCCTCTCACGCGCTTCGAAGGCTCAAGCACCCAGCCTGTCAAGCCCAGCAGTTGCTCTGCGCAATGCGCTGTCCCTACTGGCCCTGTCAGCGCGCTTGCTGCGTCCAGGCACCTATCGGCCGAGAACAGATCGTCCACGAACCGGGGATATGCCACAAACAGATCTCGCGCAAGCAACGCCTGGAAGAACGAACCAAGCCTATGCCAGCTGTGGACAGAAGCGCTCGACCCAAAAGGGCAGCAAATCAACTGCAGACCTTTGGCCTGCTCGGCTGCAGTGCGCCAGGAAATGACAGCGAAAGGCAGGTGTTCCGCCCGCAGCGGCAGGGATTTGAAGGCCCCTTTAAAATCCTCCTTCCGGAAGCACACAGCACAGTCGCGCGGCGCATCGCCAGCGACAGACCGCGCAACAGCGAGCAGAGTGTCCAAAGTGTCGACCGGCATGGGTTCCCCAATTGCCGTTGCTGAATTGACGAGAGACCCTGAGAAATCATCAATCAAGCGGACCTTGGGGATGAACTCGCCGCCTGCTTCCTTCCACCCCTCCAGGGCAGGGAATCGGGCAGAGATCACGGAGGCGGCGGGGCGCAGCTCTGTCCACCATGCCTTTTTTTCGGCTACCTCTTGCACGCATTTCGCCACAAATGCGTTCCAGACTGCAGGCTGCGCGGCCGACGGTCGGCGCACTCGCTCTAAAGTGCTGGCGTTGTTCTCCAAACAACGCTCGGCGAGAGATTCTGCAGTTTCTGACACTGCAGGGTACGCGACGGGCGGCAAAATGCCGCTCCGAGGCAACTGGCCAAGCAAGGGAAAGCCTCGTTTGAGATCTTCCACCAGGCGGCAGTCTGGCCAGCCAATTGCCTCAACCATTTCCGCAAGAAGAATGAGATTCTTCTCGGGCCCGAGGACAAGCTGACAATGCTCGGGCAAAAGCGCAAACGCACATCTCCAGGCTGAATCTGTTTCGCGCTTTCGCGCGGCCCAGTGCTGGAGCCTCGCCGCCCGATGCGCGTGAAGCTCGGAATCTGACTGGGATTCCGCCCCCCTCAGTGCCTCAGCTATTACTGCTGGCACTGGCGGGAGCCCTTCGTGTGCAGGCAAAGAAAGAGCCCATTCCAGGTGACTCCAAGGGTCCATGGAGCCTAGCAAAACAGGATTGGCTAGCAAGGAGTCCACGGCTTTCGCTCAAGGCAGCAAACCCGCCGAGCGAATGCTCCAGGGACTCCCGGTCCTTTAAAACACTTGTAGGGGTACTATCAGCATCACTGGCGGACGCATCTTCGGACGCCTGGCTTCACCGGCTCGACCAGCTTTTGCCATGCTGCCAGCTCTGGCCTTTGCTCCACTGACTCTCTTTTTTGTTGCGGTCTGCTTGGGCGCGGCTGCGCGATCTGCGCCGCAGGACTGGCGACACAGGTGCAGGGCGCGCCCCCTTGGGCCCACCAGCACACTTGCCACTACCCTTGCCAGAGCTGCCCTTTGCCTGCGCCGGCTGCGCTGGACCTTTGCCTGCGGCCTTCCCCGCGCGGCCGATCGCCGTCTGGGCCTTGTCCCGAGCGTCCCGGACGATCTCACGGTCCAACCTCTGGAAAAAGTGCGCAATCTGCTCGCCCCTCTCCAAGGAGCGTGCCATCTCACGCCGCACCAGCCAATCGTAGAAATAGGCGGTGTGCACGCCCCCGAACTCCTCGGCAACCCGCGTAAGCAGGAACACGTAACCCAGCACCTCGGACACAGAACAAACCTTCATGATGCAGATCTTGAGCCCCCACGTCATGACGTGGCCCAGGAACGTCGCGAAGCCAACGTAGTGCACCCGATCCTCGAGCGTCCGGGCGCGGCGCATCTCAAGAGACGCGCGCATCCGATCCTCCCAGGTGCCTCCTGCAGCGACGACGTCGATCTCTGGGGTGCGGCTCCACTGGGGTCGGTGGGCTGCTTGGAGGTCGTCGCCATCAGCGCTGCCCACGAAGTGCCTGTCCCGGTCGGCAGCGGCGCGGCCGGCCGCCTCCCACTTGCCCGCGAGCTCCTCTGACGGCAAAGCCTCTGGGGGAAACTCGTGGAGCCCGACCTCGCGGATCCTGTCCGCCAGGCTGAAGGACAGGCCCTTCTTCGGCTGCGAGCCAGCTTGCTTGACAAAGTCGCGCATCACCTCTGCGAAGGCATCACTAGCCGTCGCAGCAGGGGCCACGTCACTGCTGCTTGGTCCTGCGCCGCTGCTGCCAGCGGTGCCTGCCTGGGCCACGCACTTGCCCTGGACGCGCAAAGCGTACACGAGCTGCGCCGGGGAGAATTTCAGAAGCTTCCAAGCCTCCGGGTAATCCTCAGCGCCGAAGGGGAAGTCGTTGGGCTTAATGCCCTGCGTGATCATGCCGCGGATCACCACGTCACTGTAATCACTCGGGTGGGTGCTGCCCACGAGGTTGGCGAGAGCTGCGGCTACACTGGTGTAGAAACGCAAGTCGTGTTTGGCGCGTGGAGCTTCGTCGACGCTCAGTGCGAACCGCACCCAGTTCAGCCTGTCTGCGGCGGGCGCCCCGGAGAACGCTGCGGCAGGCAAACCCTCGAGATCCGCCTTGATCTCAACGTCTGTGAACGAAACCTGCGCCATGGTGTTGCGGACAACGAAGCAGGAATCTGCAGATTGGTTAGCTGGTGAGCAACAAAGACTGACTCGAACCGTGGAGGCTACGGACATCACAGTAGCCACACAAGACCGCCGAGCAAAACGTGGGACGAGAAACGGGCAGACCCAGCAAAATCTGCGACGAGGAGCAGCAAACCAGCGCAAGCAGAAACGCCTTCACCAAGTTGCACCCAAAGGCGCCGGCGAAGCCGCGGTAGCTGGAAACGCCCAGCGTCAACCAACGTTGACGGTCGTTGAGTTTGGTTACCGGCACGCCAGGATAACCTGGAATGAGCAACTGCACCCCCTCAGCGTTAGCAACGGCCTGAGCAGCCGAGCGCGAGCAATGGCGCGCCAGCCGAACCCAGCGTTAGCAACTGGGACGACTGAAACCGCCCAGCGTTCCAGAGCACACCTGCCCAACTCAGCGGCAGCAAGGGCCTTTGCAAACTCGAGCCGCCCAGCGTTAGCTAGGGCTCATCAGCGTTGGCAGCGCGGAGCCGCCCAGCGTCAGCAAGGGCGCACCAGCGAAACCCAGCGTCAGCAAGGGTACGGTGACTGAGCCGCCCAGCATGAGCTGGGGAACCCAGCGCTAGCAAGGGTATTTAGCGCCTGGAAGCGTTAGCAAGAGCGCTCCAGGAAAGCCCAGCGTTTGCGAGAGTTTTTGGCGCCGGAACCGCCAGCGTTAGCAAGGGCGCACCAGCGAACCACAGCGTTAGCGCTGACTGGAGCAGCCCAGCGTTAGCAAGGGCGCCCCAGCGGAACCCAGCGTTAGCAAGGGTTTGTGGTGACTGGAGCAGCCCCGCGTTAGCAAGGGCGCACCAGCGGAACCCAGCGTTAGCAAGGGTTTGTGGTGACTGGAGCCGCCCAGCGTTAGCAAGGGCGCACCAGCGGAACCCAGCGTTAGCAAGGGTTTGTGGTGACTGGAGCCACCCAGCGTTAGCAAGGGCGCACCAGCGGAACCCAGCGTTAGCAAGGGTTTGTAGTGACTGGAGCCGCCCAGTGTTAGCAAGGGCGCACCAGCGGAACCCAGCGTTAGCAAGGGTTGTGGTGACTGGAGCAGCCCCGCGTTAGCAAGGGCACCCCAGCGGAACCCAGCATTAGCAAGGGTTTTTGGTCCTGGAGCCGCCCAGCGTTAGCAAGGGCGCACCAGCGGAACCCAGCGTTAGCAAGGGTTTGTGGTGACTGGAGCCGCCCAGCGTGAGCAAGGGCGCACCAGCGGAACCCAGCGTTAGCAAGGGTTTGTGGTGACTGGAGCCACCCAGCGTTAGCAAGGGCGCACCAGCGGAACCCAGCGTTAGCAAGGGTTTGTGGTGACTGGAGCCGCCCAGCGTTAGCAAGGGCGCACCAGCGGAACCCAGCGTTAGCAAGGGTTTGCCGTGAATGGAGCCGCGCAGCACTGCTAAGGGCGCACCAGCTGGCAGCGGAGCCGCCTGGCGCCACGCACTGGCGAAACCCAGCCAAGGGCGCACCTGGAACTACCAGCTGCAGAGCACCCGTGCACGAACGGCAAATGCGACGAGGAGCGCCAGCGCCAATGCCCAACGGCCCGCAGGCGAGAGCACGCAACGTGACGCGGCGCTGAAGGCGAGGTGCTGCAAAGGGAAATACCAGAAGACCCTCCCGCCTCCTATCCCCGTCTGCGACCTGAGTGCACCACCCAGGCCTGCAGACGGCGTCATAGGAGCACGGGCGTACAGACAGGGGCGTGGGCCTGCACCGCGGCAGCGGCAGCCCCACGAGAAGCGATGCGCACGCGCACCCCCTGACCCCGCAGGCGCTGCTGCGTCCGCGTGCTGACGCAGGGTCCACAAGGCCCCTGGTGACCAACGACAGACGGACACGGACGGACGGACACGGACAGACGGGCAGAGAAGGAAACCGCACCCTGAACGGGCCAGGCGTGAGCAAGAACCTCCCCTCCAACTCCGCAGCCTCCGTAGGAGGCTACCGGCCATGAGCCAAACGCACGAAGCTAGGAGGCCAGGAAGCCAAGAGGCTAAGAGTGGACAAGAATCCTGCTCCTCAAATTTCACTGCCCCCCAAACCACTCGTGCCTCGTGATTTAGGGGCGACGTTTTGAAACATTTTGGCTTCTTGGGGGCATCCGCGGGGAGCTCTAGTGGACACTTGGAGCCGTCTTGGGGAGGTCTTGGAGCGTCTTGGAGCATCTTCGTTCGGAACCATCTTGAGGCATCTTGCGCTATCTTGAACCATCTTGGAGGCGATGTTGGGCTCCCTGAGGCCCTCTTTGAGTCGTCTTGGTTCATCTTGGACGCCCCAACGCGTCGCGGCCCCCCCTGTCCAGGTCAGTGGGGAGGGGGTGGGGGGAGGGGTAAACCCCTCCCCGAAAGGGAAGAAGGAGGGGTGGAAGAAGAAACGCTCTAAACCACCGACGCCCAGAGGGCTGGAGGGATTCATCCGAGGCGGGCCATCGCAGTCCTGTAATTGTCGTCACTTTTGGGCGCTTCAGGCCTGCATATGGAGGAAGTATCAGGCTGGAGCCTCGTCTGCGAGTGAATTGTAAGGAAGTCTCAGGCGGGGGCCCCCTTCCCCAGGGGGCCCGCAGATCATGTTACGAACCCGAGGCGCGTCATCGCAATCCTGTAACTGTCGTGACTATTGGGCTCGTCAGGCTTGAGTATGGAGGAAGTATCAGGCTGGAGCCTCGTCTGTGAGTGAATTGCGAGGAAGTCTCAGGCGGGAACCCCCTCCCTAAAGGGGCCCACAGATCATGTTATTCATCCGAGGCGGGTCATCGTAATCCTGTGCTGTCGTCAGTTTTGGGCTCCTCAGGCGTGAATATGGAGGAGTATCAGGCGGGGGCCTCGTCTGCGAGCGAATTGCAAGGAAGTCTCAGGCGGGAACCCCCTCCCCAAGGGGCCCGCAGATCATGTTACGAACCCGAGGCGCGTCATCGCAATCCTGTAACTGTCGTCACTTCTTGGCTCCTCGGGCCTGAGTATGGAGGGAGTATCAGGGGGGGGCTTTGTCTGTGAGCGAATTGCGAGGAAGTCTCAGGCGGGAGCCCCCTCCCTAAGGGGCCCGCGAATCATGTTATTAATCCGAGGCGGGTCATCGGATTCCTGTAACTGTCGTCACCTTTAGGCTCCTCAAGCTCGAATATGGAGGAAGTATCAGGGGGGAACTTTGTCTGTGAGTGAATTGCGCGGAAGTCTCACGCGGGAGTTCCCTCCCTAAGGGGCCTGGACTTCATGTTCGAATCCGAGGCGGGTCATCCGATTCGCGTCACACCTTCGGGCCCACTTCCCCAGGGTGAACACGCAGCAGTAACATCAGTGAGGGATAGCAGTAACATCAGTGAGCGAGCCGAATTTTGTCTGATTCGTTTGTGAACCGTTCCGAATTTAACCGCGTAGCCCTCGTAGTGTTTCAGATATGTGTCGTGTCCCTCTGACTCCACTAGCCGGGGACATCCACGGCGCTTTGCCGGCCCATGACGGCATGGGGGCGCGGCTCACGGCCGCGCACGAAGAGCTGAAAAAGAAGAAGAAGAAGAAGAAGAAAAGGCTGGGACTCGTGCAGGAACAGCGGGCCACCATTGTGTTCTTCGAGTTCCACCGCGATGACGAGCAGCGGCACGAGGAGTGCTCGGCAGGCCAGCTCTGTCGCCCCCGCTTCCTACCGCAGGGGATCTGGCTGCAGGCGCACGGCTTCAAGGAGTCTCCGATCTACCAGGAGGTCGCGACGACGGCCAGGCCGAGGCGCGGGCGCGGAGCTTGCTGATGTTCAGGCCCGGCGAGCAGGAGCTCAAGCGGCAGAGCTCGGGGCCGCGCGCCGTGCGCCGCCCGGGGTTCACCCTGGCGCACGCGCCCTACATGACCACCACGCTGTCGCAGGGCCAGACGCTGCGCAAGGGCGTCGCCATTGACTGCGCGAGAGACGCGGGCGCTGGCCGCGCGGGCATGTCGGACGAGCAGCGGCGGCTGCGCCTCTACGTCACGTTCTCCCGCGCCACGTGCGTGCAGAGCATGCTGATCCTGCGGCCGCCGCCGCGAGGGCTCCTGGGGCGAGGGCCGCCAGCGTCCTTGCGGAAGGCGCTCGAGGAGTCCGACAAGAGAGCGGAGTGATCCAGGGCGGAGGCGGAGCAACTCGCGGCAGAGCTGAGATTCGTGCTGCCTCCCGCCCGAGCGCGGCTGCGCCCCGCTCGAAGCCCGCGGGGGTGCCCCGACGGCTTGGGTTTGCGCGCCAGCAGCTCGCGCGGTTGCCCCGACGTCTTGGCCCGCGGGGTAGTCCGAACGGGTGCGCGACGTGGCAAGGGAACGCGCCCGCGCTGGCCGAGGCGGCGACGGCGCCGAGGAAAATTGACGCGCGCGCTCGCGCAATGGAAAGGGCAGGGGGTGGCGGGGCGCGAACAAATGAGGGCGATGATGGGGGAGGCGCAGGGAGCGAGAGGGGGGCCCGCGCCAGAGAGAGAAGAAATATACGCAGGAGAGACGATAGGGATGCTTCATCAATCGCGAGGCCGACTGTGAGGGTTTTTTCCAGACTGGCCGAGAGGATTCTCATGGGGGGTCTCTCCGTCGGAGTAATTGAGTTTTTCTTGTTCCCAACCTTCCTTGGTTGGGCATTCGTTTGAAAGGAGCACCGCTCGCGCGACCTTCCTTCCTTCCTGCCTTCCTCCCGCCCCCTCGCTGCTCCTGCCCTCCCAGTCGCCGGGGCGGGGGCTGCGATCCGCGAAACTCTCGCCACTTTCCAGGGCTGCCGGTGTGTCCAGCGGAGTGCGGCACCGCGCAGACCTGAGCGAAACCCCGCCGTCCCTGGGGGGGTGCGACCTGCGAAACTGTCGCCATTTTCGAGGGTTGCTGGCTGGGTCAAGGGGAGCGAGGCACCGCGCAGACCTGAACGAGACCTCGCCGTTTCTGGGGGTTGCGATCTGCGAAAATGTCGACCTTTTCGATGGCTGCTGGTGGGTCCGGCGGAGTGGTGCACTGCGCAGACCCGAGCGAGACCGCGCCGTCCTTGGGGGGCTGCGACGTGTGAGACCGTCGCCACTTTCGAGGGCCGCTGGCGGGTCCGGCGGAGCGGGGCACCGCGCAGACTTGAGCGAAACCTCGCCGTCCCTGGGGGGCTGCGACTTGCGAAATTGTCACCAGTTTCGAGGGCTGCTGGCGGGGTCCAGCGGAGTGAGGCACCGCGCAGACCCGAACGAGACTTCGCTGTCCTTGGGGGGCTGCGATATGCGAAAATGTCGCCACTTTCGAGGGCTGCTGGCTGGGTCCAGTGGAGTGAGGCACCGCGCAGACCTGAGCGAGACCTCGCCGCCCCTGGGGGGCTGCGATTTGTGAAACCGACGCCAGTTTCGAGGGCTGTTGGTGGGTCCATCGGATTGAGGCACCGCGCGCACCTGCGCGACACCTCGCCGTCCCTGGGGGGGTGCGACCTGCGAACCTGTCGCCACTTTCGAGGGCTGCTGGTGGGTCCAGCGGAATGAGGCACCGCGCAGACCTGAGCGAGACCTCGCCGTTCCTGGGGGGGTGCGATCTGCGAAAATGTTGTCATTTTCGATGGCTGCTGGCGGGTCCAGCGGAGCGAGGCACCGCGCAGACTTGAGCGAGACCTCGCCGTCCCTGGCGGGCTGCGATGTGCGAAACTGTCGCCGCTTTCGAGGGCTGCTGGTTGGTCCAGCGGAGCGAGGCACCGCGCAGACCTGAGCGAGACCTCGCCGCCCTTAGGGGGGGCTGCGATTTGTGAAACCGTCGCCACTTTCCAGGGCTGCTGGTGGGTCCAGCGGAGTGAGGCACCGCGCAGACCTGAACGAGACCTCGCCGTCGCTGGGGGGCTGCGACCTGCGAAACTATCGTGACTTTCGAGGGCTGCTGGTGGGCTCGCCACTTTCGAAGGCTGCTGGTGGGTCCAGCGGAGTGATGCATTGCGCTGACCTACCTGATCGGGAGCTCGCCATCCGTGGCACCTTTGGCTTGCTTCCTGAGGTTCCTTCGGACTCTTATGGGATTCCTTGGGAGTCCGATGGAATTCCTTAGGAATCCAACGGAAATCCTGGGGGATCCTATGGAATTCTGTGGGAATCCCATGGAATTCCTGAAGGGAGAATCCGATGGAATTTCAATTCCTTGGGAATACGATGGAATTCCTTAGGAATCCAATGGCATTCCTGAGAAATCCGATGGGATTTCTTAGGGCTCCCATGGAATTCCTTGGGGGGATTCCTATGGAGTTCCTCAGGAACCCGGTGGAATTCCTTTGGAACCCAATGGGATTCAATCAGAATCAGATGGAATTCCCCAGAGAGGGAATCCGATACAATTTCTTACGATTTCAATGGAATTCCTTATGGGGGAATCTGCTTGAATTCTTCAGGAAACCGATGTAACGTATTAGGAATGGGATTCCGATGGAATTCCTGAGGATTCTGATGGACTTCCTGTGGGATTCCATAACATTCCTCCAGAATGTTATGGATTTCCGGAGGAATGCTGTGGATTCTGTAAAGAATATTATGGATTTCCGCCGGAAGTTTGCGGAATTCCTTCGGATTCGTGAGGGACTTTTGAGGAACCCAGAAGATTCCCAAGAACTCTTTAGGGCTGCTGAAGATTCCCACGGATTCCTCAGGACTTCTGAGGAGCCCAGAAGATTCCGACGGATTCCTCAGGACTTCTGAGGAATCGAGCTCCTGAGGATTCCCAATGATTCCTCAGGACTCCCGAGGAGCCCAGAAGATTTCCTAAGGATGCCTCAAAGGGGCCCTTCAGGATTCCGAAGGATTCCTCAGGATTCCTGAGGAGTCCAGAAGATTCTTAAGGATACCTTTTGACTCCTGAGGATTCTTAAAGATTCTTCAGGATTCCTGAGGGGCCCTGAAGATTCCTAAGAGTTCCTTCGGGTTCCTGCGGACCTGTGAGGATTCCTCCGGAATCTTGAGGAGCCCCGAGGATTCCTCAGGATTCGTGAGGCTTTCCAAGGATCTCTGAGGATTCCTCAGGACTCCTGAGGATCCGTGAGGATTCCGAAGTATTCCTCCAGATCCCCGAGGTTTCCCGAGGAGCGCAACACGGGGCCGGCATGGCATCCGCAGAAATGGCAGACCTTTGTTTGCACAGGTCGGATGCAGCGGGACATGGGGCCGGAGTGTACGTTTGTCCACTGGGGCACGTCGCCGCCGCAAGGGGCCCGCCGCAAGGCTGGATGAGTCGTCGTCACACAGTGAGCGCCAACAGTGAGTCGCCGTCACACAGTAGCGCCTCACTCGGTGTTGTTGTCGTCGTCGTCGTCGTCGTCGTTGTTGGTGGTGGTGGTGGTGGTGGTGGTTGTTGTTGTTGTTATTCTTGCTGCTGCTTGTTGTCGTCGTCCTCGCCCGCGAGCCGCCTGCGACGCACACGCGACCCGCCCGCGACCCACCTCGCGACCCCCACGCGCGATCCACCCCGCGACCCCCACCCGCGACCCGCCCGCGACCCACCCGCGACCTTCCCCGCGCCCGCCCCTTCACTCTTGTCCGCATCTGCGGGGTGCGGCATAGTATCTGGGTATTTTCTTGGTGTGTCCTGGCAATCGGGTAGCTCTCCTACGTGACTATTGGAGCAACCAAGAGCTGCTGGGAAGCTGCCTTCCCCCATCCCCTTGATTGCTTGCGCCGCGGACCCGGATGAAGGAGATACGACTGGAGATACACGAGACCAGGAAAATGAGACAAGACTGAGGCAAGACGATAATACCGAGTGCGAAAATGCACGCCAGCAGAGCAGCAGTCCCGCAGGGTGGCTCCACAGCTTGGAGCCCCCAGTGGGGGTCGGCGAACTCAGCGTAAGTCATCGAGAGTATTCGCTCCCCCATGTCATGGAATCGTGTTGTGACCAGAAGCAGGCCGCCTTGTATGAAGATACAACCGGGTATGATGTGATTTGACGTGGCTCGACTATGCCGGGCTGGTCCACCGAGGTTCCAGTCCGTGTTCGGCGCGCATTGTGCTCAATTGTATTCGGCGTTCTCTCCTTGGGCGTTGTGTCAATTTTACGAGGAAGGATCAGGGTTGGATCGAGCACGGCCGCGCACTTCACGGTTGTAGGCCAAGGTTTCGGTGACCGCGGAAATATTTGAAGCAGAGTTGTTGGTCTCGGGAGTGCCAATTTCAAAATAGCCTACATGAATGAAGCCTTCCTCTTCGCATTCTCCCTCGTCCGCCTCCTCGGAATCCTCCTGCCTACATCCATCCTCTTGTTCCTCCTTGTTCTCCTCCTTCCTTGAACAGGCCATGCAGTCCGAAGAGAGCTCCGCGACTCCTTTGTTCCTCTTTGTCCTCATCGTGCTTCACGTTCTGGATAATCTCCTTCCTTTTCTTCTACGTACTTCTCCTCAGAGTCATCCTCGTTCTCTTCCGTTTATTCAGAATCCAGCTGCCTGCGGCAAATCCCGCCACCGTGCCTGTGAAACATCACAGCAGGAAGGGGCTGAGCGTAGGAACAGCGCAATTCCGACGAGTAGTCTGCATTGGGGCGGGTCGTGGTCCCGACCTCGTCTTCGTCCGAGCGGTAGGAAGGAGGAGAAGGATGAGGGGGAGGAGGACGAGGACGAGGACGAGGACGAGGACGAGGAGGAAGAGGAGGACGAGGACGAGGACGAGGACGAGGACGAGGACGAGGACGAGGACGAGGACGAGGAGGAGGAGGAGGAGGAGGAGGAGGAGGAGGAGGAGGGACAAGCCATTGGCCGAGGTGGGCCTGGCCGCACCTGCGCAGGGGTCGTCGTCATCGCCCCCTCGATCCGCGCGGCGGGCCCATCGGCCAGGCTCGCGAGCCGCCCGCCCGCAGGCGCCGCGGCCGCGCCTCCGCCGCCCGCAGGACGGCGGAGCCATCGTGGCACAGGAGGGCAAGAGCTCGTCGCTCTTCGGCGAGGACCCTCCTCAGAGTGCTGGGCGCCGCCAGGACCATCGGCGGCCACCATTCCGCGCAGGAGTACCAGCGCGACCTGCAGCCACAAGTGGACAAGATGACGCAGCACTGGAAGCAGCAGCGCGGCGCCTCGAGGGAAAGGTGGTCAGGAGCAGGGACCACACACTTCGAGGCGTCGCATCGCAGCGCTGGGAAAAGGTGGACAGGAGCAGGGTCCACAGCCCAGGCGCCGCAGGGCCCAGGGGAAAGGTGGTCAGGAGCAGGGACCACACACCCTGGGCCCGCAGTGGGTGAGCAACCATGGCCTTGGCGGAGATCTGCATACAAGAGCAAGAGCTCCTGGAGCCGCTCCGAGTCGAGGAAGAAGGCCGCCGTTCACATCCAGGAAGTCACCTTCAGCAAGAGGCAGCAGGCCGTCGCCGACGCAGTGCTGGAACTTCCCTTCTCCATATATCGCGACCACGAGTCCTTCGGCCTCCCGCCAGGGGACCCTGACATGAGGAATCTGTGGGCGAGGAACCTCCAACAGAGGCTTGGCCGAGTTGCGGATCAGATCAGCGGCGCCCAGTCCGCCAAGGTTGACGCCAGCAAGTTGCTTACCGAGGCCTCAGTCATCAAACGTATGCTCGCGATGGCCACTGATCCACACGTCCGGCTACAACAATATCGGTCTCAGATAGAGGTGCTGGCAAAGGAGCAGAAGGACATCCAGGAGAAGAAGGAGGCCCTGCAGACCAAGGCGGACGCCAACGCCCAGCGCATCTCCGACCTGCGGCGCCTCATCACAGACGTCAAGATGGAGATTGCCGCCGAAGCCGGCGCCGATTGCGAGGCCGACTCCGAGGACGACATGAAGAAACACAAAAACAAAAGGGCCAGCACCCTATTTCGCCGTCGCGCCAGTCGAGAGCCTCCTTCATCATGCTCGAGCAGGCCGGCCTCCCCATCAAGCATCAGCGCAGAGCAGCTCAGGAGGAAGGACGAGGAATCACGCCGAAAAGGAAGGAACCAAGCCAGCATCGCCAACGCCGAGCTCCGCAAAAAGTCAGAATAATATGAGGAGGAGGTGGAGGCCATGCGGCAGTGCTTTGCCGAGATGAAGATGCAAAACAGAGACAGGCTCGTGCGTCGCGAGCAGGAGTTATTCAAGACTGCCATGAACTCCACCGAACAAGCTATATCAAGGAACACCGAGGCACTCCGCCGACAAGAAGTTCGGCAAGAGCGTGCATTCCTGCATTGAGAAGTTCTACGCAGAGAAGATGCAGCAGGAAGCGAAGAGGATCGAGAACCACGAGCGCGCGTTGCGACGCGACCTCAGGCGCCAGAAGCTCACCTACGAGCAGAAGCGCCAGGAGGCTGACAACATGATGGGCGCCATCCGAGCGGAAGCGGCCTCCCAGGCTTGCACCGCACCGCCCTCTGAGGAAGCAGCCCGCCAGCAAGCGATGAGCGAACAACTTCACCGCGAGTGCGAACGACTGCAGCGTGAGGGCCAGAGGATCGAGCAGATGAACCAGGACCTCCGTCTCGAGGAGCAGGCCGTGCAAGTCATGGCGGCTCAGGAGATGCAAAGAAAAAACGGCATTGCTGAGCAGATCGCGGAAGCCCAAGCAGACCTAAAGCGAGAGGAGATCCAACAAGAGCACGCGATCCAGCAGCAGACCGCCATTGCCGCCAACAAGCTCATGGAGGAACATTCCACCGTCCAGAGGGAGCGAGAGGTGGTCTACCAGCAGGCGGAGCTCCAGCTCGAGGCGCAGCGCCATATCCAGAACAAGTTCGACCAGCTCGAAGCCAAAGAAGTGGAGCACCAACGGGCTACCCTGCAGCACCAGCTCTTCTTCAACGAGGCCCAGGCTCTCCAGCAGCAGATGCACCACAAGACTAAGTACGACCAGCATCAACGTGAGCAGTTCCTGGAGAGATACGGCCAATACGAGGCAGAGATGCACCAGCAGCAGCAGCTCGCCAACTCTGAGCTACAAGCCGCACTGGCACAAAGACAACCACAGGAAGAGCACCGTCGCGAACAGCTGGCCCGACAACAGGAAAAGCATCGAGTGCACCAAGCGCTTCTCGAGAAGACCCTGCGGGGGCGGCTCGACAGCATCGCAGCCAGGATCGATACTGACATGCTCGACGGCGTCGCCAGTGCGCTCACCACGGAAAACGAGAAGCAGAAGATGCAAGCCCAAGCCGACGACGAGGAGGCCTACCAGCGGGACAACGTACGCTCCGCCCTCCACGCCATCGCTCCGTCGCACGAGTTCGACTACGACGTGACCCGTGAACCGTATTACGCCGAACTCATGCCGAAGGCGACCCCGAACATTGCAGTGCATCGCGGCGCTCCCTCATATTCAGGATCTTCGAATGGCTTAACGCCGCCCTTCTACTGCAGCTTCTGCAAGTCGTGCGGCAACTACACCAGCGCCAAGACGGATATCATCAGGCGGAGGCACTGTGGGAGCGAGAACATCGAAGACCGCTCCGTGGACCCCGGCGACAACTGCACGCACCCAGCTACTCCAAAGCCCCACCAGGCCACCGACCCGCACAACAACACGCAGACACCAGCACCAGCACACCGCCCATCACCAGTCCCACCACCAGCGACGACGCCGCAACCACTCGCCCCCCCCCCCATCGACCTCGCATCCTCCTCAGGAGTTGCTCCGACGCCAGTTGCGGGAGACGGAACGCCCCCGAAGACTCCGTAGACGCACGAAGGATTCGCGGCCGAGACATCTACACCACTTCCCACACGACACGCAGAGGACCAGAGCTTCGACGACCCAAACGACCACGACCTCGGCGACTCCACACACACTCCGACAGTCCGAGCATCGCCGCCCCCCCCCCCCCCCCCCGACGAGCAACCGACACCAATTGCCCCCTGGGGAGCAGGCCCCTTCCCGCCCCCCCCCGACACCCATGGCCGCCCCCCATGCAGAGGGCACAGTCCCTGCCGCTCCCCGACGATCCCACACCCCCACGACATTTCCGACCGTCCCACGCACAGACCGCCCTATTGGGGAACCCTGACTCCCCCCCCCCCCCACGCCCCCCCACCGCGCTCGAAGTCGGCTCCCCCTTCGCACCCGCCCAACTATATTCCCCGAAGCCACTTCCAGCACGGTTCCACATCGCCACTCCCGACCGTGCCAGATCTGCACCACCATCGGCACTACGAGGGGCAAGCACTCACAACAGGCCCGCGCGCAAGGTGCGGATCCTGGATGACGGCGACGGATTCGACAACCCAATGGACCGCAGGCGCTTCAACCCCGAGAGTCAGGAGGGCAGCTCGGGTTCAAGCTCTGACACGACGAAAAACTGAGCAGGACTTCCCCCGCTGGGGGGCAACTGGCCCAGCGGGGGAGTCCCACCACAACCCCGCCAGAAGACCGAGCACCTAGCCTGTTCAGAGTGGCTATACGTAACAACCAGCTCGACGGAGCGACCACTGAGCCCCAGCAGATGTGCTGTGCGACCCATGCGGCGCCAGACACTCAGCGACAGGCCCAGCCGCCTCTACAGCCACAGGCCCCACTTGGGAGGCCGCCGACCGCCTCAGCGGTGTTAGATTGTGGGTTAGCACGCCGCCTGACGCCAACGGCCGCGCAACCTAGCATTCCACAACCAGCGACTGCGACACAAAAAAAAATCAAAACCAATAAAAAGATTAGCTTCAACACTATCAGCGAGTGGGTAATCTACTCAGCCGCGGCGCCTTGGGACCAGCACTACGACCATGGCAGCGCGCGGGCACTAGCAACCGCGACTGCACCAACCGCCGGACCGAGGACCACCCCCTCGGCCGACAACCGCAGTGCACCAACCACCCCACCTAGGCGGCCAGCGAGGCCAGACGGGGCTAGCCCCCATCGGCCCGACCGACCCGCTCCCCAGAGACGAGCCCAGCAGAAGGCGAACCAGGCGACCAGCCATTTTGGCCCAAAGGCGCCGTATCAATTTTCTCCTGAAGCGCCCAACGAGGAGCCCAACCAGGAGGCCAGCCGACGTCAGCAGCAGCAAGGACTGCAGCTGCCGCAGCAGCAAGGACTGCAACAACCTGAGGAGCAGCACCAAGACTTACTCCACAGGCCACCACCGGCTGGACCTCGGAGACCCCCCGAGGCCTGCCTCTCTGCATCGCCACACTCTCCCCCTAGAGAGTACCACAGGACCTCCAACGGCCCTCCAGAGGCCAAGCCAGCCAACGCCATGGGACCTACAGCTGCGCCGCTGCAGATGCCCTGGATGCGCAGCCAAGCGGCGCAGACGCCCAGGAGAGCCGACGCAGCACCACCCGTCCCTGCGGCAGCCAACTGCATATATCCACGAGAGATCTACGACATCGAAGCCACACGCCTAGACGCCAAGCATACCGACAGGGGACGCGCCATGCAACCCTTCCGCTCTCGAAGCACTGCTATCCCCACTCCCCCAACATCGACGCGTCTGTCCGACGCCCAAGCACAGACACATACTGCAGGCCAGCGTCTACATCGAGCAAGAGGGAAGGGCACCCAACCATTCAGAGCCACCAGCGTCAAGCCCCCAGCACCACCCAACCAGCCAACGACAACGCCCGACATGCCACCCCCGCCGCTAGAGCAGCGCAGCGTACAATTCGACGAGCGACCAACCATCCGACAAACGATACAGCAATCACCATCTCCCCACATCATTTTTGACCTATGCGACGAGTGTCCCAACGAGACAGCCGACTACGTGCTCCGTCACCACCCACAACGACCACTCCAGGAAGGAGCAAAGATCCATCTCTTCACGGACGGCTCCAAAAACTCGAAGAAGCCGAGCGACGATGCCTGGTCCGTTGTGATCGTAGGTGACGACAACCACGGTTTCAGCTTCCAGGGGGCCATCATAGGGAAGCACAAGAGCGGCACTGACATCGCCCTCAAGGACAACGTCGAGCACGAGACCACCTCCACGACCGTGGAGATCACAGCCCTTATATGGGCTTCTGCCTGGGTGATACACTACAACCCCCATCAAATCACCACGATATCCACGGACTCGCTCGGCGCCCTGCAGCTCGCGAAGAGGCTAGCCGCCACCGACCACGACCCCAAGCTCTTCAGGACACTCTGCATCCTCTACGACATGGTCAGCAACAAGACCGGCCTGCAGCACGTCCACGCCCACGACTACAACCCGTGGAGCGAGGTTGCCGACGCCGCCGCCAACCACGGACGCTTGCAAGAAGTTATACCTCCTCAGCCAGAGTGGGCAAGCGTCATGGATGGTGCATCCCAGCGGGACTGGGAGTTCCTGGTCGACGCGGATCCCAACACTAGGGAGGCATACCCCGCATTCGGCCACGGCAACCTCACAGCTAACAGGGTCGAGACGACCGCCGAGGCCCGACACTTTCACAACCCCACCGAGTCCAGCGACAAGAAGATTCTCGTAGAAATAAACATCGCCACCTTCAACATCTTGTCGGGGAGAGAGCCAAAGGAAGGATCGAAGCGTCGAAAAGAGAAGATCCATAAGCTTAAGTCCACGATGGCCTGCCTGTACGACGAGGACCTCCATCTCATTGGTATCCAGGAGGCAAGGACGCCTTGGGGCGTCCGCGACGCAGGACAAGACGACGACGCCAGATGCGCCAACGCTAACTGCTACCACATCATCTCCAGCGGTCACAAAGGGTTCAACTACGGCTGCGAGCTTCACGTTCTACGCAGCAAGCCCTACGGCAAGAGCGGTAAAAAAGGAGCTCTTCTTCAAACCCGACCAGTTCACAGTCATCGTCAAGGACCCCACGCTCCTTATCGTTCGCGTTGCCGCCCCTGGCTCAACCACGCGCTCGCCGTCGCCCATGCCCCGCACTCGAAGGCCCTCGCGACCGAGAAGGATAGCTACTGGAAGAAGCTCGCGGAGACCACCGAAAAACACCAAGTGATCATCATCTTCTTCGACGCAAATGCCAGGGCAGGCAACATCACCAGCACGGCCATCGGCGACAAGGGCTTCAAGCAGAACGAAGACCCAAACGGACACCGTCTACATGAGCCTCTCTTGACCAACCACCTGGCGGCCGCCAACACCTTCGTCAGCCATGGGCCAGAGCACTACACCTGGCACTCGGGCAAGCCCCATCGCATCGATTGCGTCATCATCCCCAAGGGCTACATCGACTCTATTGAAGAGTGCGCCGTGCTCCACGGCATAGACAGCGGCCAAGACCCAGAGACCAAGGACGACCACTACCCAGTCAAGCTGCAGCTTGCCTACCAGATCGTCTCGTCCGTCACCAAAGGAGTCCCGAAGTTAGACGAGAGCAAGCTAGCCGACGAAGGGTGCCGCAAAAAGTTCTGCCACAAACCCGACGAGGTCAAACACCCGCACTGGGGCACCAACCTCAACGAGCACCTCGCCATAGTCACCGAGAAGATCACGGAGGCTGCGCACGAGTGCTTCCGCTCCAACGGCCGCGCCCCACACAAGCCCTACATCACCAGGCGGTCTTTTGCACTCCTGCGAGTTCGCCGCTCGATACTCAAGACGACGCGGATCGCCGAGAAAAACAGGATTGTCAGCCACTTCGGTGACAAGAGGCTGCGCTACACGGCCAAGATCATAGCGATGGAAGCCCTCCTGCCCGACCCCGCCGGCGTGAGCGCCCTGGCCGATCTCCGCGACTACGCGAAATTTGTGGTGGCCTCTATCATATTCAGCACTCCCAGCCTAGCGACCCATGTCGTGGAGCCCGACGATGCCAACACCGTGCACAGCGCCCAGCACTATTTTGACGCCCTTCTCCAATTCCTCAGGACGTCTAAGTCGACCCTGCAGAAGTGGATCACGACAGACCGCGACGACTTCCTCGAGAGGACCGCCGACGAGATGGGCTCAGCGATCGGCGACCACGCCCCCCGTTTAGAGGCCCTGTACACCAAGCGACTATTGGCCTTCGGAGGACGAAAGTCCAAGAAGCCGCCGACGCCCATCATCCGCACCAACGACGACGGGGAGCCCCTCACGACGAAGAGCGAGATCGCCGACCACGCCCTAGCCTTCCACGGCAAAGTTGAGCAGGCTACTGCCACGGACGCAGACGGGGCAGCAGCCGACTACAACAAGAGGACCCGCCACGAAGGACCAGGACCTAAGATGCAAACCATAATACCCAAGCACCAGCTGACCGGCCAGCTCGCCGCCGCCAAGCGAGGCCGCCGAGGAGGCCCCGACCAGCTCACCGACGACATGTCCAGAGCCAGCCCTGAAGGGATGGCTCGCCTGCTCCACCCCGTCCTAGTCAGGATCCACTTCGAGAGCACCGAGCCGATCGCCGCCAAGGGCGGGTACTCCACGTATTTCCACAGGGGACAGGGGGCCATGGAGCTCCAGAAATCCTACCGCGGCATCCTGCTCAACAACACCATGGGCAAGATGCACGGCAGCTTCCTCCGCTCCCGCGTGAAGGGCCTGCTACCTGAGCTCCTAGAAGCAACCCAGTGTGGCGCCCGACCCAAGATGGCCACGGATTTCATCACTCACACCAGCCTCGCCTTCATCAGCGACTGCCAAAGGAGATCAAGATCATGCAGCATCACCTTCCTGGACCTCAGGGAGGCCTTCCACTCCGTCATCAGGGAATTATGCATGCAATTGCCGACCACCGCCGACGAGCTTAACGAGCTCATCGAACGGATTGACATTCCCGAATTCATCAGACCAGCGCTAAAGGAACGACTTCAGCAGCCCGCCTACAACAACCAGCACATCGACGACGAGCACCTTTGCCACATGATCGCAGATCACCACACCTCCAACTGGTTGACAGCCAAGAGCGCAAGGCACTACCAGCTGCCTCGGACCAGCACCCGACCTGGAGTACCATACTCGGACGTCGCCTTCAACATACACTTCGCCATCATGCTGAGGGCCCTCGACCAGGCAGTCCGAGAGGAAGAGGCCCACGGCCAGCAGATAGGCGGACACGAGATAGAGGCCTGCAGCGAGCCTCTCACCTACCCCTCACGAAGGAAGCGCGCTCAGAAACATGTCCTTCATCGACGACCTCACTGACTGCAACTCGACCGCCAACGCCAACGAACAGATCAACACGACCGCTCTGGCAGCTGCCAGGCTCTGCGCAGCAGCATTCCAGCACGGCCTGAAGCCACGCCCGGAAAAGACCAAGGCCATCCTCATGCACTACGGCGCGGGGGCCAAGAAGGAGAAACAGCGGATCACCAAGGAGGGCATCACATACCTAGAATTGGACGGACTTTCTATCAAGGCGCAGCAAGTAACGCAACAGAAAGCCCTCGGTGCCATCATCTCGGCGGGCGGGGTCATGGGGCCAGAGATCTGCCTAAGGGTCAACCGTGCGCTCGGCGCAGCCGGGCCTCTCGAGAAGCAGATCCTCCGCCGCAAGAAGCTCTCGAAGAAAGCCAAGGTGAAGTACGTCCACTCTTTTTCGACATCCTCGCTTACATACAACCACCACGTCTGGAGCGACCTGACCTTGAAGGACCTGAAGCACATATCCGCCAAGTACATGGGCCCATGCCGTGTCGCAGCCTCACTACCCAAGACCAACTCACCCGACCAGCACATCTCCGAAGCCGAGGCAATCGCCAAGACAGGAGTACCCGACTTCATCACCCACCAGTCGATAGCGCGGCTACGATACTTCCCTAGACTCCTGAATAATGCTCCAGCAGTCCTACTCCAGCTACTCGACGGCCAGCGCCAACGAAAGGGCACATGGAGCCGCCAGCTCAAGAAAGACTTCGACTTCCTACGAACGTACTTACCAAAAGAGAGGTGGCCCAGCCAAACCCAGCACGACCGCGACATTTTCAACTGGGCCCGACAGAAGCCGAATCTATTCACCAACGCAGTCAAGGCAGCTTCGAAGGCCTACATTCTCCACATTCGCGACCAAGCTCAGGGCGCTAAGCTCCAGAAGGACATCCAGATGACTTCGGCAGCCCACCCAACTGAAGGGCTGGACCCCTGCGACGACACCAACAACCATAAGTACGTCTGCTACGACTGCGGCCGAGTCGCCTCCAGGCAAGGCATGCTACTCCATATGGGCAGGGATCGTCCAGACCACGAGGACCCGCGCTGCAGGGCGACAGGTGCCGCGCGCCGATGCTGCCAGACCGAGCACCACTCTCTTCCTAGGCCCATCAAGCACTTATCGGTGGCTCACCGCTGCCGCAAATCCTGGCATGCCTGGCGCATCCAGGCGATGGAGCCTCTGACAGAACAGCAAATATCAGAGAACCTCGCCGCCATCGCCGAGGCCACAAACGCCAACAAGAAGCAAGGACGACACCCAACCTTCAGCGACAGGCCAGCCCACCCGTGCGACGTCACGCCGCTGCCGCTCCTCGAGACGCCGCCCGTCGTACCCAAAGTGTTCGTCAGACTTGAGTCATCGCCAAGCACTCCACCCGCGAGCTCGCCTGCAGAACCAGCCGAGCGCCAAGAGATCGTCTTCATCACTGGCCGCCCTCGACAGGCCGCCGACCTCCAGCAGATCATGGCCAGCAACGGGATCACGAGCATCAGCGGCCTGGGCTACACCCAGATCGCAACCCCCAGCGATGGCCAGACCTCAGAACTAACAACAGAACTTCGGCGAGCACAACGCAGGATCCTACATGGCGAGATAGCGGCCATCTACGTAGAGCTCCCACGACGAACCTGGCACCTACACGATGCAACCGGCGTTATAGGCAGCAGAGCAAGCAAGCGGCGCACCCCAGAGGCACCCTGGGGAATGCCTCAAGTCTCCGAGACCATCGCCGACGAGATATTCGCCGCCAACAACGTCACACGAGAGGTCTTGCGTATGATCTTCATGGCGACCACGACCAACGTACCATTTGTCGCAGCCATCTCGGCGGAGTCGATCACCAGACAGACTCCCGAATATCGGTACATCGCCAACCTGACGACTGTCTACGAGGCCCCGACTAATCACTACGACCTCGGCGCCAAACAGATCCTCGACAACGGCACCCGCGACGACCTCCGCAACATAATGAATACGGTAAACGAACAGGAGATCGACTTCGCCATCGCCGACCTGCTCGACGGCAACATTGTGGCTAGATCGGGCCTCAGAACCGCAACCGTTGCGCCCACCAGCCAGAACCTGAACACTAACGACGCCTACTACATAGAACGAGAAGACGAAGTGCCGCCTCATGCCGAAGACGAACGCCACGATGGGTGCCATCGACGACAAGCTCAAAGACGTCAGGACGCAAGTCCTGAGGAAGTCCCGAGTGCGTGGGAACACCTCAGGCAGCGTCGCCAAGTTTTGCAAGAGGCGTCAGGACGCAAGTCCTGGGGAAGCCCCGAATGCGTGGGAACACCCCAGGCACAAGTCGCCACGTTTTGTAGTATTGATGAAAGCAGCGGCCGCACGAGCACGAGGTCAGCGGACACCTGTGAGCCGCATTACACACTCACTCCACTCTTGCCAAGCACCACCGACCAGCTACAACCCACGACCCAAAGGACGTCATACCACACCACACCACGAGTCAACGCTGCCCTGGTGAGGCAAGGATCAGACTTCGAGACGGGCTCGAAGGGTGGGGGGGGGCAGGACGATTACTGCCCGCGCCTACCAGGGGGGATGGTGAGGGGCAGGGGGGTGGGGGGGGGTGGGAGGGGGGGGGGGTAGGACGGCCACTACCCGCGCCCCCGTGGTCCGCCCTAGCTCGCCACCCCCACCATTCCCATGGCGAAGGTGGCGCTTGCCCGATCGCCCAGGCGGCGAAGCAGAGGGCAGCCGAGACATTCCTCACCGACGACAGCAGCAAGCACCAGGCCTGGGGTTCGCCCCCGCCGAGGGCACCGTGACCCCTAGCCATGTCGGGACGAGGTGGGGCCGCCACGAACCCCACTTGAAGTCGGTGCATGGAGGCCTTTCAAGTGCGCCCATTACCCGTACCACAACCCCAGCAACAATCCGAACTCCCCACGACCTACCCATAGACATTCAAGACGGCCATCCACAACCCATGGGACTCACCACCGACCGACCACCCACCCCGCAACCACCATCCATCCAACAGCCATCACCACCTCGATACCACCTGCCCGCTGAAAGGAGGACAGGAGAAGGGTCCTCAGCAGCGCGGCACGACGCAACCTTGACAGAGCTCCCGGAAAGGAGGACAGGAACAGGGCCCTCAACAGCGAGGCTCGACGAGCACGCCCTGGAGACGCCGAAAAGGAGGACAGGAGCAGGGTCCTCAGAACCGGCCTCCAGCAGGCGCGCCCGCAGAAAGGTGGACAGGAGCAGGGCCCTCAGCTGCGAGGCAGAACAAAGACAGACAACCCGAGAACCTCCACCCCACCAACAACAACCATCACCTCGACTTGACCAGCCCGCTGAAAGGAGGACAGGAGCAGGGTCCTCAGCAGCGAGGCGTGATGAACCTACTTCAACCTCAACTGAAAGGAAGACAGGAGCAGGGTCTTCAACAGCTCTGAAGATAGTGAATGCATGGAGGCCGCCCATAATGAGGACAGGAGCAGGGTCCTCAGAAGCGGTGATCAGCACGCACGACATCTTAGAGGAGCTCTCGCCACGAGAAGGAGGCGGCGCACCGTGCGCCGCGGCGAGGCCGTCCCCAGCCCACCGGCCGAAGGGGGGCACGGCCCGCCCCCCGTGTAACATACGGGGGCCGCCAGCTCAGCCGAGCTGTCACGTGGCAAGAGAAGGTCGGGCGCCCCTCAGCTCGCGAGCAAAGGAGGGGCGCCCGTCGCAAAGAAGTTCGGGAAGGACGAGTTCGGGGCCCACCTGCGGCCGTCGGACTGACGGGCTACGCCGCGCCGCCCGTCGGCGCGGCACAGAGCCCTCACTGAAAGGAGGAGGGGCGAGGGGCGAGGGACGAGGGAGGGCGGAGGACGGAGGACGGAGGTGGGAGGAGGGAGGAGGGAGGAGGGAAGAGGGAGGGGGGAGGGAGGGAGGAGGGAGGAGCGGGGGGAGAGGGAGGAAAGGGAGGAGTGGGAGGAGAGTGAGGAGAGGGAGGAGAGGGATAATGGAGGACGGAGGAGAGGGAGAAGAGGAGTTGAGGGGGGAGGAGGAGGGAGGGGAGGATGGAGGAGGGAGGGATGGAGGGGGGGAGGGAGGGCGGGAGGGCGGGAGGGAGGGAGGAGGAGGAAAGAGAGAACATGAGGATGATGAGGAAGAGGCTTCGTGGGCCTTTTTGGAGCTTCCTGGGAGACTCCTGGGAGCTTTCTGGGAACCTCTTGGAGGCCTACTTATTGGGTGCCTTGTGGAGCCTATTAGGGCCTCTCTGGGCCGTCTTATGGTACTCTTGGCTCGTCTGGCACGTTTGGAGGCCGCCTTGGGGGCCTCTCTAGGCCGCGTTGGTGCCCTCTTGGAGCGGTTCACGTCCGTCTTGGAAGCCGTTTGGGCTATTTGTGGGCCCTTTTGGGGCCGACTTCGGACCCTTTTGGAGGTCTCTTGGGCTGCTTTGGAGCTATATGGGAGGCTTCTTGGAGGCTTCTTAGGCCGTCTTGGGCGGTCGGAAACCCGAACAGGTGAGGACCTCAGAATATTTCAGACACCTGCGGACAATCAATGGTTTTGGCTTCCTCGGGCTCTCCAGGAGGGGTTTTTGGAGACCTCTTGGGCCGTCTTGGGGGTTTCTCGACAAACCTTGAGGCGGTGTCGGGGCCCCATTGTGCCATCTTTGGCCATCTTGGCGTCGTCTTGGCCGCCCTAAGAGCCGTCCTGGAGGCCATGAGGCTCCCAAGAAGACCTCAATACATATCGAAACGCGCCAGAGTTGGCCCAAGAGGTCTCCAACAGGCCCTGCAGAAGAGCCCGAGGAGACCACAGCCCTTGATTTCCTTTTTGTATTTGAAGGATTCTGAGGTTCTGGCATGTTTGGGTTCCCGACCGCCCAAGACAGCCCAAGAGGCTTCCCTGGTCCCTTCGTTTCAAGGCCGTCTTGGGGGCCCCTTGGGCGTTATTTGGGTCCTTTTGTGCCGACTTGGGGCCCTCTTGGAGGCATCGTGGGCTCTCCTGGAGCTATCTTGGGTGGTCGGGCACCCGAACAGGCGATAACCTCATAACACGTCGAAAACTTGCGGGCACTATATGGTTTTGGCCTCCTCGGGATTTCCAGGAAGGCCTCTTGGAGCTCTCTAGGGCCAGACTGAGGGACTTTTGGGCCGTCCTGGGGGCCTGTTTGGCCAGTCTTGGGAAGCTCTTGAGCTATCAGAGGCCATATTGAGCCGCTTCGTTGTCGTCCCCGTTTTCTCGGAAGCCCTCTTGGGGGCCATCTTGGCAGTCTGGAGGCCGAAAATGCCACCAGAAAGCAATTTCAGAGGAGGCGGTTTTTGAGGGACGCGTGCGAGGAGGGGGGGGCGTCCTTAAACTCTACAGACCCTCCCCGACAACGGACGAGCATTCTGACACGCCCACTCCGTGCAGGCACGGTGGCGGATCTCTCGCTCTCTCTCTCTCTCTCTTTCCTCCTGGCTCCGTGTTCCTGCCCCTCCGCCTTCACTTGTCGCCCCCGTCAGGATCCTCCTCCCTCCCTCTGCTCCGCCCCCTGCCCTCGCTGCCTGTCTTCCTCTCCTCCACCTGTCCCCGCCCCACCACCCGCCCCACCCTCTTACATCGCGAGGGGAGCCGCTGCGTGCCCTCCCAGTATCCACTCTGGCTCAAGCCGCGGCCCAAGCCACCAGCGGATCGACGACCGACCCGCTCGACGACCAACTTCGGAGGGAGGGCCAGCCGGGACAGCGGCGGCGGCTCCCCCCGGCCGGGTCCGCTCGCAGTCCGTCCCGGGGAAGGGGAGGAGGAGGAAAAGGAGGAGGAGGAGGAGGAGGAGGAGGAGGAGGAGGAGGAGGAGGGGGAGGATGAGGGGGAGGAGGAGGAGGAGGAGGAGGAGGAGGAGGAGGGAGGAGGAGGAGGGAGGAGGAGGAGGGCCCAGCCGTGGCGGCGAGGAGAGGCCCCCCCCCCCGCTCTCTGCCACAGGATCACGGCGTCGGGCTTCTGTGGCCGCTCTCGGCCTCCGTGGGCCTTCGCCGGGCCCCGGGACCGTCCAAGAACGGCTCGTTCTCCTCCTCTCCTCCCCTTCCTCCTCTTCCTCCTCCCTCCTCCTCCTCCTCCTCCTCCTCCTCCTCCTCCTCCTCCTCCTCCTCCCTCTTCATCTTCTTCTTCTTCTTCTTCTTCTTCTTCTTCTCCATCTGCGTCTTGTTTTTCCTCCTCCCAGGTCGGCGGCGGCGTTGTCGTCGTCGGCGTCGGCGTCGTCGGCGTCGTCGTCGGCGTCGGCGGCCCCGGTCAGGGCTTCCAGGAAAAGCGCCGGGAAAAATCAGGACATCGCCTGTTTGGGTCCAAGCGATCGGCCGAGCCAGGCGCCCAAACGCCGCAGAGGCAGCACGTATCTGCTCGAGGCATGCCTGCGAGAAAGAAGCGCGAAGGGGGGAGCGGGGGGCGGGGCAGAAACGAGAGATCCAGAAAGAATCATCACGCGCATTCTGCTGTCCCGGTCCACGGGGCCCAACACAAGGACGACGACCGCTAGGGAGGCCCGCCGCCGTCTCAACGGGCCCCCCCTCCGACGGCCTCGATCAGGCTCGACAAGAAGCATGCCCGCGCGCCCGCGCGCAGCGGCGGCTGCGGACACCCTCCCTCGGGCCGGAGGCGGGCCTGAGCCAGAAGCTTACGGCGCGGCCCTTGCGCTGGAGGCGCCGGAGGGCGGCCCCATCGAACATGGAGCGTGCGGGGATCAGGGCGATCCTCCTCCTCCTCCTCCTCCTCTTCCTCCTCCTCCTCCTCCTCCTCCTCCTCCTCCTCCTCGTCGAGTGTAGTTATCCAAGCAGTGCTTGGTGAATTATTTATGCCTTCCGAGGTAATGTTGAGCTCCAGTGCCGGTCCGGCAGGCTCGTTGCCGCCCGTCGCCGCCGCCGTCGTTCCCGGCAGTTGAGCCCCAGTGGCGATCTGGCCGGTTCATCGCCACCCGTCGCCGCCGTCGCCGTTGGATTGCTTTGTTGTGCGTTGCGATCGTGTGGCATTCGCATTGGTCGCATTGTTTTTGTTGCATTGCATTGCTGTGCAGAGCTTCCGCATCGATTATACTACGTGCATGGGTTCTCCTGTCTCAAAACAGAATAGACTCTACCCCCCCGGCGTTATCACTCTTTCGGGTATGTAAATCACATATGATTATGACCACATGTCCATCCTGAATATGAAATCACAATGTCCCAGGCCAACCGGGTTCCCCACCCCTGAGGTTCCCTTGTAAAAAACACTATGCGGTGACATTTTTGTTCTAACATAACACTTTTTCACGAATCCCCTACAAAAAATGGGACGAAGTGCACACGCGCGCGTCGTCGAGCGCGCATGCCGAAATCCTTCAAAAACCTTCGGTGTCGGAAGGATTTCGCAATCGAGTTTCCAAATTATCCCGGCAAAGCAACCTAACAGTGATGTGTAGGAGCATATTTTGAAGATTTCCCCTTAAGATTCAGATGAGAATCCAGTTGTAGAATTCTGCTCTTCTCGCAGTCGTAGTCGCATTCGCGATGACAGTCGCAGTGGCCTGCATCAGCCTCAGCCTCAGCCTCAGCCTGCCTCAGCATCAGCCTCAGCCTCAGCCTCAGCCTCAGCCTCAGCCTCAGCCTCAGCCTGCCTCAGCCTCAGCCTCAGCCTGCTTCAGCCTCAGCCTCAGTCTGCCTTCAGCCTCGGCCTCAGCCTCAGCCTGCCTCAGCCTCAGCCTGCATCAGCCTCAGCCTCAGCCTCAGCCTGCCTCAGCATCAGCCTGCCTCAGCCTCAGCCTCAGCCTGCCTCAGCCTCAGCCTCAGCCTGCTTCAGCCTCAGCCTCAGTCTGCCTTCAGCCTCGGCCTCAGCCTGCCTCAGCCTCAGCCTCAGCATCAGCCTCAGCCTCAGCCTGCCTCAGCCTCAGCCTCAGCCTGCTTCAGCCTCAGCCTCAGCCTGCCTTTGCCTCGGCCTCAGCCTCCGCCTGCCTCAGCCTCAGCCTGCATGCCTCAGCCTCAGCCTCAGCCTGCCTCAGCATCAGCCTGCCTCAGCCTCAGCCTCAGCCTGCCTCAGCCTCAGCCTCAGCCTGCCTTCAGCCTCAGCCTCAGTCTGCCTTCAGCCTCGGCCTCAGCTCAGCCTCAGCTGCCTCAGCCTGCCTCAGCCTCAGCCTCAGCCTCAGCCAGCATCCTCAGCCTCAGCCTCAGCCTGCCTCAGCATCAGCCTGCCTCAGCCTCAGCCTCAGCCTGCCTCAGCCTCAGCCTCAGCCTCAGCCTCAGCCTCAGCCTCAGCCTCAGCCTCAGCCTGCCTCAGCCTCAGCCTCAGCCTGCTCAGCCTCAGCCTCAGTCTGCCTTCAGCCTCGGCCTCAGCCTCAGCCTGCCTCAGCCTCAGCCTGCCTCAGCCTCCTCAGCCTGCCTCAGCATTCTGGCCCAGTTCTGGGAACTCGAAGAACACGAAGTGGCCTACAGTTGGCTCCGGGCTCAGCCTGCCTCGCAGTTCAGCCTTTCAGCATTCAAAATGTGGCCCGGGAATGGAGTTCTGGGAACTCGAAGAACACGAAGTGGCCTACAGTTGGCTCCGGGCATTCAAAATCATGCCCAGGAATGGAGTTCTGGGAACTCGAAGACCACGAAGTGGCCTACAGTTGGCTCCGGGCATTCAAAATGTGGCCCGGGAATGGAGTTCTGGGAAGTCGAAGAGCACGAAGTGGCCTACAGTTGGCTCCGGGCATTCAAAATGTGGCCCGGGAATGGAGTTCTGGGAGGTCGAAGAGCACGAAGTGTGTGACTGTTTGCTTAAAACGAGCCCGGCCCTGAGCCTGGCCCTCGCTGTCCGGATGCCGCCCAGACCTCCCTTCTGAGTCATCAGATGGTCTCTTTTGACACCACTAGAAACCTATCAGTCTTCGCTGTTAGGTAAAAAACATACAAAAACACATGGTTTCGCAACACTGATTTGCTAAACAAGCTTACGCGCGAGCTCTTGCGAAATCTTAAGAAACCATAGATTTTTCAAGATTTTCACAAAATGCTACCACACGGGTTTCGCGCGCGCATGGCGAAATCTGTCGAACGCCCTTGCGCGTGTGCCGTCGCGAGAATCCTCTGCAACAAAAGGGACGAAGTGCAGACGCGCGCGTCGTCGTGCGCGTATGCCGAAATCCTTCAAAACCCATCGGTTTCGGAATGATTTCAGAAATCGTGTGTCCAAAAGAACTACAATTACACAAGGTTTCGCAACACGGATTTTCAACAAAAGCGTGCGCGCGCGCTCTTGCGTCGTCGTCGTCGTCGTCCTCCCTCCTCCCTCGTCGTCGTCGTTTTCGCCTACGTCGTCCTCTGTCTTTCCTCGGGTTCGTAGTCGTCGTCCTCTTTGGCGTCGTGGTCGTTTCCGTCGTCGTTGTCGCCGCGGTCGTCCTTCCTCCTCCTCCCTCATCGTCGTCGTCGTCCGTCGTCGGCGTCTCGTCGTCGTCCCTCCTATTTCGTCGCCGTCGTTGTCGTCGTCGTCGTTGTCGTCGTCGTCGTCTTCCCTCCTTAGGCTGCCATTTGGGCTCCGTGCCCCCCCCGCTGGGGCGAGGGGCGGGCGCGACCATCTGGCCCCAGCCAGCGGCCCGTGCAGCGGGCGCTGGTGCACTGCCGCCGCGATTCCTGGAGCGCGGTCCAGGAGTCGCTCTCCCGCCTGGCATAGGCGAGCCCGTCGGGCGAGAGCCACCGCCCGCCGCGAGTTCAGGCTCGACGCGGCTCGGCGGCTCCTGAGGCGGCATCACGGCGAGCACTGGGCCATGCAGGCCTCGGGTGCTCCAGGCGCGGGCGCTGCAGCTGGTCCTGACGCAGCGGCGCCGACCCCGCCATGGAGGCAGCTGGCGCAGCAAGCCAGCGGGTCATGGGCATGCACGGCGTCCAAGCAGTGCGGCTTCAAGAACAATTTCGCCACAAGGAGCACGTGCTGGAATTGTGGGCGCGACAGAGATGGACGGCGTGACACCGGCCGCCCACGTCCGCCTTCGCGTGGGGCGCGCGATCATCCTGGGCGTGATCGTGGCCCTGATGCTGCTGGTGGACCTGCTTCAGCTGGGTCAGAGGTGGCACGGTGTCGCAAGGCTGTCCAGTCCCTGCGGCGCCTCCACTACGACGACTCCAACGAGGTCATGCAGCTGGCAATCGCCGCCTTGGCACAAGCTGAACGCCAGGAGCGAGACGCCATGCCACCTGAGGAGGCACTGCGATGTGCCATGGACAGGCTTGGATCCAAGGAAGCTGAGAAGGACAAGCTCGTTCAGCAGATCGCCGAGATGGAGACCAAGCTGGTCGACGCCAAAGCCAAGCTCGAGACCGTTGCCAAGGACATCTCGATCATCCAGGCGGACGTGGCCAAGGCCAAGGTGGCCGTGGCTCCAGTCCCACAGCCGACTGTGGGAGGCCAGGGCATCGCCAATGTGGCAGCGGCGGTGCAGAGCCTCCAGACATCCATCCTCAGCGCCCAGCAGTCGGTGCAGCTCGGCCAATCGAGGGAGCAAGTGGGCGCTCAGCTACTGGACTCGCTGGTGTCCAACATTCAGCAGCTGGGCGCACTCTTGCCCGCAGTTCCAGGAGCCAATGGGGAGCCAGCAGGTGGGCTGGGCGCGGTCGGAGCCGCTTTTCGCACCTCCGCCGCAGAGGCTCCAGCAGCGTTTCAGGACGCACCACCAGCTGCTGCCGCCCCAGCCGCAGGAGTCCGAGCCCCAGGCATCCCAGTCGAACCAGACGGGCGCATGGAGATGGACACCCCGCAGGCATGGCAGAACGCGTAGACGAGCACCGCGGGGAGCACGCAGGCACGGCATGGGCGCGATCACCTTCAATGGGCCTTGCTGGAATACTCTGCAGCAATTTTTGCTTGAAGGTGTGGGGGACGCTCAAGTTGTGTGTGTGCGCAGGAACTTAGACTTGACGGTGAAGCTGTGGATCGTGCCCAGACGTGGGCCTTGAGACACGGATGGAAGCCGTGCATTTCACCATGCAGGAGATTGCAATCAATGAAGCCCTCGGTTGGGGTAGGGATCTTCGTGCGAGAGCATATCCCCGTCACTTTGTTATCATATTGTCCTGTCATGAAGGGCTTCAACATATCGCCAGCCTGGGCCATGGCGTTGCACGTGCAGACGGGGCCCCCAGGCGGGCTGGTCATCGGGTCGGTGTACATGGAGTCCGTCGGCTTGAGCAACTACGTGAGCGCGAACTACACCAGGTTCATGCGGCTGGGCGCATGCTTGCGCCACTTTGCAGTGCCATTCATCGTCGCGGGAGACTGGAATGCACCCCCACACGAATTGGAGACCATGGGCCTCCTTGATATGCTGTCAGCCGCCATCGTCACGCCAGCACGTTGTGAGGGAACGTGTCGCAGTGCGAAAGGCCACTACAGCATGATTGATTACTGGATGGTCTCGGCGGATATGGTGAAGGCGTGCGAGAGCCCGCGCTCGGTGGAGAAGTGGCCGCCCAGATCTCATCACCCAGTGCGCTTCGACCTGGCCGCGCAGCCGCGGCGCCACATGCAGATCACCCTGACGGGACCGAAGCGTTTTCCTCGGGCGCACCCTGCGCATGCGGGCTGCCACCCACTGGCGGGGCCACCGCCAGAGCGAGACTATTTTGCACGAGTACAGGACGATGCTCAACTGGGACTGCCTGCTGATGCGGATGAGGCTCAGCAGCGGCTGGACGGCCTTTACACTGGCATGCTGCAAGATGTGGAGACGGACCTGCCACATCTATCAAGTTGATGAGCCTCATCCTCACTGTGGGCGAGCTGCTGGGCCAGCTTATGTCCGCCGACCTGTCGGAGGCCCTGCCCGAGGCGGACATCCTGTTGCAGGGTCGGAGCCTCGACATTTGCGCGCTGTCGCAATTGCGGTGAAGGGCCTTCTCACGCAGGAGCATCAGACGCGTCCAGCCGAGACAAGATGGGCGCGGGTCGGCCGAGTTCTCAGGCCTGGATTATCATACACCAGGCATGTTCGCATGGAGGTGTCGCCTACACAGTTATGTTGCAGGCCTACGCGGGCCTCCTGGAATCTCATGCTGGCACCCTAGAGGCTAGGGCGGCGCGAGCTCGCTCCCAGGCCTTCCGCAAGTGGGCCAAGGATGCGCCGGTCACAGGGCCTGCGCCGCTGTTCGCCATGACCAGGATGAAGGGGTGGTCTCACCAGGAGGTCGACAGGTTCGGTATTAAGACTTCGCTCCCTCAGGCAGTTGCTGACAGCCAGATGGACTACTGGAATCACATCTGGCAGGGGCGCAGCCTGAGCCATCAGGACGACGATGAGGACCAGGAGTTCGACGTGGATCATCTCATCGACCAGGATAGCGGGGTCACCGATTTCATGAGGAGTATGCCCCATCAAGCCCTGGATGTGCCCAAGGTGCATGACTTGAGGCGCGCGGCGGCGTCGTTCACGTGGCGCACAGGGGTCGGCGTCGACGGCCTATCTCTCCGATGAGGCGCTGGCCCAGGTCGTGTACCTCATCTGGGCGGCTGAGACATGGTGCCGATGGCCGACAGCTGTTATGTCGGTTCACATTCTGCTGCTGGGGAAGCCAGCGGGTGGGTTCCGACCCATCGCATTACTGCCCTCCTTATACAGGCTGTATATGAAAGTGAGAGTGGTGCACCTACGACGCTGGGCAGCTGAGCATACCAGACCGTTCTTTGCTCTTGGGCAGGGCAAGTCCACGGTGGACGTTGCAGCGCGCGCGATGGTGCATGCAGAAGCCGCTGACCGCCTGCAGGGGGGCACCATTGTCACGGCCCTTATCGACATCAGTAAGTGCTTCGACAGGGTGGTATGGCTGAAGATCATGATGGCGGCCAAGATGCATGAGTTCCCAGTCGTCATCCTCAAGATGTGCATGAGTATGTATGCAGCGCCTAGGCGCATCAGGTGGGCCGATACCTACTCTTATGCAGTGATAGTTGGACAGGGTGTGCTCCCTGGGTGCACAGCAGCGATGTACCTTCTCCAACTTGTGATGATCACACCCTTCGACGTTTTTGTGTCCTCGACGTCGCACATCCCCAGGTCCATAGATGTGCACGCGGACGATATCACAGTCCAGATCATGGAGCACATCAGCACGATCGTCGACACGGCCGTGACACTGCTGGAGCGCCTGGCTGCGGTCCTGCTGGCCCTCGAGTTGCCCATCGCAGCTGACAAGGCCAAGGTGCTCAGCTCGAACCTGGAGGTGGCGAAGCTGGTGGCCCGGCGCACCCGTAGGCACGGGTTTCGTGTAGCCACGTCGCTCAACATTCTGGGGATGGAGACGCGTTCAGGCAAGCCCATCACTTATGCCACGGTGCACAAAAGGGTACGCAAGGTCAAGAAGCGGCTCCCCAGATTCAGGAGGCTCCGTAGCACCATCGCCTTGGCAAAGAAGATTGGCACGCCCAGCCTGGGCCCAGCCATGCAGTATGGCCTCCAGGTCGTCAGTGCACCCCCCGCGACGGTGGCCACTATGACCAAGGTGGCACGCGCGGGATGGGGCAAGACCCCATCAGCTACGTCAACGTGGTTGGCATCACAGCTGGAGCCGCCACCGCATTTGCAGCCAGAATGCATTGCCACGGTCGAACCTTTGTTCACATGGGCCCAGCTTGTGATGGACGGCGTGGTGCCCCATCGTGTCCTTCAGACGGCGCGGGAAAGACAGGATCGGCTACTAAGTGGAACGCGAGCCCCTTGGAAGCTAATTGCTGGTCCTGCAGGGGCGGTCATCACCTGCCTCAAGAAATTGAACTGGAGGTATTCGAGTTTCTCAAGCTGGACCACAGGCACGGGCATCGTGCTCGACCTCACGCTACACGCACCTGCATGGGTCAGAAAGGTTGCTCGGAGAGCGTACGTCAATGTCAAGTGGGAACAATGGGCTCGCGGATCCGACGTTGCACCTGAAACAACTTCTGCAGTGAGAGACTCTAGCGGCTACTGGCTGGAGCCTATCCGTATGATGCTGCGGGCCCCGCCCACTGCCAAGTTGTGGAAGCTGAACGACATTGCTGTCGGCGCGTTGCGCTCCACAGTGATTGGGGGCCAGTGGACGCAGAAGCGCTTGGCCAAGTACGGCTTCTCTGACATGGACTACTGTCAGGTGTGCGGTGAGGGATATGACGGGACCCTCCACCACAGGTTTTGGGAGTGCCCGCTTCTGCGTCGTCACTGCGTGGACGCCGTGGAGCAAGACACCATCCACAGAGCACAGGCAGCCCCCGTCAACGATTTGTTTTCACGCGTGCCTTGATATCCCGAGCATGTCTCCCACCAGTGCCACCACCTGTCATGACAGACCAATGGTACTACGACCGATGGGAGAGTGGCCTGGCCATATCAGGCGATGTTTTCACGGACGGGTCGGGGCGAACGCTGATCGCCTGGCCCGAGGCGAACCGCGCTGGCTGGGGGTTCGCCGTCATGCAGCGGCATCGGTGCAAGGGCCTGGCGTTCGGGCCGCCTCCAGGCCATGAGCAGAGTGTGCCGAGAGCGGAGCTGTACGCTATCATACAGGTCCTGAAGCACGGGATTCTCCCCCTCAACATCAAGTCTGACTGCTTGAACGTTGTGGATGCCATGCGCAAGGGACCCGCTTGGTGCTTGCATGTCCGTCGTGAACACCTGGACCTCTGGAAGCTGTTCTGGCATCTGGTGCAGGACCAAGGCGGTCTCTCTGAATCATTGCGCATCACGTGGATTCGGTCTCATCAGACGGACATCGGCACCCAAGGTAGGCTCGACAAGGCTGGCAATGATTGGGCTGACTTTGCGGCCAAGCGCGGTCTCAAGAAGCACGATTTACCAGCGGCGGTTGTGGAGAGGCACAAGCAGCTCCTTGAGGAGCTGAGGCAAGTGGCCGCGTGGACCGCCAACTCGCAGTCGTTCCCTGGGGATGTGCCGCCGGACAGGGTTGACACGATTGGCCGCAAGGCTTACTCGAAGTCGGCCGTGCCGAAGCGGAGTGCGGAAAAGAAGTTGCATCCTGACTTAGCCTTAGGCGCCGTTCCGCACACCCCCATCTTATATAAGGGAGGTTGGAAATGTAGTAGGTGCCCTAAGATGGCCAGGTCCTGGGCGGGGAAGCGGAGGATGTGCGCGTTACCGTGCAGTGTGCAGCCGCGCCGTGCCCCCCCGACCCCGCCCCCCACCTCGGGAAGCTCAGGATCTGGCATCAAGAGGGCTCGGGATCGAGTCCCTTTGGTAGGAGATAGGTCTGTCTGTCAGAGCCCGACGCGAAGATGCGCCTAGCTGTTTACACCCTACGCTTGCTTCCCCCTCTCTGGTCCGCCTTGATCGGGGTCAGGAGTCTCAGGAATGCCTTGAATTTGTGAGAGCGGTGCGCCCTCGAGTGACTTTCGCCCCCGTCCTGGAGCCTCCCCCTGGGCCCGCGGAGGTCCTTAGGGGAGCCGTGGAAGTTGGCTCGAAGAAGCGCGCCCGTGGGCGCCAACCTCTCGGCAGGTGCCACGCGGTCCCGCCCGAGGCCCCGTTGCCTCCGTCTGGTCCCGTCCCGCCGAGGAGCGCCCGCGGGCATAGGTTGTATATTTCCCAGGACATTGTAGGCCGCAGCAGGTGCGGAGCGTACTCTGCCAGAGACAGCCGCTCACAGCTGTTTGACGTCTGTGACCCTGATCAGCTTCAGGATGGTCGTCAGCGCAAATGGCGCAGAGATAACTTTATGTCGGGGGTCCACCCGAGGGCGCGAGGTAATCCCGCTATCCCCGTTCCCCGACCCCTCGACGTAGCCGACGAGGCTGCGCAGTGGCTCGGTCTCATTTCCTTATCCTAGTTTCTGTGACAACTCGTTTGGCTTTGATGCAGCACAGGTCGTATGGACCTGGAGCTAAGCGTCGGTGATGTCGCATCCCCCTCGCTCGACTTTGCTGATTGCATGTGCGTTGGTATAGTCATTGTTATGTGATAGATTGTGCATCTCTCCTTTTTCCAGCTGCTCATTTAATCCCTGTACCTGAACTCGGCACGTCTTCCGATGTGCTCGCTTGTCGTCTTCCCTCCTCCCTCGTCGTTGTCGTCGTCGGCGTCGCCGTCCTTCCTCCTTCGTCGTTCGCGTCGTCGCCGTCCTCCCTCCTCCCTCGTCGTTGTCGTCGTTGTCGTCGTTGTCGCCGTCGTCGTCCTCCCTCCTCCCTCGTCGTCGTCTTCGCTGGCGACGTCGTCGTCGTCTTCGTCGTCGGCGTCGGCGTCGTCGTCGTTTTTGTCGTCGTCGACGTCGGCGTCGTCGTCGTCGCCGACGTCGCCGTCGTCGTCGTCGTCGTCGCCGACGTCGCCGTCGTCGTCGTCGTCGCTGTCGGCGTCGTTGACGTCGTCGTCGTCGGTGTCGTCGTCGTCGTCGTCGGCGTCGTCGTCGTCGTCGTTGTCATCGTCGTCGTCGTCGTCGCGGGCGTCGGCGTCGTCGTCGGCGTCGTCGAAGTCGTTGGAGACGTCGTCGGTGTCGTCGTCGTCGTCGTCGTCGTTGTCGGCGTCGTCGAAGTCGTTGGAGACGTCGTCGGGGTCGTCGTAGTCATTGTCGGCGGCGTCGTCGTCGTCGTTGTCGCTGTCGTTGCCAAGTGCCATTTGGTACCCACCGTCACGGTCTTAAGAGATTTTGCAAACCAAGTTGCGGGTGGGTGGGTGGGATGTTTGCGCGAGCAGTGGAGTGGGCAGTTCACTGCGAACAAAAATTAATTGCACCACCTAGATTGCACCACCTTGATTTCACCACCTAGGTTGCACAGCATAGAATGCAAGACATCACTCTTCGGGGTCCTCGCTGGCAACAATATTCACACGTTTTGGACCGTAGTGTGCATGGCGGCGCCGCCACAGAGTCACATCCGTGGCGGGGATCGGGACACATTGTGAGCATCGACTGTCGCGCGCTTGCCCGCGCCGCGCGTGCACTGCAAAAACAAACTCGAGACAAACATCTATGGACGGTGCTGCTGCGAGGAAGCAGCAACACCAGACCACCTCCGTCCCCAACCGATCAGGTGTGGATTGAGAACCCCCCCGCCCCAGATCTCCGACGATGTGGGCTTCCCAGTCCCGGCGGTTTCCCCTCATTTGTGGCCGCTGGCGCCCGTGATCCGGCCCCGGAACCATCAGAAACGGATCCGGGACGACGCGTTGTTCGGTGGGGAGAAGGGGTCGGGACCTCTGCCATGGGGCCGCGCGTTGCAAGAGTCGCGTCGTCGGATGTCTTGGCGAGCCACCTTGCCAGATCGCCTGGCGACTCCGCCCGTTGGGAGTGTGTGTGCTCTTTGTGGGCCTCTGGGCACAGCGGTGCCAGCCGCCACTTTTGCGGGCCCGCGCACGCGGAGTTTGGCCCCCGGGCCGTCTCCACCGAAGGGTGCTCTGCCGAGCCGAGGGCGCGTGGAGGGAGGGTCAGCCAAAGGTTTGGGTAGGGAGCGAATCCAGCTCCAAGCTGATGTTTCCGTCCCCCTGGTGCCGTCCAGGGCGAAAATATCCTTTGGCCCCACCTCTGGGCCTGTGCCCCACCTCGACGTCTACGGCCGGAGGGAGGACGGAGAGCTAGGAGAGGGGGCTCCTGTCCGAGGACGGGGCTTGTATCCGTGACCACCGCCTGGGGCATCCATCTTCGGGGCCTCGGCAGGCGGCGGGGCCGGGTAATGTTCGGGCCCACGCCCACGCCCACGCCCACGCCCACACCCACCGCCTGCCGCGGTCCCCGCAGACGGCTCCCCCAGGCGGCGGCAGATGCCCCGCCTCGCAGAAGGAGCGCCCTGTCCAGCCCAGGCCGCCGCCGCCGCGCCGCCCAGCTCGACGGGCCCCGGCCAGCAGGCGGGCCCCCGCGGCAGCGTGCGGCCCGACTCCAGGAGGGGTGCCCTGCCTGGCGGCCCGGGCCGCCCAGGTGGGTCCGAAGCGGAGGGGGCCGGAGGATCGCGCCGCGTCGGCGATGTGCGGCCAGTCGAGAGACAGCGGCGGCGCTCCCTGGCGTCGTTTGGGCCTCCTGGAGGTCTCCCGACGCCACGGCTGGACCCGCCTCGGAGAGCGGGTCATGATGGACCCAGGGACCGATTTTGAGCGAGTCTGGGCAGGGCGGGAGGTGACCCTATATCTTCTCCACTGCGACGCGCCAGTACATCACCGATGCGTCGCCGATGCGGCGCGATCCACCGACCCCAGCGTCTCTGGCCCCACTCGGGCGGCACTCAGGCGGGCAGGGCGAGGCCGGCAGCGACGAGGGGGCGCGCGAGAGCTCGTCCAGCCGCCGTGCCGTCGCGCTCTCCATGGCCGCCCTGGCTCTGCTCGCGCTCGGCGGCCCCGTGGCGAACCATTTGGCCTTGACGCGTCCGTGCTGGAGGAGCACCTCGCACACCGGCCGCCAGGACTGGGCAGAGTTCTGGCCGCTGTACGTGGTCTCCGCGCCCGCGAGCCTGGCCTTTGCGGCCTGGTGCGTCGCGGTGCACAGGCGCTACCGCGCCGTGCCGCTGCACGCGTGGACGCGGCGCGTGCGCGGCGGCCCTGCTCGCCTGGCCGGCCCTGGACCTCGGGTGCCACGGCGCGGCGGGCGTGGCGTGGCAGTGGGCCACGTACTGGATCTTCATTGTGGCCTCGTTGGTGATCTACCTCATCCCATGTCGGGGGAGAAAAAGATACGGATACGTGTTGTCCCCCTTCGTTTTCGGCCTTTCCTGGTCCTCCTGGGGAATCCTCGTTGTCACCGCTGGATTCGCCTCGAAATTCTGGTCAGAACGCACCCCAAGAGAGGTCCGGGGACAACACGTATCCGTATCTTTCCGCCCCCCAGCCATGCCACCTGATCGGGCTCAAGATGCGCGCTCTCGGGAGCCGTCGGCTGGCGCAGGCAAGCCACATCATGAACCTCGTGACGTGCACGTCGGCAGTCGTGTCCGCGACGCTGTTTATCGTCGGCGGTTCTATCTCGGACATCCAGAGTGCGGCGCCGGCTGCGGGCTTCTTGATGGTCGGACTTAATTTCATGGGGGTGTCTTGTTGTGGTGCCTACGGCCTGCTGGCCTCCGCGGCGAGCCACGTGCGCTCCGGGTGACCGCGGGAGGCCTGCTGGCTGCGCGGGACGGCCGCGCTGGTGGCGGCGTCCTGTCTGCTGACCCTATTGGAGTTCATGGTTTATTTTGTGGACAGTGGCTCGTGGCCTCGGGTCCACGCCGCCGGCGTCGTGTTCTACCTGCAGGCAGTTTTCCTCTCCGGTCTCGCTGGGCCGCAGTCGCTGCGGCTGCTGGCGGTGATGTCTTTCAAGGGCATCAACACCTACAACGCAGAGGAGCTGCAGGGGCTCTACCTGGAGTTTCTAGCCTATCTAGACGAGGCCCGCGTGAAGTGGGTCCGAGTCGGGTATCTGCGACGTTTGGCCGGATTGGGTTCTCAGATGGTTCGTTGCCAGGAGGTCGCTCTCCTCCTGATGTTCTTCCTCCTCCCACCCTACTGCTCCCTCTCCCTGCTCTTGCTCCTCCAACTCCCCACGCTCATCTCCATCATCGTTCTCACAGGTCCCTGATGTCGAGGCGGTTGTCGGCAGCGAGGGCTTCCCGTGTTCGAGGGATCAGCAGAAGCCCAGGTACGTGGTGTCTCACCCGTGGATGTCGCCGGCCCACCCAGACCCTGGAGGAGAGAAGCTGCAGAAGCTAGTCGAGCAGCTGAACCTTCTTGGTGCCTCTGACCACGAAGCCGTATTTGTTGACTACATGGGGCTTCCCCAGCACGACGCGCAGGACCCGGACCTGCAGCGGCTGGACGGCGAGAGCAGGTGGCCCAAGCCCGGCGAGCACCCGGCGGTCCGCACGGAGGCCGAGGAGCTCCTGTTCAAGAGGGCGCTCGGCTCGTTCGAGAAGCTTTACAGCGTGGCGGGCGTGCGCGTGATAGTGCTGCCCATGAGTGGCAGGCTGGCGGCAGGGCAGGACTACATGTCGCGGGGCTGGTGCTTTCTCGAGTTCTGCCTCGCTTACAGCTTCGGCAACATCGGCAATCGGGAGGTGGACCCCGACGTCGAGAGGCTGTGCGGAATCGCGAGCGACCTGAAGGCGAACACGGTGAAAGGGTTCCGCAAGGCATTTCAACGCACGCATTTTACGTGCAGTGGGGACGAAGCCGTGGTCCTTAGGCTATTCGAGCAGACCCTGAGAAAGAAAGCCGTCGTGCGACGCAGTCTGGAGATCGTTTAGCTCGGAGGTCAGCAGCTCGTTTAGATCGGGTCACACCACTGTCCGGCGATATTCCTCACAGTCTCATCTTATTCAAGCGCTTCGCTCATTCCGCTGGACTGCATCGTATCATCGTTGGCACTTGCTTGCGTGCTCACGGGGGCTGAGAAAGGTGGGTCGCGGTCGTTCCCTAAGCTGTCGCGTGACGGAACACGTACCCGCCGACGTTGCGTCGGTGCATGCCGCCATTTTGCCGAGGTCTTGGGCCTGGTGCGTTTTGCATGCCTCGCGGGTTCTCTTTGGATGCCTCTCGGGGGCACTCTGGTGGCTCATTGAAGGACTCCTGGAGATTGCTTGGGGCCTCCTTGTGGCCTCTCTTGGGCCTTTTGGGGGCTTCTTGGGGGCCTATGGGGGGGAGAAGGAGGGCAAAGAGGAGGAAGAGGAACAGGAAGTGGAGGAAGATGAGGCCTCCCGGGGGCCCTCTTTGGGCATCGTGAGGGCCGCCCGGGTCCTAGGGGCTTCTTGGGGGCCTCTGATGTCCTCTTGGGGGCGCCTGGGGGCCTAGAATGGGCCGCTTGGTTTTCGGAGGCGGGTGAACACTCGGGTAAAGGATCCGACTATCCTTGCTCGTGTTTCACGACCCTTCGTGTTCAGCTCACGAGCCAGATTCAAGCTCGCATCGAGATACCAGGCCAAATGACAACTATTACATTCGATGGGAATAATTCTAGATGCTTCGCGTAACCCAACCATCCAGGTATTGCATTGGTCCCCCCTGTCGTGCGCGATGAGCGCTTCAGCAGGCGGCAGAAGGACGCCTCCTACAATTGCGACGGGTGCTTCCACGTGGGACTGCACGCCACAGCAGGCACCTGGGAAGACGTCTATACACGGGAGCTACTTGCCCAGAACCGCGCGCAGGTATATACAGAGGGGAAGAACTGCAGATGGCTCTGCGAGCACTGTTGGATCATCTCATTGGAGAAGAAAGGTATTCCCCTCCCCGAACCGGACCCCTCGGAGCGTAGCGGCAAGAAGTCCATGCAGTGGTTACTACAAGAGCATAAACGCAGGGTAGAGGACAACCATGCACAGAAAAGGGCTAGGACCCTTCCCTCCCTGTCCAGGCTGCCGCTGGGGTTCGGAGCGCCAGCGAGCACAGCGGCCTTGACCTCCCTCAGAGGGCTTCCCCGTCGTACGCCACGCCACCACCGCCCGGCCAGCGCTGGCACCACGCTTCCGCCACACAGGCTCGCAGACCGCAGGTTCGGCACCGAAGTGCACCTGAGCAATTGGTATTCTGCCGCGTGCGACTTCTGTCCCCCCCATTCCCCCCAGCTCGAATGGGCACCTGGCTCGCCCGCACTGGGGTGCTTCATATGGCGTCCAGAGGAGGATGCCGATTGCAACGAGAAGACAGGTTTCCCAGCGTGGGGCGCGATGCCGTCGTTGTGGATCAAAAGGCAGTGGAACGCCAGTTGGGCCTGCAGGAGGTGCCTGGTGTACATCTGGGATATGGCTCCCAGCGTCCTCGACCGTGTGCTTGACCTATGTTCGAACGAGGTATATCCCGCCTCCCCCACCAAGAGGCCTGCCATTAGCGAGAACTCTGAGGAATGGGCCATCTACGACATGTCAGCTCATCTTTCCCCCGTCAGCCCAGCGCCTGGGGCTGGCCACAGCTCACCACCAACAAAACACGACAGCCTTTCAGGACGCACCAATCGCATAGAGGGAGACCCGGGCAACGACAGCACCCACAGGTACATTCTTCCAGCTCTCCCACCACCCATGGCACCCCTACTACCCACGTACTCCACCCACCGCCTTGCTGGTGAGCAGTCGAGTGGACCCGTCCGCGAACTGGTCAAGTTTCTGATTGAGTGGAACCATACGGTCTACACCCGATGGACGGCCCACGCGCAGCGATGGGGCAGGGAGGTAGTAGGTGACGTGACTGACGAGTCGGGATGGTCACTAGAACACTTACGGCGCTTCCTGGACTCCATTTACGGGGAGGAGATCCCCAGGAATGCCCCCCCCCCCCCCCCCCCCTCATCCCTGGGACGGAAAGAGGGCAGCAGCGGCAAATGTCATCACAAACCTGGTTGAGAGGAACCAGAAGTACCAGGAGGCATGGCGGTCTTTTGCCGACAAGCTCGACGACCAGAAAGGACAGTGCCCCCAGCGCCAACCGCTGGACACACTAACCCGCTTTCTAGCCCAAATGAGGGACGACCTCTCTGTAGGTACAATAAAGGCCCTTGCCGGCGAGCGCAACATTGGGAAGTCCGGCAGCGAGGAGGACGACGGGTCCCCCGCGGCGGCTTGGCACAACAAGCCCCTGGCGGCCAAAGCTGAGTGCCCTCCCGACTCTGTCCCCCCCACGCAACCTGATGTGCCGGCACAGTCGGACAGAGAAGGTAGGGAAGTGCCATCCCCGCACAGATGCGGAAACGGGTACGGCGAAGACGAAGTCGACTGGGATGATGACAACAAGGAACCGGACCCAGATGCACGGGCTCCGGGGACCTCACCAGACAGGACCGTCATTTTGGTGTCCAGTCCCTCGCAACAGTCAGACGAGGCCGACATCCCTGACCCAGGCGACAGCGACGCAAACCCACAGCCGGCCAGCCCTGTGGTCCCAGCCTCCGCAAAGGAACGAGTCAGCAGCTTGGGCGCCTTTCGCTACTGCCCGCTCCCGTTTACTCCAGGAAGAGATCGGAGACGGCAGGGATCTTAGGGGAGTGGGGAGCAGGTTAGAGTCCCGAACGCGCTCTATACCCGAGGACGCCACGATTGAGCGGGATCCACGCCCGCCACTAAGCCCGCTTTGGCAGAGCCGCAGCTCGGATCGACGGCCCGACCCCCAGGCCGCACCCCCCCCGCCCGCGCGCCCGGACGACCCCATGGGCGGGCCCCCCATGTACATGAAGCCCGTGCACGAGTGCGAAACAAAAGGTGACGAGCCAGCTTCAGACAAAATCATCAGGCTTCAGAAGATGCTGGGAGGCGCATTCAATGGGATATGGGCTGCGTGGGTCCGTAAGGAAGGCAGCAAGCATGGGGGCGCGCGGGCCAATTTCAAATCCGACCCCAAGAAGAACACCGCTCAACTATGTGAAGACTGTCTACGGGCATGGGGAGAAGCAGGCTACGACGCCTACAAAATGGAAGCCGACCACCGGCTCCGTGTGGACTGGCCAACAGTCACGGAGAAGCATCGACTTCTGTCACAGCGTGGCACCAGGACGCGAGCCCCCAAGGGCCGCAGTAGTGACGGTCGCCCATGCCCCTGGGCCGTCAACATTAAGATGCACCGCTGAGCTCATATCTGGGATATGTTGAAATCATCATTTATGCTCCAAAAGTGCTCTTCGGTTTTTGAGGCAGATGCTCCAAAAATGCTCTTCGGTTTCGGTTGAATTTTGACGATGCTCCAATACTCTTCGGTTTCGGTTGAATTTTGACGATGCCCCAAAAAATGCTCTTCGCTTTCGGTTGCATTTTGACGACGCTCCAAAACATGCTCTTCGGTTTCGGTTGAATTTTGACGATGCTCCAAAAAATGCTCTTCGGTTCTGGTTGAATTTTGACGATGCTCCAAACGTGCTCTTCTGTTTCGGTTGCATTTTGACGATGCCCCAAAAAATGCTCTTCGGTTTCGGTTGAATTTTGACGACGCTCCAAAACATGCTTCGGTTTCGGTTGAATTTTGACGACGTTCCAAAACGTGCTCTTCGGTTCCGGATGAATTCTGACGATGCTCCAAACATGTTCTTCGGTTTCGGTTGAATGTTGACGATGCTCCAACGATGCCCTTCGGTTTCGGTTGAATTCTGACGATGCTTTTAAACAATGCTCTTCGGTTTCGGTTGAAGTTTGACGATGCTCCAAAACATGCTCTTCGGTTTCGGTTGAATTTTGACGATGTTCCAAAAAATGCTCGCGCGGTTCTGGGACGCGTTGAAGACGCTTCCGGGGTGCTCGGCCTTTTGCGAACACCTTCGCAATGCTGCCAAAACCGCGCGAGCATTCTTTGAGCATCGCCAAAGTCCGACCAAAACCGCGCGAACAGTTTTGGAGCGTCATCATTCTATATCCAGAACCACGCGGCAGCGTTTGACAGTAGACGGCGCAAACGGACTAGTGATGCGGTTCGCCTGGACAGATGCCAGGGGGGCAGGGGGCGCTCGGTCGCTTGGCGCTCGGTAAGTGGGCAAGGAGCAAGGATGTTGGATATCGTCTGGGGGGTGGACGGGTTTTGTTAAGGATTAATGGGGTTAAGGATTAAGGTTAACGGTCTACCAGGCTTGGCCACGATTACACCTTGACCGCGAACCCACCTGCGGTGGCCGTCACTCCCACCCGCAAGCCACCCCACCATAAAGATCATCTCTCCCCTCGTTATAACCACATCGAATACAACGTCGACGACGACGACGACGACGACGACGACGACGGCGACGACTGATGTGCGATCCAGTTGGCACGCGAGTGCTCTAACGGGCGGGAAGAGTCGGGCAGGCGGACCCCAACGGACGGGACGGGTCGGGTCCGGCGGGAGAACCCTACTTTTGGGGACCCATGATGTGCTATGCCATGCTATAGTCCGGTGGCGGGATAGGCCTGGGATAGGAAGGAGTAAAAGACACCGCGCACATAGGAGTCCCCACCTTTTGGGGAACCCATGCCGAGCTATGCCATGCCATAGCACGGTGGCGGGAAAGGCATGGGGCAAGTAGAGGTAAAAGGCAACGCGCGCATAGGGGTCCCCACTTTGTGGGGACCCATGCGGTGCTATGCCATGCTATAGCGCGGTGGCGGGATAGCGCGCCTGGTTGGTAACCCGAATCCAGTCGTAGAAGAAGCCCCGAAAGACAACCCAATGCATAACGAACAGTGCGACTGGATAGGCACAACGTGGCAAGTTCAGTCGGGACACTCAGAACAAACTGGATGGTTAAGACACGCTTCAGTACAGAGTCTGGGGCCCTTTTTTGTTTCCATAGTTCCCGGGCCACGCGAATACATACCCGCACAGAGAAGGTCCCAGCATGCGCAGATCGCGACCCTGACACTTACGAGCAGGGATAGTCAGGCCCCGCTCGCTAGGGATAAATCTGTCCTGCAATACCCTAACACGTAACATGACTCGTGAAAGTACAACCACGAACACGAAGGCGAGGCATAGAAGCAGCACCTTCTCTGCGACACACGCAAGCGGAACTGCGCGGCAGGAAAAAGAGACCAAGTGGAATCATTGAAACAGCCCTGACTGCTCATCCGCTGGGCGGATCAGGCCTGCGGGTCGCCAGCGTCCGCCTCTTCAAAGAGAGGATCCACACCTACTTCCAACGCATAGTTCGTGGCGTGATTCAAGGCATGGTCCAATGCAATGTCCAACGTAAGGTCCAGAGCATAGTCCAATCCATCAGGTGGCTCGATGCCCATGATAGCGGCGGTGTGGGCCCACCTGTTACGCGGAACCAGGCCATGCCCATTCTGGTCCCGCGCAACGCCGCCACGATAGTCGGCGCCCGCGGCAGGATCATCGCACAGAAACCCATCCGCTGGAACCCACGAGTTCAGGAGTGGGTTCCTGAGGCTCATGTACAGCGACTCCCGCAGAGGGCTGAACCAGCGAAAGATGTAACCATTTGGGAGAATAGAATTGCCCCCATGAGATCGGCAACGCCTGCAAAGTATACCATCACAAAGCACGCGCTGAAGAGGAATATAGTGATCCTCGACCCATTCGGAGTCGGTGACCGAGCCAATGGCTCCATGCCAGACCTGCGTCATGATCAGGTGCATGCCCATGGCATAGAATATGCGGCCCGGGGGGCTCTGCCGCCGGTACCAGGTGATGAACGCGATGAGCATAGCGGACGAGTCAACGTTCGCCGTGAGAACCCAGCGCGGCATGGGATTCGCGGGCTGGGACATCCTCGGAACGCTCTATAGAACGAGAATATCTGCCCACCTGGGACACCCGAACTCTCGATCCGAAAAGGCTGCATCGGCGAATACCTTTTTGGGGGGACCCATGCTGTGCTGTGCCATGCTGTATCACAGTGGCGGGATAGGCCTAGGGCAAGTAACAGTGAAGAGACGACGCGCACATAGGGCTCCCCATTTTTGGGGGGCACATGCTTTGCTATGCCATGCTATAGCACAGTGCCGGAATAGGCCCAGAACAAGTAACAGTGAAAGACGACGCGCACATAGAGGTCCCCAATTTTTTGAAGACCCATGCTATGCTATGCCATGCCACAGCACAGTGGCGGTGTAGGCCTGGGGCAAGTAACAGTACCAGACAACGCGCACAAAGGGGTCTCCACTTTTGGGGGCCCCATGCTGTGCTATGCCATGCTATAGCACAGTGGCGGGATAGGCCTAGGACAACTACAATAAAAGACAACACATAGGACTCCCCACTTTTGGGGGACCCATGCTGAGCTATGCCATGCTACAGCACAGTGGCGGGATACGCCTAGGGCAAGTAACAGTAAAAGACAACGCGCACATAGGGGTCCCCACTTTTCGGGGACCCATGCTGTGCTGCGCCATGCTATAGCACAGTGGCGGGATAAGCATAGGGCAAGTAACAGTAGAAGACGACGCGCACATAGGAGAGCCCACTTTTCGGGGACCCATGCTGGGCAATGCCATGCTATAGCACGGTGGCGGGATAGCACTGCAGCAGGAGCAGCCAACAAATTGAAGGCGTCACTAGTACAACTGGAAGTACGGAGCCCGGACACGTTCCCGAATACGTGAATAGGCGTGGAACCCAAACAGACCGCTGTGCAGCGGAGAACACACGCAGCAGGGAGAGGCACAGAGGACTGACGCCAGCGAGAATGCAAACACTGTCAAGAAAACGGTGCTGCTGGCACATAGGCAGACGCGGTGAGACATCTGGTTCCAATGGTTGATAGCACGACTCCACGAATCATGAGCATGAGCCGATCAGTCAAAATGGATATAGCAATACGAGACGAGAATGGGGAGAAAAGAGAGTATGAGCACAGTCGTTGCTGGTGCAAGAGATTGGTAGTTAATACGATGAGCTCTGTCAATGCAGACCACCAGAGTACAAGCCCTCGTCTGCATAGCCCTGCCTACTCGGGAACAGTCCCGAATAAACAAGACACATCTGAGCATAACAAAGGCCCGTCTACGCCTTGAACGCCATCAGCTCACCAGCACTCCCCGACGACGTAGACGCCGGCACGCCCTCAAAGGGCTTGAGCATCAAAGACACGAAGGCCTCCTTGTCCAGAGCCTGCTGCGCGACGTGCGACCGAAGGCACTTCTCGTACACCTGGGCGTTGTGCGATAGCCCATTCGCACCGAACGTCAGCATGAGGAACTTCAGGTCGGAGGGCTGCTTCTGGATCCACTCGTATAGAGCGGTCGCAGCAGCCGAGACCTGCTGAGGATCCGGCACTGTGGCATTCGTGCGCTGGCGCTTGAATAGTTTCGTCCGGCCATCCTTCGTCTGGCTACCAGGCGTCGGCAGGCCTGCAGCGTTCAGCGTGCGCAAGTGCGGCAATAGCTGCTCAGCCTCCTTCTTCACGTTCTTGAGCAGGTCTGGCTTCACGACGCTCTCCAAGTGCTTCGCATGCGCCACGTCCACCGCGAAGGCCTCCATGGCCTGGGCGGCGCGCGACGCGCCGACAGATTGGCGCATTGGATCTGCATTAACGCCCTCATAGAAGAACGGCACAGCCTTGTTCCCCTGCGCAAGCACCTTCCAGAAATCCGGCAGCTCGGCCTCGGATATGCGGTTAGAGCCGCGCGCGTTCAGCAGCTGCGCCGGAGCCGTCGCCCACGGAAACAGGCGATTTCTCTTCTGAGTAGGCTTGTCGTCGCCGTCCGGGGCAGGAGCGCCGAACATGTTCGCGAAGTCACCCATGATAGGAGCGAACACTCAAGAAGCGCCCAAGCTCAGATACAAAGAAGAAGCTGCCAGCCAGAGCGCTAAAGGGCAACGCGAACAACAATCGGAAAAATAACACTGTGTTACGCCATGATGAGTGCCCACTTTTTGGGGATGCGTGTTGTTGTCCTGCCATAGCACAGCACATCGGGGTGGTGCGAAGCCATGTTTTGGAGATAGAAGCTGATGAACTGCAATAGCACTGAACACGGAAAAAGCGGGCCCCCTTTTTGAAAATGAAAGACGCTGTGCTGCAATAGCGACCAGGCACCGATGACGCGGGGGCGCGTCGCCACTTCGTGGGGATGACGCAGCCGAGCTGCAATAGCACAGCACATAACAAAGCATAGCATAGCGCAGCGTGGCATAGCATAGCACAGCATTGCCCTGCAACCAGCCGTGAAACCTCCGAGCCATCACCATGGCCCGGCGTGGCAGACCGCGCGCCGCCAAGAGTCCCCACTTTTTGGGGATGTCTGTTGATGTGCTGCAATAGCACAGCACTTCGAGAGAGATCCATTTTTTTTTGTTTTTGGGAGGAGGGGGGGAATGGAAGCTGATGAAGTCAATAGAACAGAACACAGAAATATCGGGCATCCACTTTTTTGGAAATGGGAGTTGCTGTGCTGCAATAGCGCAGCACACTGCGATGACGCGGAGGCGCGTCCGCACTTCCTGGGGATGGATGCGGCCGTGCTGCAATAGCACAACACATAGCAAAACAAGCATGGTATAGCATAGCAAAACATTACAATGCGACCATCCGTGAGACACCGAGCAACCAGCCGGGGCCGGCGGGGTAGGCCGAACGCCACTAAGAGAACCAGGATGCATCGGACCCACAATCCAGAAGACATACTGTGTGCAAGCATGGCCGACTCCAGGAACAATCACAGAAGTGCAACGTGCACGGCGCGAACACCAGGAGAGCAACGAGGTGTCATGAGTCTATGCTACGCTATGCCATGCTATGATGGGGCACGGTGGCGGAATAACTTTAAGGGTAGCTCTTTGGGAGATGTTATATAGAATCGGGAGTATAGCTCGCGCATCGTTGCCTTTGGCTCAAGGCACGCGCGCCCTATTTGCCCGGACACTGCTTGTGTTCGCTATGTGCTGGAAAGATCATTACATCGATCTTTTCCGATCTTATCCGTCCAATCCCCATACTGTACCACCTCAGCACGGCATTGGACGCTATCTGCCATTCGATTCCCATGGAAGCGGATGCTATTTGACTTACCATAGTCACTTTCGACTTGGTAGCGGAGCTGGCCGCACTCTCGCGTGGTCAGCTCTTGCTCTTCTTATCCTCACGCTATACGGCACGATCTTCGTGGCCAACTACCACCCTGCGCCATCACTCCCAGTACATTCACGAGGATCAATTCAAGAGCAAGAAGCAACACGAGAGGTACGACGTCTAGACAACAACATTGGTACCATATACGCTTCATCACTGCGCTACTACCAACCCCTCGGCAACGAGCCAAAAGCGCAGCACTTGAGGCAGAGGCGGGGAGACCCGCGAGATAAAGCACTTCGAAGACTTGACAAGGCGCTACCCCAGCGCGGCAACGCGCCTAATAACCACCCCTATCTTCACAGCCTTGGGCTGGTTATATTCGCCATCATATGGTTCGCGCTGGGGGCAGCAATTGGACACATGCGTCGTGGAGATAACAGCACCGATGGGCAAACACATGGCCCATGCTGGGACCCTCAAGGCAACGTACCTTTTCCGCGAGTACGTTTATGAGGTCAACGCGTGGCTCAACGTCACAAGTGGACGTATGACGCCACAGGCCCAAGCGGCCGCCATACAACGCGGTCTGGGTGGCCTAGCGAGGACACTCGCCATGAGGGTACCACCGGACATTATGAAACTATGGTGCGGACATCGATGGGGTCCACACCGACCCAGTAACCTACATCGTGTTCCTCCTAGGCATGAAGTTCGAGCGCCTGGAAGATGAGCGCCAGCTCACTTCAGGCACACAGCTCATCGACTTTCACGTGCCTCACGGAGAACGAATCGATGTCACTCTCACCCGATTCGAAATGGCCCGATTTGAGGCGCAGTCGGTGGGGTTTGACTTTCCCAACTTCCAACTGCTAACTACGATCCTATTCCGCGCCCTAGGCGTCGGCAACCAGCGAGCCATGCAACTCTCACATCCACTCAACCACCAAATGCCCCGAACACAACAACAGCATGACGAGCTGCTGGAGAGGATGCGTTCGATAGGTCACCTATCAGAACGGTCTCCTGGCAATATAGGATCAGTGTTTGGAAGGGGAAGGGGATCTGGTAGTGGGAATTGCTACACGACCTTAACCACTGAAGCCCAGCCTGGAAACGGGCCCTCAAGCATATGGGCCGACGATCCTGGAGAGTCTACTACTCTACTAGCAGGGGATCGATCACAACCAAGCTGGGCAACCAGCCCTCCTCCTAGAGAACCTCAACCACACCGCTCCTTATGGGGTGAATCAAACCCCCTAACCGACGGTGTATCCACCTACCTGGGAGACGACGATTTCGACTCCGGCACCGACACCGATACTATATCATCAGACGGTGTTGAACCTTTAGATTGGTCAGATATCATGAACATGGAAAGTGATAATCAGCGTGCCGAACACCTGTTTTGGCTATTACAACAGGCAAAACGGAGGTGGAGGAGTTTCACACGAAAACCAGTGCGTCGTGTTAGGAGGAGGATACGGAGAAGTCTCAAAGGAAAAGGTGAAGGAAAAAGGGGTCGTCGTAGGTTGAATGGTCGAGGCATCACGGCCTTCCTCCAGAGGCTCTCGGATGATCAGTATGATGAGATATTCTTCGGGGGAAAAGGCCGTGGTAAAGGCCGTAGAGATACCTCAGGCAAAGGCAAAGGTAGGCGGGGAAACCCGCGGGGTAGAGACGGCCAAATCCTAAGGTGCCATGAGTGTGATAGTACCGATCATCTTCTCAAAGATTGTCCAGCGAAGGGAAATGGAAAGGGCAGATCGACCGAAGTCCATTTTGGCTCAAGTGAAACATTTATTGAATATCTGAGCCTCCAGGATTTTGAGGCCATGGAACAGATATTTTACACTTGGGTTAGCTGCATGGACAACGTCGACGAGCTCGAGGCGCATGGCCATGGACTGTACGCGTACTACCTCGAGTACCTCCGCAGGTTCGTTGTCGGCAACAACGAGCTCACTCCCGTGGATCACGGAACGCTGGGAGACCAGCCCTTATCTTTCTTCGACTGGATGTTCGGTAACCCAGGCAACATCATGGCCTACGAGAGCAGTGGCGAGGACGTCACTGTAGAGGCCTCGCCTTCAGAGGTTGATCGCAACCTCCAACCTCAACCCGACCTCGTGCCTGGAAACAGGCCCACCTATCCTCGAAACCACGCTGATCTGATAGAAATGGAGTCTCAAGCGTTCGTTGCGGGCGTACCAGGGGACCCATTTATACCCCCTGGTTCGCTTGCTCCAGGCGAGTACGGACCACGCACACTACTGCAAACCCTCATGAGGATGCACGAGATATTAACCATAGCATATCCCGAGAGTCAAGAGAGCATCGAAGCTGGTAACATGATGCTGCAGGACACTGATGCCTGCGACGACTCGGAGTTAGTGCTGGCAGCCTTGACTCTTATTGATAGCGTGCACCCTGAGGACGTGCAGAGGCATGTGTGGTACTCCAGAGGAAGATGGCGCCAGGCCCTTGAAAGGGCCATCGCCATGCGCGGCCAGGCTCTTCCTCCGCCAGGATGGGGTCTCCAGGCGGCGGGATTATGGCCCAACCATACGGCCATGCGTAATATTGCCGGGCAGCCTGTGCTCGGCAACGAGCCTGAGCCGACAACCGTACCGCCTACGCCGGGACAGCCAAGCGATGCTCAGACGCCGGCTACGCAGGGAAACCTGCCCGCCCCGGCTGGACCGATGACCGTCATCATTGGCAATCCTACATCGGAAGATGAAGAGGGTGATGGTTGCGGGCTGTGCGAGGACGAAACCACAATCCTCATGATGGAGGTCACTGGTGAGGAAGAGGTGGACTTCGATCCCGACGAGCCTGACGCACCACCACCACTGGCGCAAGCGCCAATTGCGCCGGGCTCCAGTCAGCAGGGAAACCTGCCCTTTCTAGATGATCCGCCTGGGATCTCGCAGGAGCCCCCGCCGGCTCCCGCTCAGGCTACGTCAGCAGCTTCATCTGATGAGCACGCCAGGAGGTCTCGCTCTCACCCACGCCTCAGGGAAGAACCTCATCCGCAAGCACGGCTCCCTCGCGAATGGAGGCAAGCAGGCCCCAAGGAGCATGCTGCTCGGCGGGGGGGTCAATTGCTTCCCTACAGTGACTCTAGGCGTCGGAAAGGTGAACATTCTGCTTTCGGAAAAAAGGCAACCCAGCCTACAGAGATGCTCAGGGTAAGTCCATGCGAGGTGGTATCAGCTCGCGACGAACATTCGTACTGATGAAATACAAGAAGTACGGACGCAGCTGCGACATGTCATTGCAGCACGCAAACTGTACAGACCGAATGCAGTTTGTGGACCGTGCTCAGAGCCATTTCGGGAGCATAGGCCTGGGCGCCCTGCGGGGCTCAACGAGAGTTTAGCCCAAATCGAGGCCGCACTCCGGCCAAGGAGGGTCATCCACCGTTGATTCCGATGACTCAAGACGAGATCGCAGAGATCAACCGCCGTCTCGGAATCACGGCTCATATGAGGCCGAAGGCCGAGGAGGTTAAACCTCCTCCGGCTCCGAGGGGACTGGTGCCCATGACCCAGGAAGAAAAGGATGCGCTCTTTAGCCTTCCTGGAATGCGAGGAAACTCGCCCGGCGTTTCCAGTCAGTCCAAACGGCCAGAAACGATGGACAACGATGAACAGAGGGCCCAGCGAGCTGCGGCAGATGAGGAACGTAAACGAATAGCAGAGGAACGCACACGCGAGGCAACTCGCCAGATGCTGATGGACTCTCAAAAGATATACATTAAGGAGGCGAAGAAGCCTCCACTTCCACTCCAACCGAAGGCTAAGAGTGAAACACCAGCACCTAGGTCGCCTTCGGAGGAGAGACCGAAAACAACAGCACGCTCTGAGGAGCTCGGGTCAGATGTGCTGATGGAGGTGCCTCGCTCTAAAACGCCGAGATCACCGACTAGAGCAACTCCAGCACAGAGACCTAACCCCAGACAGCAACCTCAGGAACCTGTAGAAGTACGCAGACGCCCGCCTAGTCGCAGCGGATCTATCGCCAGTAAGGCTAAGGCTTTCGAGCGCACAGGGTACGCCCCTGCGCCAGCCTCGCCTGCGGCGGCACGCTCCAAAAGGTCCGATGAAGGTGCACTGTCTAGGGGCGCCTGGGTGCCGACGATTAGGGGCAGCGCCAGTCGAGGGTCACCGTGGGGAAACCCGCCAGGCGCTGCCGCTGCAGCTTCTTCCTCTTCAGGAGCCGCAGCCTCTTCGGCGACAGAGGCTCCTGCGCGGGGAAACCCGCCCGAGGATCAGCTGCACCACCCAGGGGGCACATCCTTCACCTGTGGGAGTCAGGCCGTGATCAGGGATAGACTTGCCTGCGGAAGCTCCCGCCGATACGTTCGGTGGATGAGGAATTCATGAGAAAATGCAGGCAAGAAAACATTATCCCGAGGAAGAATCACACCCTCAAGCAACTGAGTAAAGCTCTCAGTAGGATATGCAGACACGCGCCTGACAAACCACACAATCCTGTGTGGAGCCTGAACACATTCGATAATCATGATGGTTGGATTAACCTCGTAGAGCTCGTAAATGAGTATCCGCGGCACCACGGACGAACGAGACATGATGGGTACAATCCCAAACATGACGAGGCCAAAGTCATCACCGCGAACTTATACGGCCGAACGGTGGACCAGCTGGCTGCCATCATGATGGAGATTGTTCATGTCCGCGAACCAGACGGTGAAGAGAAACAACGCCTTCAGTTCAAGGTGTTAGTGCGGGATTCTGGCAAGCCCGACATCTTCATCTGTGCCTCTCAAGGGCACTCGTGGACGCTGATGGCTCCATGGTCGTTGTACAAGTATATTGTACTACACGACAACCCTGCCGGGAGACCGGCCCCATACCCCGAGGTTGCCATGCATGGCACTCGATGGAATGCCTTTGAAGGCGTTGTGTGGCATGGCCTCTCTTGTCGTTCACAACTCGAAGAAAAGAGGGTCAGGCCGGTCGCACATCCACTTTGCACCGACGGTTCGCCGTCGCAGTGTGAACAGTGGGTGGGAACCAGATTCCAGCATCATCATTTTTGCGGACTGACATAAGGCCTTGAAGGATGGAATAAAATTTTGTCGGTCTGACAACGGAGTCCTTCTATCCGAGGGAATTAACGGTATCATTGAACCGTACTACATTTCCCACGTGGAAGACCTGGCCACGGGAAAGCAATGGCGCAACCCAGAATATCTGGGCGATCGCAAGGCACGCGTCTCCACCGCCTTGATGTCGGCCCCGGGTAGGTGGACTGATGTGGGCAGTGCTAGTGTCAAGTACCAGTGGTCTCGTGACCAAGAGGGCGTTGACCCTCCTATGGTTTGCCGGGGAGCCCCTCTCATAGTATGCACACACCGAGGGGCATGACCCCAATGGCGACGCCACCAGCACAGTCTCCGTTCGGGACTCCTGGCCGCTCTGCCACGAGTGGCACTCTCATGGAGAGGATCGCCGCGGCCAGGGCTGAGCATGGCACAGCTCTCCTGAACATGATGCCGCCCGGCACTCCAACGAGTCAGCAGGGAAACCTGCCCGGCACTCCGAGCCATCTTCGACCGCTTGCTGGCCAAACTATTGTCGCTGGTGTGCCTGATGACTACCGTGCAAGGGTGGCAGCTGCTGTGCAACAGGTGCAGAGTCACAACCTGCCCCACCCGAGTGGTCAGAGGTGGAGGCCGGCCTGGTCCTGGGAGCCTGAAGGTCCCAATCCACGGGATCCTGCTCGGCAACGAGCCTTCATCCCAGCCTTCAATGCTCACCCGAGCATGGCCCAGGGCCAGAGACCCTCGCCAGCACGCATGGATCCGCTTCTGTACCCTGATGGGTCCAGAGTCCCGAACAAGTTTGTTCGCGAAATGGCGGATCAATTCCACAGCCTCACAAACGTGCGCTGTAGCGATCAGTCCATGTTTCCGCACATGGCTTTTACGCTTGCGCCGACGACGCCAGATGTGGCTGTCCAGCCCACTGCCCATTCGATATCGTCTGGCAGTAGAGGTGTGCCTGATTATATCAGGTAGACATACCACACCCAACAGGCGTGCTTCAGGCGCAGACAAGCCGTGCAGAACGCGCGTGATCAGTCATGTGCAGCCGCACTTTAGGTCGTGAGGAACAGAGGCTCACCCATGCGAGGAAACTCGCCCGCTGCGACGCCTACTGCCTCCGCGCCAGCAGCTCCTCCAGCTGTTGCTGCCGTAGCGCCGGAGGTGCTAGATCCCGCAGGGGATCCTCCAGCGGCCTTCATGAACTCCGAGACGGTCCTGGAGAGACAGCGGCGGGTGTATCCCAGAGCAGCAGATGTGGAAGTTTTCACTGGGATGGAAGACACCCGCGCGGTATGCCTCGAGGAGTTTCAGCCTAGGGAGAGCGTTTACCGCTTGAGGTGCAACCACTTTTTCCATGAGGAGTGCTGGAATTCGAATGTGGTGGGCCATGTTGCAAATCAGCGTGAGGGAGACCCTCAGCTACCACCATGTGCTATCTGCCGAGCGCCTGGCATCATAGCGTCATCATTTCCATGGACCGGCTCCTACACTCAGGCTCCTGAGCAAGCAGCAAGGGAGCTGCGGGAGTTGAGGAGCATGGTGGAGGAGATGACAGCCAGGATACTGGACAGGCAGACAGCTCAGCCCCAGCAGCAGGGAAACCTGCAGGAGGAGGTGAGGCCGCCGATGGAGACGGGATACTTCGACCAGCTTATCCCGATGACGGCGCCTCAGCAGGGAAACCTGCCTAACACTCCACCTGTCGGACAGGTGGCTCCTCAAATGTCTCCCCAGAGTGGGGGCGGGGCAGAGCTGGCACTGGATCCTGATCAGCTGCGTGAGCTGCGTGTTCGGCATTTCCAGACCCAAATGGATAATGCGCACACAACGTTCATGCTGGACGCCGACAATCCTGAGACTGAGAGTGCGTCGCTTGACCTCTCAGATTCCTCAGTGGCAACAGCAGCAACAGCAGCCAGGGCCGTCGATTCCTCAGCCGCGAACGAGGAGTTCGATGAGTGGTTGCAGTACAGGGATCACCTCACGAATGAGGGGTTGCAGGACATCACCCTTCATTCGTATCTGACGCTGACGAGACGCACCACCCGCGAGCAGTATAAGAGCACACGCGATGAGTATGCCAACTGGCGGGAGGAGCGTGGCGCTCAGGCTCAGAACGTGTCGTACTTCCAGCACATCGACCTGGCACGCATGGCCGAAGGCAGGCCGGGTGCCAGCGTAGCGCGGGGAAACCCGCCAGGGAGTACGACCGAATCGCGGGGAACCCCGCCAGATGGCCCAGCTGGCACTTCAGAAACACTGCACATCAAGCAGCCGAGTAAGACCTTCTTGGAGGATGGTGGAAACTCTATCACCATCGATGTAGGCTCGAAGATCAACATAATGGGAGAAAACACGAGCCGCAAGTTTGTCCAGGCTGCTGAGGCACATGGTCGTTCTTGTACGTTTGAACCCCGTTCTCGTCTGAACATCAACGGGGTGAGCGAAGGGTCGGCCCCAGCGGATACCGTAGGCACCTTCAGTATTGCCTGCGAGTACCAGGGCTCGACCCAGCTCGATTCGCACAAGACGAACATTGTGTCAGGCTGTGGCAAAGACCTGCCAGCCATCCTAGGCCTCGATAGTATGCAGGACAAGCGCACTATTATTGTGCTCGAACGAGGCCAGGAGAAGCTGATATTCCCTGGGAAGGGACAGGTCAAGATGGAGCTCCCCGAGGGCTCCAAGATCATGCCGACGACGAAGCTGCCATCAGGGCATCTGTCGATCAGGTGTGATCGATTTGGAGCTGCGGGGCAACCCGCCTCGAGCTCAAGCAGCACGTCATTTCAGACGGTGCTGACGGGCGAGCCGACCCCGGCGCAGGAGCGCAAACAATTGCAGGGAAACCTGCCGCAGGGGTTGATGGAGACGCTCGCCAAAGCTGTGATGAGAGGCGATAGCATCGACGATCTTGAGACGTTCGATTGCTTCGTAGCCAGGACACTGGCCCAGTATGGTGGAAGTGTACCCATGGACGCTGCACGGTCCCGCCAGAAGATAGTGATGGGGTACACGAACCGTGAGCTGCAGACAGTCAGCGACGCGAGGTCCAAGGGCGTGCTGAAGCAGCTGATGGATAATCCATCCATGCTGGCGGCGTTTGCGGAGCAATCCGCCTCTGAGGCCACGGCGCGCTGCAGTGCTGAGCTCCAGCATCTGAGGGAAGCCCAGATGCTGGCAGACGTTGCAGGCACATCTTCTTTATCTTGAAGATGGCAGGGCGACGCTGCCCCCTCGTCGTCTTGCCTGATGGCCGAAAGGCCAGGGGGTAACAAGGACAGCGGGGCAACCTGCCTTAGCAAAAGAGCTTTTGTCATTGAAGATGCGAGAGAGGCTTGCGCCGACCTCCGCAGCCGAGGTTATATCTGTGATGGTATTTCCCACAATGAGCTTATGACGACTGTGGGCGCAGATTACCTGGGTGCGGTGATCAGTGGAGATTATACTCTCATATGGGTCAGTACCCCGGGTGACTGGTATGTACGAACTCCAGGGAAGAGAGTGGCCCCATACTGGTCACGTATCCAAAACCTTTTGATAAAAGCCAAGAATCTCCGCATGAAAATCATAATGTTCGGTCCCCCAGGATATGTTTGGAAGTTATCTCCAGTACGTGATATTCTGGAAGATCTTAAATTGTGGTTGATACGGATGCGTTTGTGTCATTTCGGTATTCGGTTCAATATGCAAGACAGTACACCGAGCGGTACTTATATGCAGGTAGCTACATCAATACCGATTAGCTCGAAGATGTGGGTATGTACGTGCAAATTGGCGATACCACAACATGTGTTGGATTGGTACGGCCGAACAGTACGACATGCGGAATGGCGAGCTCAGACACGCACTACACTCATCCGTCATCTTAACGACAAAATCCTGGGAAGCACCACCACGCACGGAGACGTGCCTATATATTTGAACACCTATACGCGTACGGACCACAACATCCATCACTACGTGACGACCAACAAGGGAGGACCGAAATGGTCTGATGTTATCCGACGTGTAACAATTAACCTGGATACCAATACGGTTATTCAGGATATCGCAGTATCCGATTAACCAACAGGATATGATTGGCATGCACCACTACCTGCAGGGGTTTCCAACATCAGTACACGGCTGTACTGGCAACCCGAAGAACCGGTCTTGCTCGGAAACGAGCCTACTCAATCACCACAGAAACCTAGACGCGTCATCATAGATGACTGTCCTCTTCCCCCCCCGACTCTGGCGATTGACGCATGTACCCACTCAACAACGACGATGGGCACACAGACCGGTGAACAAGACGAGCAAGTCTTACCTACGGAGTCGCGTATCAAGCTGAAGGAAAGGCTCAAAGCCGAAAAGGAAGCAGGCATCAAGCCTCGCCGCATCAAAGAGCACGTTGAAGACGGAAACGACGATTGCGGTGACGACTTGTCAGGACTCGGACAGGATCTTATGGCGACCTGGAGCACTGACGTCCCTACTGAGCTGATAAGCTCCGATGAGGATGATAACCTGTTCCTTACCCTCCCCACAACTATTCCCGACGCACGCGCTGACATATACAGCATAGTCGCTACTCTATGCTATGGTCACAACAACTGCGTGGATATGTTGGAGCTTTGTGGCGGTGAGGGTGGCATTTCAGAGCTTGCCTTCTCAAGGGGACTCCCCTCAGGAGGCAACTTAGACAAGACCACATGTGTCGACCTGGGAGACCCCTCGGTGCAGCGGGCTGTAGATCATTACTTCGCAATATGCTACGTACGAGTTGCCGTACTTCAGCCCAGTTGCCGCACCACAGGACCACCATCCTACTACAACTACAAATTCAACCACAATACTTGGGAACAGCACCACAAAGAAGATTTACCACGCATAACTTATTGTGGTCAGACTGCTGTTGCTCAAGATGATGCACGGAGGTGGTTTTACACGCGAACAACCTACAGGAACATGGGTGGATGACATTTCCCCATGGAAAGAACTTGCCAACTGACCACACATCACAACCGTGCGCATTGATCAGTGTGCGACGGGACTTAAAGATACGGCTGGTGACTATATTAAGAAGCCGACAAATATCACCAGCAACGACGAGACGATTCTTAAACCTTTGAGCGACTCAAATGCAACGGTCAGCATGTGCACGCACAACCGTGCAACAGAGAGCTTTCACTGGCACAAAAATACACCTGACGACTGCAGTCTGCCTTTGTGGAAGCCGTCTATCTGGCGAAAGCCATCGACACCACGCGCGGAAACGCGCCTACACGTACCGCACATGCTTACCCTGCTGACCTTCTTGATCAAGCTGAACCAGGGGAAGGTATGACACGCATCGGCGACCTTATCATCCCAAAAGTGGCTACATGCCCAGCATGCATCGACAATGTCCGAAAGGACAGTCCTAGCCACAACAGAGATCCTACACTGTGTAAGTATCATGACTCTCTGTATATTGGCCATGTCCCGCATGCCAAAGGGATCTTACGAGAAGCAAAGGTGTTAAGAACCACCTCGATACTGAACCCGGTAAATGTCGTTTTGCTGAACCGTTTAAACTTCCAGATGATCATGACCCCGAAGGCAAGACTGTGCCAGCTTGGTGGAGACCCTTACCCAAACCTGGTGAGGGCCAAGCTTCAGCGCCAGGTGGCCGCCACGGCGCGCACGCCAGGCCACCGCGACCACGATCCTTCGGGAACACTGATCCGACATCTGGTGCCAGCAGTTACGACATGCTACGAGACGCTCCCGAGCGTGGAAACACGCCTTCTGCGCCTTCTGGCGAACCGCCACAGGTGGCGGCCCGCCGCGGTCGCCTACAAGGCGTACCACCACCACCAGATGCAGTTGACGAAGGAGACCGACTGCGGAGAGCCACAAGGAACCCTCTTGCCTCCACCGGCTCGGGGGCTCCACGACTACCTGATTGGACGAGATTTGATATCCAACACAGTCTGCAAAATCTCCGTAGTCACGAACCTCACGTCGTTAAAAAGGAACTCCGTAAACTGCACCTACGGTGGTATCATGCGAAGGAACCCCAGATGAGGCTAATCCTAGACAAAGTGGGACTGGACAGCGTTCGATTGAACATGATCAAAGAAGTTTGTGACACCTGTCGGGGATGCAGAGCATTGGAACGTCCAGGAAACTCAACGCTTCCTTCGGTGAGCCTTCCTGGAAATTGGCTCGACGAAGGCGACATGGATCTCATGTTTTACCAGGAACGAACCATATTCCACATCATGGATCGTTGTATTCGCCTGGCAGCAGGCCAAGAGATTTCCGACAGAGAACGTGACACGATACTCGACGCCTACCACTACTGCTGGATTGCTTATCATGGACCCTTCAAAGTCTTGGGGTACAACACTCCGTATCCGAGCGCCTGGCCAACGCGCGACTTCAATCGAGTCACGAAACGGTATGTTCAGGGGCGTTCTCCACACGATTGAGGAAGAACTGAACAGACACAACATCCCTGTTGTATTTAACAGAGCATTGGCTGAAGGCATTTTCGTTACCAACGCCTTCACGTTTTACAACGGAGTATCGCCATACCAAGCACACACTGGACGACAGCCCTCCTTTCTTCCTGGCCTCGACACCCTTGACTTTCCCAAGGGACCCGAGACGTCAGGCCATGAACGAGAACGTCGTGTGAGGGAAGTTAGCCTAGAAGCAATAACTCAAGCCACGGCTGTGGCCAAGACAAATCGTGTTCTCAGGGCTAAAACGGCTCCAGATGGTGCTCGCCATTATTCAGCAGGGGATCTGGTCGACTACCATCGACCCACTGCCACTAAGGACGATCATGGAGGCTGGAATGGCCCATGTCCTGTGATCCGTAACGTGCCTGAAAGAGGACACATCGTTGTCAAGGCAGGATCTCGTGAGGTAATTGTGATGTATCCTGATGCTCGTCATACGCTATACATTGAATGCCTCCTTACACGGGAACTTGGCATGGATAACATGGCCATGCAAACCGTCCTTACGTATGTGGCACACCTTGGTGAAGGGAAACCTGCCAAAGTCTTCGGCTACATCCCAGACTATAAGGGAAACCTCAATCTTTCAGACGACAGCAAGTTTCACCCGCGCGTACATCTTGCACTACAGTATCTCGTGCGAAGTTATTTCCGAGTTGAACGCGTAGTAGTTTTTAGACTGGCCAAGAGTGTGTCATGTCTACCTGCAGTAAAGTACGCCACCGGGTCTACGCTGATCCACTACGACAATGATGTTAGCCCAGCCTTCCACTATTATGATTGTGTGGGCACTGGCCTGAACAGTTCTCAAATCACTGGTAGCACTCATTCCAGACTCATCCAATGCTTGACCTCACATGTTCCTTCCTTAGGATTTCACGACGACCTGGCCAAGTATCAGCACCCGGGCACCACGTCTGGAGAACACGATTCGCCTGGAAACAGGCCTCCACCAGACACCCCAGGTGCTTCATCGCCAAGTGAAGGCCGTCTGTCTACAATCTATGAAGAAAACGAGGAACATAATATCGAAGCCATGATGCTGGAAGAGTGGTACGATGAGTTACGTATGGACCTTCATCCCACGACGACTACCGATGATTATCTTTACTGCGTCCCAACAACTACGCTGCCCGACCAATGTGTTTTGGTTTCAGCATCTGTGGACGAAGAAGATATCGTAGTGTCGGAAACGCTCGGAGACGAGCCTGAACCACAAGAGTCCTATCTAGTCTCTCTATGCTCAACCACACCTGACGAGGGTTACTCTCTTGACAGTGATGAATATGGTCCCTATGTCGAGTTACGTTTTACATCAGACATGTCGAAAGTAGTGTTGGATCAGACTCAACTTGCACAGCTCGACACTGGTATGGTCGCAACGATGAGAGTATATGTATCCTCTGCTGCTAAACGTGCTGTGGTAGTAAAGGAAGACGACCTACTCACCAAACCCGACATGGCAGCACACCCGAAAGAGGTTAGTGAAGCTTTGTACACTGAACTCAAGATCTGGCTTGATAACCGGTGCTTTGAGATGTATGATCTATCCAAAGTTCCCAACATCATGACATCCAGATATGTATATAAGTGGAAGTTTGTGAAGGTAGGTACCGAGAACGTTAAAACCATCCGTCTCAGACTTGTCCTTCGTGGATTTATGGACACTGAGGCGTTCGATGTGGGAACCTTCTCAGGAACCGCTCGAAGGCAGTCCCAGAGACTCCTAGCAAGTGAGGCGGCATGCCATCCAGAGTGGATCTTAGCATCCATGGATATCGACAAAGCGTTCCTCAAGGGTTTGACCTATGAGGAACTTGCCCATGCCACCGGCGAGGAAACTCGCACGGTTTGCTTCACTCTTCCAGCGGGAAGTTCCCAGGTACTTCGTACACTGCCCGGCTTCTCGTCCTATGACGAAAGCCGACGCTGCCTCAGGTGCCTCAAGCCAGGGACGGGTACAAAGGACGCCCCAAGAGCGTTCTCCCTCAAGCTTCGTACGACCACACGAGCTATAGGCCTTACACCGACAAGTTACGATCCTGAATTTGAATTCAGCCAAGATTTGTTAACAGCAAAACATGTCGATGACATTAATATGACAGGCCTAGAGAAAAATATAGACGACTATGTACAACGTGTCGAGAAGGTGTTTGGCAAATGCAAGCTTAACAAACGTTCCTATACGAACTGCGCCGTTCTCTACACTAAGAATGACCAAGGGGATGCGATCATGGATCAGGACGAGTACATCAAACAACTACGTCCTATCACACACCCAGAACTTACAGGAGCGGCGGCCGATGCCAAAGCCACCAAACTCATCACCGACATGTTCGTCAGCTTGCGAGGAGCCCTTGCCTATGCCCTTCTTACTCAAGTCTGGCTCATGGTGTATGCGGTCTCTTTTCAGAAAATCCAAGAGCCCACCAACCGACAAGTCAGACGACTGAATGCTGTGACGCGAAAGCTGATCAGCAGCCCGAAACGCATCACCTTCCCTCGGATGAAGCCGACGAATGAAGTTGACATACACAGTGATTCGGGGCATCGGAAGCTCACCGGGGAGGAGGACGATGAGACCAAGGGCTACGGCATACGCGGGGCCAACGTACTACGGCGAGGAAACTCGCCTCAAGGCAAATCCGTCGTTCACCTCTGTGACGGACTATGTAAATCACATCGACTGCAGGTGAGGTCCAGCTATGCCGCTGAGGCACTTGCAGCTGCACGCAACCTCGGTGAGTGTTACCCTACGCTCATCACTCTCCACGAGCTCAAGGCAGGGGCTCTGACTCCACGACAACTACGAGATATGCGTGAAGTTGGGGGCCTAGCTATTAAGTATCCCTTACCATAGACGCTGAGTCGGTATATAAATCGCTATCCAGCAAGGATCTTAAGATACCGACGGAACGGACCTTGCTTGGACACATTATCTGGATACGTGAGCTCATGGATATAGGTATAGTGCATAACGTGCAGTGGTGTGATACTAGAGATATGACCGCAGATGGGCATACAAAGGGGAGCATCGATCGGGAGCTGCTTTTGGAAGTGATGTCAGGCAACCAGTCATTTAAGTATGACGTGAAGCAGTTTGTTCCCTTTCGGGGTCCCGAGGACAGAAACAAGCCTAAGTCTAATCAATTTTAGTCTGTCCTTGTTGCCCCCGCGGTCCAGTTTGCCAGCATGGGCGCCCAATACAGAGGCGCCCTTCTAGGTGCTCGGAAACGGGCCTACCATTTCACGCTTGGTAACGAGCCTGTTCGGTTTGGTTCAGGCTCTTTGCCTTAATATCCGTTTGCTCGGTGAGGTATAGTCCGTTTGGCTTACCTCTAGCCGGGCCGATAGCCCTTTACCATTCAAGGGGCTGTCTCGTATTTGCGTGAAATGCCTTGCGAGGAAAATCGCCTTACAGTCTGGTGTTAGGGCAGACTGTACGCATTGTTTTCTAGCAAACAGTCGCGCGCGCGGCCTTTGTTGAGCCTAACGGCTGCGCGGCTATACTCTCCGTCTCCTCCCCTCCCGACTTTAAGGGTAGCTCTTTGGGAGATGTTATATAGAATCGGGAGTGTAGCTCGCGCGCCGTTGCCTTTTGCTCAAGGCGCGCGCGCCCTATTTGCCCGGACACTGCTTGTGTTCGCTATGTGCTGGAAAGATCATTACATCGATCTCATCCTGTCTTATCCGTCCAATCCCAATACTGCAACACCTCAGCCTGGCATTGGGCGCTATCTGCCATTCGATTCCCATGGAAGTGGATGCTATTTGACTTACCATAGTCACTTTCGATTGAATAGGCCGAGGCCGCAGAGAAGAATACACAGCAACGCGCACGCATGGCGCACTGACAACAAATGCTTGCATGAGTACCAATTACATGACCACCACAGGCCACAGCATCAGATCGGAGCAGGCCACGAGGACCACGCGCAACGTAGAAAGAACCTACCTTTCAACGCCGATCGCACGAGACAGAAGGGCTGCGCAGAGCGAAACAGGCAGCCGAACAGGAGGTGTCATAACCCGAAACATACGAGATGGCAGGATAGTCTGCAAGAGTGCCTCACGTCGCCGCAGAGGAGAGACTTCACCGCCGTCTGAAGTACGTCTCTGTCAGTATCCCCGAAAGACATCACAGTAGTGATGCTGCATGGATTGGTGTGGCAGTCTGTCCGGAATAGACTCAGTCAACCCTGACGCACAAGGCGTGTATACACTATGAGATCCAGCAAGTTGTAACGCGGCTGTGACAGGAGCTCGCGCGTGCCATCTCGGAAACGAATAGCCGTGTCGTGATCCCACAACGCCCATTTCATGATCTTCCTCCGTACGTGGAATGACATAGAACGCAACACTCGCCAGTCGTCCGACGAATCCGCGTGCTGACGCCCATCGGCCAGGACGAGCGAACGCGCGAAGCGAACGGACGTGTACGAAAGCTGGCCATGATAGCGGCCGAACCCGTGCACCTTCATGATGTCCACGATACACGCAACGGAGAGTACGGTGCGCTCGCCCTGCAGATCGTGCGCGATGCTTTCTGCCAGTACGTGAAACGCCCGAATGTTCTTGCATTGGTAATAGAACATACCAAGCGGAGGGGCGCGCTCGGAAGGGTTGCCCAGAGGCTGCTGCCCGACGGTTCCAGCGCATAGATTCCCATCACGATAGCGCATGTTTTTGAATAGCCGAGCCACGCGCTTACCCATGGCTCGCATAGCCGGAGCGTGGTTCAGCATAGAGGGCGACTGCACAACGTCGTTGCACATGGCAACCATAGGGGCTTCCCAGTACACCTGATAGAGAAAGCCAAACGAGAACACGACAAGCGACAGCGATGCCAGATGCTCAGTTAGCATAGTCCAGACCGTTCGGAATGCACGCACATCAGCGCGGCTACCCACGCAGTGAATAGCACACCCTGTGCAATCATGCACGCGCAGGTTTGCACGATAGTGACACCAGGCTGGGTGGTATACCTCGTAGCGGTGGTTCTCCATGTGCCGATAGCCCTTGCTACAAAACCAACCAAGGTCTGCATGGAACCATCTCCCTGAACGATGGCGGCACTCGCAGTATAGGCACTGCTTCGTGCCAGGGCGCAGCACGGCACTGGCAGAGACGACGCGGAGCGCGAGCGCAAACATGCGCATCATAGGATAGGCGGCCAGAAGGACGCCCACAAGACCAAAATATCACGATCTCGGGTCAGCATAGCTACAACAACATGACACCGTAGGCGTCTTCAGGAGCAACTGTGACAAGCGTCCACCAGACTACAATAGCAAAGCAACTGAAGATAACACGTCCTCATTTTTGGGGGGGATGGATGCTGCTGAGATGCAACAGCTAAGCATGACACGGCATGGGTCCCCAAAAAGTGAGGACCTGATGGTGTAGTATGGCATGCTGTAACAAACCATGGCATAGCGTATCATGGCCTATACGTATGTGTGCTCTTAAGTCGGCGTTTCGCCGTAGGCATCTTCAATAGCAAAGGTCACCACTCCGTCCTGCCATCACGAACAGACTACAATAGCAAAGCAACTAGAGAGCGTGCTCTCTTTCTTTTTGGGAGGGATGGATGCTGATGAGCTGCAATAGAATAGCATAGCTCGGCATGCCCCCCCCCCCCCAAAAAAAAAAAAACACAAAGTGGGGACCTCATGGTGTGGCATAGCATACCGTAACAAACCATAGCCTAGCGTATCGTGCCTATACGTATGCGTGCCATTGGGTCGGCGCATCGCCGTAGGCATCTTCAATGGCAACTGTGACCACTCCGTCCTGCCACGACGAATAGACTACACTAGCAAAGAAACAATGGCGATGACGCGTATCCCCATTTTCTTTCGGGAATGAATGCAGCTGAGCTGCAATAGCATAGCAGAGCACGAAATGGGTCCCCAAAAAGTGGGGACCTCATGGTGTTGAGCTGCAATGGCAAAGCATGGCACGGCATGGGTCCCCCAAAAGTGGGGACCTCATGGTGTAGCGTAGCATACCGCAACATGCCATAGCATAGCGTATAACGGCCTATGCGTATGTGTGCTCTTGGATCGGCGCTTCGCCGTAGGCATCTTCAATAGCAAAGGTGACCACTCCGTCCTGCCATCACGAACAGACTACAGAAGCAAAGCACATATAGATGACGCGCCCCCACCCTGTTTTTTTGGGGGGGGATGGATGAACTGCCAGAGCATAGCAGAGCAAAGGCCCGACCCTCCCAATAATGGGACCATGATGTAGCATAGCATACCGTAACAAAGCATAGCAAAGCGTATCATTTCCTATACGCATGTGTGCTCGTGGTTCGCCTCTCCGCAGGCGGCTTCAATAGCAATTGTGACCGCTCCGCCCTGCCATCACGAATAGACACGACACAGAACACACAGCATGGAGCATAGAGCATGACGTCGCACTCGTCGGCGCTCGTCGTCCCTCGTCACCACTCGTCGTGCCTCGTCGTCGCTTGTCGTCACTCGTGGTCCCTCGTCGACACCCGTCGTCACTGGTCGTCGTTGTCCTCGTCGTCGTCGCTTTCACCATCGGTACTCGTGTGCATACATAGGCGTGGATCCCAAACAAACCGCAGTGCGGCGAAGAGAATGAGAATAGGCCGCACGGACACACACGAAAGTGCAAACACTGTTACGGAACAAACTTCAGCCAAATAGGAGCCAGACGATGTGGGAACAAGAGTGCCTGCGGGATAGCAGGATTCCAACGGCAGAAGAAGCTCCAAACTACAATAACAAGCAGCATAGACACCAGTGCGCATCGTAGGGAAGTGTGACCTTGCCAGGAAAGATACCCCGACATGCCAAATCACAAAGACAACGATAGAAGTGCACACGCTGCAGCACAGCATCGCACAATCTTTTCGCAGACGACGCCGCGATAATAGGGAGCGAGACTGTCCTTACCAAAGAACGACCCTGGCACTTACGACCAAGGATAGTCAAGCCACAAGATTACAAAAAGTCAACATGGCCGATCAGATAGCGGATGACCGCCGTGAGGCGAACGTACATCATTCAATGGCATAGGGAGCCTGCTCCGGAGGTCCCACACCGCAGTACTCCCGGTAGTAGCACCAAAAGAGGATAGATTCCGGATGGCCCAGCTGCCGGTGGAATACAATCCATGATATAGTGAGGTCGACAGACATGCAACGCCGAGGCACCTCCTGGCTCATACATTGATCAGCTGGGGCCATTGAAGAGGGCCATGGCGCTCCACGTACTCGATCCACGCCTGCAACACATGGCCTCCAGTCGCATGAGGCCGCTCGTGATCAAATAGAAGAGGCATCATCGCCCAAGCGGCCATGGCCGCGTAACGGCTCCGCATGGACAGCAGGATGAAGTTCAAGAGGTTCAGTGGTGAAATGCATGGCCAATAGAGGCGCGTGGTCAAAGTTCCCGGAGCAGCAACATCCGGAAATAGCCACGCATAAATGCGCTTCCTCTCGGCGTCCCCCTCATCCAGGCCACGGGTAAAATTGTGCAGCGTGGTGCACTGATGAATAGCGCGGACCACGGTGTCCTTCGTGATGCCAGTAGGCCACTCGTATTCGAACTGCCTCACAAACGGAGATAGGTCTTCGTCGAACATGCGCACCATTGCATTACGGTCATAGGGGACAGACCAGAGAGGCATGGCACGACTAATCGATGGACCGAGAATCTCGGCAAAGCTGCAAGACCTCCCGGGCCGAAAAACTTGCATAGGCAACACATGCAATTGATACAATAGTACATAACATCCCGCTGTTGGGCACACATGCTGTGCTATGCCATGCTATGGCACAGTGGCGGGATAGGCATCGGACAAGTAAGAGTAAAAGTGACGCGCACATGAGGGTCCCCACTTTTGGGGGACCCATGCTGTGCTATGCCATGCTATAACACGGTGGCGGGATAGGCCTAGGGCAAGTAACAGTAAAAAACGACGCGCACGTAGGGCTCCCCACCTGTTGGGGACCCATGCTGTGCTATGCCATGCTATAACACGGTGGCGGGATAGGCCCAGGGCAAGTAACAGTACAAGACAACGCGCACATGGGGGCCCCCACTTTTGGGGGACCATGCGGTGCTATGCCATGCTAGAGCACAGTGGCGGGATAGGCCCAGGGCAAGTAACAGTAAAAGACGACGCGAACCTAGGAGTCCCCACTTTTGGGGGCCCCATGCTGTGCTATGCCATGCTATAGCACAGTGGCGGGGTAGGCATAAAGTAAATAACAGTAAAGGACAACGCGCACACAGGGGTACCCACTTTTTGAGGACCCATGCTGTGCTATGCCATGCTATAGCACAGTGGCGGGACAGGCCTAGGGTAAGTAACAGTAAACCCACAACACATACGGGTCCCCACTTTTCGGAGACCCATGCGGTGATATGCCATGCTATAGCACAGTGGCGGGATAGGCCTAGGGCAAGTAACAGTAAAAGACGACGCGCACATAGGGGTCCCCATTTTTTGGGGACCCATGCTGTGCTATGCCATGCTATAGCACAGTGGCGGGATAGGCCCAGGGCAAGTAACAGTAAAAGCAACGCGCACACAGGGGTCCCCACTTGTTGGGGATTCATGCTGTGCTATGCCATGCTCTAGCATGGTGGCGGGATAGGCATAGGGCAAGTAACAGTACAAGACGACGCGCACATAGGGGTCCCCACTTTGGGGGGACCCATGCTGTGCTATGCCATGCTATAGCACAATGGCGGGATGGGCCCAGGGCAATAATAATAAAGGACGACGCGCACATAGGGGCCCCCACTTTTTTGGGGACCCATGCTATGCTATGCCATGCTATAGCACAGTGGCGGGATAGGCCTAGGGTAAGTAACAGTAAAATGATGTGATGCTCGTTAACACGCACAGTGAGAGTGCACAGCAGCCTAGGAGTCCCAGACACACATGCATATGTGCTCCCCAAACAGGCCGCCATGCGGCGAGAGGGAGCCGCAAAGCACGGGAGGCATAGTGCGCACTGACGACAGCGCAAGTGCAAACACTGCTGAGGAAAACAGGACAATAGAAAACATGATGTCAAGGACAAATGGATGATAGCACGACAACTGGTTGAACGACACATTTTCTTTCACACGTGCAAAAGGAAGTTCCGCCAGTATACGTCTTAAATGAACGCGGACAGATCAGACGAGCCCGGACTCGCAGCCAGCTCCTCGAACATGGCGGCGCGCTGTTCCTCGTCCACCTCGCCGCAATCGGAATAGACATCAGAAGAACCGGCCTCAGAGTCGGACTCCGTGTCCATCTCCCGCAGTCGAGGGCCGTACTCGTCGTCAAACTCGCTCTGAGCCGTCCGGCTAGTCTGCTCCTCGGGATCATCGCGCTTCATGCTGACAGGCAGCCAATCGGTGCGACGGATACAGCCAAAGTGATAGATGTTCTCGGCGCACTTGAAGCGGCTCGTGCCCACGTACCCGTAGCCCCGTTCAGGTGGATAGGCGTGGTCGAAATAGAGCGCGCCGACGATGTGGGTGGCCCCCTGCGCTCTGCGAATTGTAGTCGCATATCCATAAGTGCAGGGCAAGAAGTCGTCACCGCCGTCGGTGATAGGGTGCACGAGTAGACGCTGCCCAGTGCCCAGCAGCACCACGGTGAAGGTCGTCCTGTCGTCATTCAGCACCGTCTCGATAGTGCCAATGGCACCGTTGACGAAGCCCCGCTCCTTGTCGAGGTTCCTCGCGAGCCGCACGACGACACCACGAGCGATGAATAGCACGTCCTTGCCAGAGGCAACCTGTGCAGGCATCCCAGTTGCGATCGTACGGAGGGGGTCCAAGCTTCGCGTCGCATTGCCGATGCGCCGGCGACCTCGGCGATGCGCCGGCACAACAGCGCGAAGCTCAGAACCCATGCGCCACGCCCGCATATGGGAAACCCGACACCTTCGGGTCGCCATAGTAACGAGAAGCGTGCTCGGGCTTATTCAAGCTGTTCGCCGAGAGGCACGCCGTGTTGACCGCCTCGGCGCCCTTGTTGGTGACAGTCAGCCACGTAAAGGTCTCACCCATGTCATCGCCAATAGCCTTGCCCTTGGCGACGGCCTTCTCCAGCGTAATGCGGTCCCAGGTGCGGCCAGCGAAGAAGGCCCGGATGACGCTCTTCGGGGGCTGCTTGACGCGCACCTGCCGCAAGAAGCCCAGAAGACGGTCATCGTTGGTCCGATGTATAGTGTGCAGGGTGATGGTAGTCATGATAGTGATGAAGGTGCGCATCGCCACGGAGCTGCCCAGGGGATTCAGCTGCTGGAAATCTGCAGCGAACAAGACAGTCGGCCGCTGCGGCAGCTCCTTGAAGCCGTTATGCAGGCACGGCAACAGCATCCTCGATCTGCGAGGCCTCGTCGATGATAAAGAGATCATAGCTGCGGAGCCGCGTGGGAGGGGCGTAGTCCACCACCGTGTCCGCACTGCGGTAGATGTGCCAGGCAGAGTGTATGGTCTCCACGTTGATGTTCTCGTGCTGCACCTTCGTCTTATAGGTATGCACCAGGGTGCCCGTGGGCCCCAGAACAAGCACGCGCAGACCCGCATCAGCAGCCCTGCGAGCCGCCTCGCATAGAACCTCGGTCTTGCCACTGCCTGGCTCCCCCTGCACGTAGTAGAATTGCTCGTGGACGACGTTGGCGTCGGCCCTGGACAGCAGACCGCCCACCACGCGCAGCACCTCCTGCTGGTCGGCAGACCAAGTGAGCACGGGACGCCAGTGCCCGAAGACGCGATTCCACTCTTCCCTGAATTTGTCATAGAAGTGGAACACCCCAACGTTGGACTCTTCCCACTGCTGGCGCAAGGCATGTGGTATCGCAAAAGGATTCTCCCTGCAATACTCCATGTAGTTATAGAAGCAGTGCACGGCGAAGAGCCGAGCACGGAAAGACCTGGCGCGACCGGGAGGAACGCGTATGGCAAGATCTACCTGCACAACGTTCGCGAGGTAGTTGAGCGCCGAGTCCGCGTCCTCGAAAGGCTTGCCGCACGCGCCAACGGTGGCATCTGGGAAGCGTAGCGGGTGGCGCTGGAAGCGCGCGTTCTCGTCACCCTCGATCACATGGCTGGGCCAATAGTGAAAGAGCTCCCACGTGTAGGACGCATGGTCGTTGGTGATGGACTCGGCAGGCAAAGCGGACAACGACGGGATGTCCTTAGCATTCGAAGCAAAGCCCACCCACCGGGACGAGTCCATAACCTCCTGCAGGCGAGCCGCATAGGCCACGTCGTTCTCCCCCACCGCGCGATGCAGCTGCTGCGCCAACCGCCGTCGATGCGAGTCCACCCGTCCCGGCGGAGTGCCCGTCGTCCACGCGAGGTGACGCAGGTACTGCAGCGCCCGCAAACAGTACGCGGTGAAGGCAATGACCTCTGTCTCCGACGGCGGCAGAAAGGTCGCAGAGTCCCGGTGCGGGAACATCATGGTGCAGAACTGCCCGATGAAGTTGTCCTGCATCTCGAAGGCATAGCGGACGCCGACGGCGACAAGGCAATCCTGCCCGCGCCCTCTGCGCTTGGTCACAGTCTTGGCGTCCTTCCACGCATAGGTGCGGATGTAGCTCAGGAAGCTGCCACGGAAGTCGAGCTCCCCAGAGACAACCAGACGTGCGACATAGTGCTCATGCAGCCGCTTGGTGTCGTTGTCGCCCGGGTCCCGCCTCCCCGGTATGATAGCGCACGCGTTGACCACGGCAAAAGTCCGATAGATGTGCGCAGCGCCCGCGAAGTCGAGAAACACCTCGGGAAGGCCAGGGGCCAGCTTGCACATGCGATAGGTTGTGCGCCACGCCGAGTGGTCATCCCCGCCGCTGCGCGCGGCATCGGGCTGAAAATCCATAGATTGATTGCCCTTGACCACGTTGCCGTTGATATAGTTCAGGAAACCCTCGCCGTGCTGCACGTCCACGGACCCGCGGAAGACCTCCTCCAGGAAGCGAACGAATGGCGAGATGTCCCCCGTACCACTGCGGCCAGATAGAACCTGCCGATGGATCAACCAGGCCGCAATGTGGATGTGCTGCGTCTTGCGGCCCTGGAATTCGAGGCGGATGACATAGTCGCGGACCTCGCTGAAGAATTCGCTGGGACGTAGAATCTGCTTCATAGCATCGCACAGCAGCTCATAGATGTGCTCGGACAACATGCCCTGGCACGCAGACAGACGATTCGCGGCCTTCCAGTCCGCGAATAGAGGCTGGTGTAGTAGAACCTTCCATTCAGCCGGAGCGATGGTGATGAACAGGTTGGGAAAGGCAAAGCCCCGACTATAGCGAAGCGTGTGCTGCTGCACGACGTCGCACAGAAGGTCCTGCTCGTGGCGCCAATAGCTCTCGGACGTGGAGCTGTTGTCCGCGACGACATCGGGAGTGATGCCCCGGTGCTCCGCGACAGCCAGGCTCGCCGAGATCTTCTGCGCGGTGGCCATGTCGTATAGCAGGAAGGCCAGATCAGGCACAGCCTCCGCGTCGCCATAGGTGCGGCACCGAGAATGCACCTTGCGCAGGAACGCCTTCTGCATAGACGGGAGCTGAGACCTCTTCATCAGCTTGCGGTCCCCGGCCCAGCCCCGCACGTCGCTGTCGGAATAGACCTCCCAGGGATAGAGCACGGGGAAGAGCGCAACCTCGATGCCCTGGCTCTGGAGGAGCAGCCGGTAGGTCGCGATGAACATCTCCCGCTCATCCTCCGGGTAGGACAGCATGCGCTTCTGCTGCATCGCGTACCGACGATAGGTGCGATTGTGCACCATGAGCCAGTCGTAGGCAGCCCGCGCCCTGGGAGTCATGGCCCCACACGTCTCCAGGTCCTCGCGCTTGTAGTTGACGCGGCACACCTGGGTCTTCTTCCAGTTGTAGGTGGGGCCCCTGGCCACGGAGCCGCGCTCCTTCTGCTTGGTGACGACGAGCAGGTAGGGCGTGATAGAGGCAGCCTCTTCCTTCGTGATGTCCAGGAGGCTGACTATCCCCTCAGCGCCATGCTCGCGAACGTACTGCTCATAGTCAGCAAACTCCCGCACCAAGACCGCCAATTCCTCCACGTCCATGCATCAACAGGGCCGTGGCGCATGGCGTCGCGCATGGACGCCAGACGGGTGCTGAAGTCATAGGCAGTAACGAACCGCTGCGCTGCCGGAAGATAGACGGGCCAGTGCTTCCGCTGCGGCACGACATACAGCTGCTCGGTCTTGACGCCCGCCTCGATCTCCGAGGGCAGCGGCCACAGGAGCGCCTCCAACGGCAAGGAGCACTGCGAAAGCTTTCCGCGATGGTCACAAGATCGGCATCGAGGAAGATGGTGAACGCAGTCGCCGCGGACAGTGTTGCCATAGACATACGTCGAACCCGACTGCTGACCTTTGAGAACCTGCCAACGATAGCCGCACAGCTCGCAAGCGACCCAGCTCTCGTAGCGGATGAAGAAGCGATAGTGCTGAAGCTCCACGGCACCTCGTGCCCCAGACGGAAGCGCAGTGCGGCGCGGCAGTGTGCCATGGCAGACAGCCGTGAACTCCAAGCGACGCTCCGCCTCCCAGTAACGGATAGTGGCTGCCCTGTGGAGCGCCTCCTGCAGCATCCAGACCGGCACCGCCTCGCCGTGAACGGACTTGATGATAGCCTGCAGGGCGGCGTCCTCATCAGTCTTAGCACCCGCGCGGCGAGCCCGGTAGGTGCGAGCGCAGTCGACGTATTTGTCCTGAGGCTGCGCAATAATAAACGAATAGGCCCAGACGGACCAGCCAGGACAAAACATCCTACTGGGAGTGCGAGATAGAGTCGGGCCCCACACAGGCATGGGTGCGTGGTAACAATGCAAGACCCTTGGAAGCCGACTGAATAGATCCCAGAAGCAAGAATCGAACCCATGGCACACTGGACAGATCAGAGATCGGCCAAGTCCAAAGTGCACATAGCAACATACCGACAGGCACGAAATAATGATAGAAAACCCTGCGGGCCCCCAGTGGTGAACATCGGATTTGAAGCGCCCCCCCCGTCCTGCCACACTCGCCGCACAGGGCAGCCGCCGCGATCGGGCGCATAGTGCTCAGACATCCAGCGTCCCAGCACCGCAAGAGAGACACCCCGTTCATAGTGCTCCTGCACGGCCTGCCGCCGCGCCGCAGGCTCCGCATGGCCCTGGACTAGTCCCTGCACCACGGCCACCTGGTCAGCGCCCGACAGGAACTCATAGGACAGAACACCGTGGCGAATCATGATGCGCCGGATTATGGACAAGTGGGCATCGGTTAGCTTCTTCTGGAGCCGAATCTCCAACTCGCCAGCAATGTGATGCCGACCTTTAGTAGGATGCAGCGTCATGAGCTCCTTGATAATGTCCACGTGCTGCCGCAGGTCCCCGGTGAAGTCGCAAAAGTGCCGCCGCTCAGGCTGCTGTCGCATAGACACGCCCACCGCCAGACGGCCCTCCGAAATCTCGGTCATGATGCGGAGGATGACCTGAAGGTGCGCTTGCGATAGGCTAACCTGGAGCTTCTCTTCCAGCTTGCGGCCAATGAACCTGTAGCCCAACCCGGGATGCAGAGCGACGAGCTCCTTGATGGAGTCCACGTGCTCCCGCACATCCCCGGTGAAGTCCTCGAGATCCGTCTGCTCTGGCATCGCCCCATCCTCAGCCACAAGCTCGATGCCGATTTCGGCCATGACACGAAGGATTCCCCGCTTCTGGGCATCAGATCGTTCCACCTGAAGCTTCTCCTCAAGCTCGTGGGCGATGCCCTCATAGTCCATGGTGGGGTGACGCATCATGAGCTCCTTGATGGTGGCCACGTGGTCGCGCACGTGCACAGCGAAGGCCCCATAGTCCTCGCCCTCCCGCTGCGCGCCGGCTACTGCACGGCCCTCCGAGATCCCCGCCACGATGCGATTGATGACACTGAGGTGGGCCTGCGATAGCTTCACCCGGAGATGCCGCTGGAGCTCATGGGCAATGCCCTTGTAGCCCGTGCCAGGATGAACCACCACGAGTGCTCTGATAGCGTCAACGTGGTCCCGCATGCCCCCGTTGAACTCCTCCCACTCTGGCACGTCCACCGCCGCGCGGCCCTCGGAGAGCTCCGTCTTGATGCGCTTAATGACCAGCTGGTGCGCGGGCGATAGCTTCACCCCGAGCTTCTCCGCCAGCTTGCGGGCAATGACCCTGTACCCCAACTCGGGGTGCGAGGCCAAGAGCTCCTTGATAGAGTGTGCTCCCGCACATCCCCGGTGAAGTCCTCGAGGTCCGTCTGCTCTGGCATCGCCACATCCTCAGCCACAAGCTCGATGCCGATCTCGGCCATGACACGAAGGATTCCCCGCTTCTGGGCATCAGATAGCTCCACCTGAAGCTTCTCCTCAAGCTCGTGGGCGATGCCCTCATAGTCCATGGTGGGGTGACGCATCATGAGCTCCTTGATGGTGACCACGTGGTCGCGCACGTCCACAGCGAAGGCCCCATAGTCCTCGCCCTCCCGCTGCGCGCCGGCTACTGCACGGCCCTCCGAGATCCCCGCCACGATGCGACGGATGACACTGAGGTGGGCCTGCGATAGCTTCACCCGGAGATGCCGCTGGAGCTCATGGGCAATGCCCTTGTAGCCCATGCCAGGATGAACCACCACGAGTGCTCTGATAGCGTCAACGTGGTCCCGCATGTCCCCGTTGCAGTCCTCCCACTCTGGCACGTCCACCGCCGCGCGGCCCTCGGAGAGCTCGGTCATAATGCGTCTGAGGACCTGCAAGTGGGCGCCGGATAGCTTCACCCTGAGCTTCTCAGCCAGCTTGCGGCCAATGGCCTTGTACCCCAACTCCGGATGCGAGGCCACGAGCTCCTCGATAGAGTCCACGTGCTCCCGCACGTCCCCGGAGAAGAGCTCAGAAGCCTCGCGCTCCGCGCCAGGAGCAGCGGTCTCGGCCTTCTGCAGCCGCAGCACCGCCTGGCAGTCAGAGTCCTCCAGCCTCAAGCCCGGGAGCTCGCCAAGCCGGGCGCCGACACGCCTATAGCACCACTCCGGAAATTCCTTCATGATGTCCCAGACCAGGTCCGCGTGATCGCGCACGTCGCCCACACAGGAGGAGGAGCAGGAGGAGGAGGAGGAGGAGCAGGAGGAGGAGGAGGAGCAGGAGGAGGAGGGAGCGCCGCCGCGGGGCGCTTGCGACCAGACATGGCGGAGCGGCTGGAGAGGCAACGCTCCACCTGGCAGCTGGCGCGAGGGCACGGGCGCGCTGCCTGCGTGGATGCTCAATTTGCGGCAGATGGAATATGCTAGCAGGAATGACAAGCACACTCTGTCTGGATGCTAAGAGAATAACACACAGAGATGACCGTCCACTGTGTGTGACGTGCAGCTGTGCTGAAATAACACAACACGTGGAATGCGGACCCCAACTTTCTGGGGGATGGCCAAGTATTCCAATAGCACACATCATAAAGAAAAGTCCCCAATTTCAGAGGAAAGACTGCTGATGTGATGCAATAGCACAGAAACCAGAGATGAATCATCCCCACGTCTTGATCGTGAATGAACAATAGCACAGAACGTAGAGATGCGCCGCGGACGCTTAACAATAAAAGACGACGCGCACATAGGGATCCCCACTTTTTGGAGACCCATGATGTGCTATGCAATGCAAGAGCACAGTGGCGGGATAGGCATAGGGCAAGTAACAGTAAAAGACGACGCGCACATAGGGGTCCCCACTTTTTGAGGACCCATGCTGTGCTATGCAATGCAGAACACTGGCGGGATAGGCCCAGGGCAAGTAACAGTAAAAGACGACGCGCACATAGGGGTCCCCACTTTGGGGGGACCCATGCTGTGCTATGCCATGCTGAAGCACAGTGGCGGGATAGGCCTAGGGCCAAGTAAAAGTAAACGAACGCGCACATAGGGGTCCCGACTTTTTGGGGACCCATGAATATATATATATAATAATATATATATATATATATATATATACATATATATATGCCATGCTATAACACAGTGGCGGGATAGGCCCAGGGTAAGTAACAGTGAAAAAAGAACATAGGGGTCCCCACTTTTTGGAGCCCATGCTGTGCTATGCCATGCTATAGCACAGTGGCGGGATAGGCCCAGGGCAAGTAACAGGAAAGGACGACGCGCACATAGAGGTCCCCATTTTTGGGGGACCCATGCTGTGCTATGACAGCCGTAGCAAAGTCGCGAGATAGGCCTGAGACAAGTAACAGTAAAAGACGGCGCGCACATAGGGGTCCCCACTTTTTGGATACCCATGCCTTGCTATGCCATGCTATAGCATAGTGGCGGGATAGGCCGAAGGCAAGTAACAGTAAAGGACGACGCGCACATAGGGGTCTCCATTTTTGGGGGACCCATGCTGTGCTATGCCATGCTATAGCACAGTGGCGGGATAGGCCTAGGGCAAGTGACAGTGAAAGACGACGCGCACATAGGGGTCCCCACTGTTTGGGGACCCATGCCGTGCTATGACATGGTATAGCACAGTGGCGAGAAAGGCATAGGGCAAGTAACAATAAGAGACCACGCGCACATAGAGGTCCCCACTTTTTGGGGACCCATGCTGTGCTATGCCATGCTGAAGCACAGTGGCGGGATAGACCTAGGGCAAGTAACAGTACAAGACGACGCGCACATAGGGGCCCCCACTCTTTGGGGACCCATGCTGTGCTATGCCATGCTATAGCACGGTGAAGCCCCACAACCACGCACACCAGAACAGTATAGAGCCCGAGTATCTTATCCATTCCTACGCGTGGACCCCGGACAGGCCGCCGCGCGGCGCGGGGAATGCCGCAAGGGAGCAGCAGGGAGGAGAATACAGCGCAGTGACGCCAGCGAAAGTGCAACCACTGTTGAGGACAAAGACGGGAGCATAGCAGAGAGACCAAGTGTGGCACATGTCTGCAATCGCGGATAGCACGAATGAGTAATACACACATACCACAATAGAACGTGAGAGGGTACCACATCAAATATGCAAGGTGATGCTCTATAGAACCAACTGCAGACGCATAGGCATAGAGATGAGCAGGCGAGGAGACGCACCCGAACAGACATGATAGCCCTGCGCAGCAGCACACCCACACAGAGGCGCCAACTCTTGCGACAAAGGAAAGTTGCGCAAATGCATTAACACAAAAGCAATAGCACAGTGGCGGGACAGGCCCAGGGCAACTAACAGTAAAAGGAAACGCGCACATAGGGGTCCCCACTTTTTGGGTGCACATTCTGTGCTATGCCATGCGACGGGAATAGGGCAAGTAGAAGTAAAAGGCAACGCGCGCATAGGGGCCCCCACTTTCTGGGGACCCATGCTGTGCTATGCCATGCTGTAGCACAGTGGCGGGACAGGCCTAGGGCAGGGTAAAAGGCAACGCGCACATAGGGGTCCCCACGTTTTGGGGACCCATGCTGTGCTATGCCATGCTATAGCACAGTGGCGGGATAGGTCTAAGGCAAGTAGGAGCAAGCGCACATAGGGGTCCTCATTTTTTGGAGACCCCTGCTGTGCTATGCCATGCTATAGCACAGTGGCGGGATAGGCATAGGGCAAGTAGGAGTAAAAGGCAACGCGCACATAGGGGTCCCCACTTTTTGGGGACCCATGCTGTGCTATGCCATCCTATAGCACAGTGGCGGGATAGGCAGGGCTAGTAGGAGTAAAAGGCAACGCACACATAGGGGTCCCCACGTTTTGGGGACCCATGCTGTGCTATGCCATGCTATAGCACAGTGGCGGGATAGGCCGAGGGCAAGTATGTGGAAAAGACGACCCGCGCATAGGGGTCTACACTTTTTGGGGACCCATGTTGTGCTATGCCATGCTATAGCACAGTGGCGGGGTAGGCATAAGGCAAGTAACAGTAAGAAAAAGAACGCGCACATAGGGGTCCCCACTTTGGGGGGACCCGTGATGTGCTATGCCATGCTATAGCACAGTGGCGGGATAGGCCTAGGGCAAGTATCAGTACAAGACAACACATAGGGGTCCCCACTTTTGGGGGACCCATGCGGTGCTATGCCATGCTATGTCGCAGTGGCGGGATAGGCCTAGGGCAGGTAACAGCAAAAGACAACGCGCACATAGGTGTCCCCTACGTTGGAGACGCATGCTGTGCTATGCCATGCTGTAGCACAGTGGCGGGATAGGCCTAGGGCAACTAACAGTGAAGGGCTACGCGCACATAGGGGTCCCCACTTTTGGGGGACCCATGTTGTGCTATGCCATGCTATAACACAGTGGCGGGATAGGCATAGGGCAAATAGTAAAAGACAACGCGCACATAGGGGTCCCCACTTGTTGAGGGCACATGCTGTGCTACGCCATGCTATAGCACAGTGGCGGGATAAGCCTAGGGCAAGTACGAGTAAAAGGCAACGCGCGCGTAGAGGTCCCCACATTTTGGGGACCCATGCTGTGCTATGCCATGCTATAGCACAGTGGCGGGATAGGCCTAAGGCAATAGGAGTAAAAGGCAACACGCACATTGGGGTCCCCACTTTGGGGGGACCCATGCTGTGCCATGCCATGCTATAGCACAGTGGCGGGGTAGGCATAGGGCAAGTAAAAGTAAAAGGCAACGCGCACATAGGGGTCCCCACTTTTTGGGGACCCATGCTGTGCGCCCAGGGCAAGTAGGAGTAAAAGGCAACGCGCACATAAGGGTCCCCACTTTTGGGGGGGCCCATGCTGCGCCATGGCATGCTGTAGCACAGTGGCGGGATAGGCCTAGGGCAAGTAGTAGTAAAAAGGCAACGCACACATAGGGGTCCCCACTTTTGGGGGACCCATGCTGTGCTATGCCATGCTATAGCACAGTGGCGGGATAGGCATAAGGCAAGCACAAGTAAAAGGCAACGCGCACATAGGGGTCCCCACTTTTTGGGGACCCATGCTGTGCTATGCCATGCTATAGCACAGTGGCGGGATAAGCCTAGGGCAAATAGTAAAAGGCAGCGCGCACATAGAGGTCCCCACTTGTTGAGGGCACATTCTATGCTATGCCATGCTATAGCACAGTGGCGGGATAAGCCTAGGGCAAGTACGAGTAAAAAGCAACGCGCACGTAGAGGTCCCCACATGGTGGGGACCCATGCTGTGCTATGCCATGCTATAGCACAGTGGCGGGATAGGCCTAAGGCAATAGGAATCAAAGGCAACGCGCACGTTGGGGTCCCCACTTTTGGGGGACCCATGCTGTGCCATGCCATGCTATAGCACAGTGGCGGGATAGGCATAGGGCAAGTAAAAGTAAATGACAACGCGCACATAGGGGTCCTCACTTTTGGGGGACCCATGCTGTGCGCCCAGGGCAAGTAGGAGTAAAAGGCAACGCGCACATAAGGGTCCCCACTTTTGGGGGACCCATGCTGTGCCATGGCATGCTGTAGCACAGTGGCGGGATAGGCCTAGGGCAAGTAGTAGTAAAAGGCAACGCGCACATAAGGGTCCGCACTTTTTGGGGACCCATGCTGTGCTATGCCATGCTATAGCACAGTGGCGGGATAGGCATAGGGCAAGCAGAAGTAAAAGGCAACGCGCACATAGGGGTCCCCACTTTTTGGGGACCCATGCTGTGCTATGCCATGCTATAGCACAGTGGCGGGACAAGCCTAGGGCAAGTACAAGTAAAAGGCAACGCGCACATAGGGGTCCGCACTTTTTGGGAGCCCATGCTGTGATATGCCATGCTATAGAACAGACCCCCACCCCACCCACACCAATCATACGCGTGGACCCCGGACAAACCGCCGTGCGGCGCGGGGATGCCGCAGGGGAGCAACAGGATGAAAATAGACCACACTAACGCCAGCGAAAGTGCAACCGCTGTTGAGGACAAAGACGGGAGCATAGCAGAAAGACCAAGTGAGGCAAATGTCTGCAATCGCGGAGAGCACGAATGAATAATAGACACAGAGCATACAACAATAGAACGTGCGAGAGTGCCACATCAAATATGCAAAGGATGCTCTATAGAACCAATTGCAGACGCATAGGCATAGAGATGAGCAGGCGAGGAGACACACCTGAACCGACATGATAGCCTTGCGCAGCAGATGCAAGAATAGACTGCCCGCACGCTCGTTTCACGCACAAACCCGGCAGCGCGACCTCGCCGATGATAGTCGCGCCTTTGCGAGTTACGCGCAGACAGACCGGTCAAAAATATCGAAAGTCCGCGCCCAGGGCACGCGGGCACAAGGGCATAGCTGCACATACCATAAAATGCATAGCTTCGCATAGCATATACGTATGGTGACCTGATGATTCCCCAGAAGTCGCGAACCTCATGGTGTAGCATGCCATAGCATAGCAGCAAGCAAAACCCATACAGCAAGGAATCGTGGAGTCCCCGTTGTCATTACCGTCGTCGTCATCGTCGTCGTGATGATCGTCACGAAGATCGTCGTGTTCGTCGTCGTCGTCGTCCTGTTAATCGTTACAATGATGGACGTGATAACGTCATGATGATAGGCTGCGCCAGGGCTGTCACGGGTGGCGGGATAGGCCGAAAGCCACCAAGAATTTGCGAAACATCCGCTTCGCATAGAGCGGCGTGGCAGACTAGCAACAGGCCGCCATAGGCACAGCCACGAAAAAGAGGAGATGGATGCAGAGAGCGTCGTCGTCGTCGTCCTCGCTGGGTACGTGCATGTACACGTGGATACACGATGGATCGTCATCGTCGTCGTCATCTTCGTCTGGCCAGGAGTGTGGAGATAGAGAACAGAGCCAATGGCGACCGCCCGCTTCAAACACGTGTCGCTGAATAGCGACAAAAGCATGGCGCCCATCCCCGTTGGCATGACGTTGCTCGGCGGGAAGCAAGCTCCATAGAAGCTACCCGATGCCGCAAGAGACCAAGCCAAGAGAAAGGGATAGAGAGCAAACGATGAATGGGTCGATGTATGCATCCATGGATGCATAGATGCAGGCGTGGATGTATAGATGGATGCATACATGGATGCAGATATGGATGCATAGATGTATGCTTGGATGTAAGCATGGAGTCGACAATTGAACCACGAACTGATTCCGAGGATGCATACATGAGAGGGTGTGGAGATAGAGAACATGGCAACTCGCGGCCGCCTGCTTCAAACACGTGTCGCTGGATAGCGACTAAAAACATGGCGCCCATCCCCGCTGGCGTGCCGTTGCTCGGCGGGAACCAGGCTCCATAGTCTCTACCCGATGCCGCGAGAGACCAAGCCAGGGAGCAGAGCGAACGATGAATGGGTGGATGTTGCATCCATGGATGCATAGATGCACGCGTGGATGTATAGATGGATGCATGGATGGATACAGAGATGGATGCATAGATATATGCATGGATTTAATCATATATTACACAAAGAAAATGGAAGCACGAACTGATTCCGAGGATGCATACTTAGGTAGCCACATTGATGCATAAGTAGATGCATAGATGAGTACATGATTGGAGTGATGCAACCAATGATGCATAGACGATTCTATAGATCACCTGGTGTATGATAAGCTGCTGAACAACATGAACGAATGGACGTGTTAGAGTGGAGAAGGAAGACGAAGGCTGGGATACCATGCCTAGAGCCACTCACTGTCCCCGAACCAAATGGGGACCCTGCTGAACAGCCTCGTGGATAGCATTGAGGGCTGCCTGCGAGATAGTGCCGCGAAGCCGATCGCAAATGTTCCTCAGCGTGTCCCTCTGGTCAGCGTCGGGCCTCGCAATAGCCCCCCCGTCAACATGATCTTCGTTGTAGTGGTGCGTCCGGACATAGGACGCGAAATCGAAGATGCTGTCGAACAGAGCAGCGGGGACCACGGCCTGCAAATGCTGGACCTGATAGTCCTCATCGACCTCGGTGAGGACACGAGCCTGTAGCAGAGGCATCATGAAGCCGTGCATCGAAGGGATGTGATAGGCAACGTGAGACATGTCCCTAGGGTGAACAAACCGGAGCTCGTTCAACCACACGCGCTCGATGCTGCAGTCGGACGGGATGATGGCATAGGTGTCCGGGGAAATCGCGGGGACACGCACGTATAGATCGGATACCCGATCACGGTGAATGTCTTCGCTGTACGCGAGCACCTCAACATACTGCCCAGACCGGAATACCGCATAGTGCAGATGCAGCGTTGAGTAGATAGACATGTACCCAAGATGATGGTATGCACGAGCTCCAGAATAGCTCGTCAAGATATCGTGCGGCGTCCCATCGCACTGGTAAACGTCCATGACATCATGGTGGTGGGTACTCACGTACATTATAGTACCCCACCCATGCCAGGCCTCTGTAGGCACTTCGATAGGCTCGTGCCGATCGGCGACCCTCGTCAGGAGAGAGTAAAAATATAGGCCAGCCAGGCCGTGGGCTGCGGCAAGAACAGCGCGATCGCGTGGTAGCCGGCCATCTTTTGTCTTCCAATAGAATTGGAAGGACGAGGATCGGTTATGAGCACACGATAGCTCCTGCTGAACCAAAAATGGCTGAACGAACATCATAGGTTTGACCGCTCCCTCTGCCAGAACATGCGCACAGAACGGCATTGACAAGAAGAACATATAATGACAAATGATGAGGCGGAGATGAGTGGGGATGTAGACAGACAGACAAGCGAGACACACCCGAGAGAATTGTTAAACTTCAACACCCGTGTGCCCCATACAAGCGAAACGAGTCGGGCAGACGGACCCTAACGAGCGCGTCGGATCGGGTCGGGCGTTGGCACGCGAGTACCCTAACGGACGGGACGGGTCGGGCAGGCAAAACGGACGGGACGGGTCGGGTCGGGCGAAAGAGATTCTGCACGCATGCGCAGCAAATGTTATTTTTTGGAATAGATGGATCGGCTCGCAACGGGGGCCGGGCACTTTGTATTGTAAAATACTAGAGATTCTGCACGCATGCGCAGCAAGTGCTATTTTTTGCAGTAGATGGAGCCGGTGGACATAACGGGGTCGCAATGGGGACCGGGCACTTTGCATTGTAAAATATTAGAGATTCTGCACGCATGCTCAGCAAATGCTTTTCTTTGCAGTAGATGGAGCGGGGTCGCAACGGGGGCCGGGCACTTTGCATTGTAAAATACAAGAGTTTCTGCACGCATGTGCAGCAAATTCTATTTCTTGCAGTAGATGGAGCCGGGTCGCAACGGGGACCGGGCACTTTGGAGTGTAAAATACAAGAGATTCGGCACGCATGCTCAGCAAATTCTATTTTTCGCAGTAGATGGAGCCGGTTTGCATAACGGCCGGTTTTGTAGTAGTCAGGGTTTACTAATTATAGGATTAGAAATTAAGGCTCAGGGCTTAGGGGCCTACTAGGCGTGGCCACGAGTACACCCTGACCGCGAACCCACCTGCGGTGGCCGTCACTCCCACCCGCACGCCGCCCCACCATAAAGATCATCTCTCCCCTCGTTATAATCACATCGAAGACGGCGTCGACGACGACGACGACGACGACGGCGACGACTGATGTACGATCCAGTTGGCACGCGAGTGCTCGAACGGGCGGGAAGAGTCGGGTCGGGCGGAAGAGATTCTGCACGCATGAAAGATTCTGCACGCATGCGCAGGAAGTGTTTTTTTTGCCGTAGATGGAGCCGGTTTACATAAGAAGGGCGCACGTTGTATTGTAAAATGCATGAGATTCGGCGCACATGCTCAGGAAATTATATTTTTTGCAGTAGATGGGGACCCGTTGCAACGGGGACTGGGCATTTTGTGATGTAGAATACAAGAGATTCTGCGCGCATGCTCAGAACATGTTATTTTCTGCAGTAGATGGAGGGGGGTCGCAACGGGGGCTGGGCACTTTGTAGTATGAAATACATGAGATTCTGCGCGCATGCTCAGAACATGCTATTTTTTGCCGTTGATGGAGGCGGATTGCATGCGGGCCTGTTTTATGGTAATTAGGGTTTAATAAATATAGGATGGCTCAGGGTCTCGAACCATGGCACGTCGCAGGGCGCCAGGCGCCAGGACAAGCAGCCAAGCAATCCAGGCGATTCTTATATCTTAATATCTTATATCTTATATGCTCCGCGAGGGAAGGAGAGGATGAGTGGCGGGAGGGCTGGCCCCGAAACCGGGCGGCGCCCCCCCCCCCCCCTGCGGAGCACTCCATTTCGACGATGCCCCAAACATGCTCGCGCGGTTTTGGTCGCACTTTGATTCTCTAGGCTCTACGGCGGGCAGAAGGGAAGGAGAACGAGGAGGATGACGAGTCTGGGTTGTGGGCTAGGGGCTGTGCCAGTGGTGTGCTTCCTAGGCTCCGATGGCAGGCGCATCTGGCTTCTGGGGTTAGTGGTTAGTGGTTAGTCGGTCAGTCCGTCTCAGGAGCATCCTGGAAAATGTATGGCAAAGGCTCTAGGGTCTAGGGTCTAGGGTGCGGGGTCTAGGGTCAAGGGTCCGGGGTCTGGGTCCAGGGTCTAGGGTCTCAAGCCCAGGGGGTCATGTCTAGAGGTCTAGAGTCTGGAGTGTAAAGTCTGGGGTCTAGGATCTAAGGTCTAGGGTCTGATGGGGCTTCAGGGCGGAGCAGGGATCCAGGAGGCGGAGCATTTTTTGAGCGTCTTTGGGGGCATCTTCATGTGCATCTTTGGAGCGCCCCGAGAAGCGAGAAGGGCCAGGGCGGGGACCGGGGGGTGGAGCGTTTTCAGGACCTTGCCCGGGAGGGCCAGGACCTTACCCGGGAGGCGGGGCATTTTTGGAGCATCTGTAGGAGCATCTTGAGGAGCGACGAGGACCTTACCCGGGAGGGCCAGGACCTTACCCGGGAGGCGGAGCATTTTTGGAACATTGCTGGAGCATCTTTAGGAGCATGTTTAAGGTTTTTTTTGAGCATCCCGAGGAGGACCAGGACCCTTCCCGGGAGGACCAGGACCTTACCCGGGAGGCGGAGCATTTTTGGAGCATTGGCCCGAGCTGACACTTCGAGCCCTGGGCCCCGCGAGGCCCCCAGGAAGCCCCAAGAAGCCCCAAGAGGCCACCAAGAGGCCCGAGAGGCTTCCAAGAGGCCTCCGCGACGCCCCCAAGAGGCTCCCACGAGAGGCAGCACGAAACAGTTCAGGCCCACGAGGAGCCCCGAGTGAGCCTCACAAAGCCCCCGAGAGACCGCCCTCCCCCCAAAGGATCCTTGGGGAGTCACTTTCGGGGTCCACACCTGTGCCCCCGAAAGACCGGCGGCGCGCTGACAGAAGGGGGTTCGGCGGCACACGCGATCTGGCCTGGAGCGCCTGCTGCTCCCCAGCGTCGGCCGGCCTATTCTCCTCTTTTGGCCCCCCACTGCTGCCTCCTGTTGCTTCGTATGCTCCTCCTCCTCCTCTCTCCTGTATCCCTCCGAGTTCTGATATCCCCCTTTCTCCGCACGGTGGCTGCAAATGCTGCAGCACCACTCCATCACAGCATGGTCATTTAGCTTTCGCCTCTGCGTTTAATAAGCTTGCTGTGTGCTCGGATCTTTGTCGCGCCTGCAGTGACAAGTGATTTCGCTTTGTTCAGCGTCTCATGTTTCCGAGGCTTCCGGAGCACTATGGATTTAGCCGCTGCTCTATCGAGCACCAGGTTGCCACCGCTGCCATAGTTACCTAGATTTGCATTCGTGCCTTCTTGGTCCTGTGCTCCATCGGGAGCGACTGCAGTGTCAGGCTCGCGCCTCGGGCAGTCGAGCCTACATGGAGGCCTCTGGGTCCCTCCTGTTCCATATCTCCTCTTAGACCCGTCCTTTCTTCTAAGTGCAACCTTGGTGGTGCACGGTGCACTGCGAGGCTGCTGCCATGAGCTGCACTTCTGCCAGTGGCTCACATGCTCCACGCGCGTTTTGCCTCTGGGTTGGCCACTGTGTCTCCTCTGTCCGAGTGCTTTATTGTAGGACTGCAGCTTTCCAGCCCGCGCTGTTACCGTGACAGTTATGACTCAGTGCGGTGCTCTGTGAAAGCTGAGAGGTTTTAAATGCTATCCATGTGTTTATCCCTCTGTTTTGTGCTTTCCTTTTCTCCGCCACGCCTGATGCAAATGCTGCAAAGGCATCAATCCTTGCGGTGAGTGGTAAGCCGCCACTTTGGCTACGCTGCTGTGCACTTCTGGAGGAAGAGGATTCGATCGCGAGGAGGACTCCTGCTGACGAGCACGCGTCCATGGAGTACTGCTTGCAGGTTGCAGGCGTAAGGACCACCCCTGACTCACGCTCCCCCCTGCCTCTCCCGTCACTCCGCATAGTGGAACAACATTTGCTCACTCGTTGTCCATCCCCTCCCCCTCCGCACAGTGGCACAAAGCTTGTTCACTCGTTGCGTATATATCCCTGACGTCTCTGCCATGTACGTCTGCGTGTTTGCGTGTTTACAGGCGTTGCCAGGGCTCCGAAGATTGTTTCACCGAGGTTTTCTGCAGATTCCATTTCTGAGTCCCTCAATAGTTTTGGGGTCTTGGTCTATAGTTACCCCCCAGAGTACATGTATCCCTCCCCCGGACTACAGGTACGCGATTCGGAGGCATGAGGTGCCTGGATAGTTGATGGCGAGCCGCAGCGTTTCCAATGATTGGGACGCAAAGAAGTGCGAGCCCGCCCTGCAGGCCTGGCCCCACGGTACACGGGGGAGGGGGAGAGGTACAACGAGGATGATCAGGCTCGAGGGGACGTTCATTATTGCTTATGTTTTAGCGGATACAAGAGTTTCTTCCGCGCTGGTCGGCCGAATCTCGTTGGCTTCGCCGTCGGCAAATCTGCGTGCAAACGCACACTGCAGTGCTTCTACGCAATTCTCAACATTGTTTCACTTCTAAGACTTGCTCGTGCTGGCGTGCGGACGCACACGGAAGTGCTCTTCACTGCCTGGCGCCCCCACCGTTCGTTGACAGGGAGAGCTGGAGTATCTGCAAAAACGTCGTCGTCGTCGACGTCGTCGTCGTCGTTCAGGGTCGGCGGCACTGGCCGTAAGGCCTCTTCAACATATTCAGATGGGCCAGAGGGCTTCCAGGGCGGGTCAAGATGAGAGGGTATCGAAGATGCCTGCGGCGAATCACCGCCGTCCCCTGCCTTGTGGGAAGCGCCTCTGTGGCCAAGCACTGGGCCCAGCTTAGCCACGCTATCGGACTATATGCTCCCCCAGCAGCTCTAGAAACTCATCGGGGAACACTTGGGGGGAGGAAGAGGTGGAGGATTAGGAGAGGGAGGATCGGACAGGGACAGAACTACACTTTGGGCGAGTGGATTAGCTTCTTTCGCGGATCCCCAAATTCCAAACTTACTTTTGCGACATCGTCTTACGTATTGGTTCGCCCGCCATTCGAAGGGGCCGATCGCGCCTGTCGGATTTGCAGGTGCCTCGACGTCGCCTTGCCAGTGTCAGTGTGGAACCAAGACTTGCGCCTCACGAGTGGGTTGGAGGATGAGCGCAAGGTGAGTCTTTCAGCTGCGGGGGGGCGCGGGCGTTTGCCGCCACGCAGGGGCCAGAGGCAATTGGGACACGCCTTGGGAAATGGAGGGCGGCAGGTAGAGGAAGAACGGGGGAGGGGGAGGTCAAAACAGCGGGCGGGAATGGGGAACATAGTGACCAGGCGAGATGTTCTGATAGCGGGAGCGATGTGGGCGGAGGCCGCAGTTGAAATTCCTTCGGATAGCCCTGGGACGCTCATACACCTCCGCCCGGAGGCCGGAAGGGGGTTGGGCGGGCTTTGCCTTCCTGACTCTGCGGACGGGGCGCGACGACGCACCCGACCTGTACCCCGTCCCTTTCGCTAGGTGCCGGTCTGTACGCGTTCGCCCCGCGCGAGACATCCAGCACGTTCAGAATTACATTTAGGCAGGGACTAGGTGTAGTTCTGTGCGCGCTGGTTTCGCCGGGGACATCCTCACAATACGGAGCATTTATATAACTATATCTAGCCAGCGGGGCGGGGTGCATGTCGGGCGCCGCCGCTCGCCCTCCCAACGTGTACCGCGCCCCGGCCGCTAGGTGCCGTTTTGTACGTGTCCCCTTCTCGCGAAGCATCCGTTGCCCGCGCTGCCCATCGCCGAGGCCCCGTCCCCTGGGCCGCTCCCCGCCGACATCCCGCATCCCCTGGCTCTGCGAAGCCAGCCGTATGCCTTGGGGCCTCGACCTCGCGCAGCCCGCTTCCTTCCCCCGCCTCTGCCCCAGCAGCAAATTCGCGATCCGATCCCCCGCGTTTTCGAGTTCTTCGCGCCGGATCCCCAGCCCGAGGGTGAACCGCTTGTTCGGGTTATAAATTCTCTTGCGGCTGCCGCCAAGCCTCGCCGTGAAACATGGTGATCGCTTCCACGCTTGGCGCGCAACGTCGTCGGCACGACCATCGCCGTCCGTCGTAGGTCGTGAGGCGGTGTCCGGGCGCCCAGACCGACCGACGCGCCAAATTTGATTATGATTGCCACCCCTGGTCCCCGCAACAAAATGCGGTCGTGCTGTGTATAGTTGTAGATGTGTTCGAGAGAAGGAGGAAGAGGAAGAGGAAAAGGAGGATGAGGCCTTTTCGGGAGCCTCTTGGAAGCCTCTTGGGGGCCCCCTTGGCCTCGTGGGGACCTTAGGGGGCTTCTTGGGGGTGTTTTTCGCCGCCTCGGGGCGTCCCTGGCCCGTCTGACGCTGTCGGAAGCCGTTTTGGGGGCCTCTCTGAAACGGCTTGGGGCCCTCTGGGGGCGATTCAGGGCCGTTTGGGGGGCCATATTGGGCGTCTTGGAGCCGTCTTTCGGCCGTCTTGGAGCCGTTTTGGGGGCCTCTTGGGCCGTCACGCGGCCATCTTGGAGGCCTCTTGGGTGATCTTGGGGCGACCTTGGGGGACTTCTGGGCCGTCTTGGGCCGTCGGAAGGCCAAAGTGAAGCAAATGCCCAAATCTGTAAAGATCGTCGGAGAATCAATGATTTGGGCCTCGGGCCTTTCTGGAAGACCTCTTGGAGGCCCCGTGGGCCGTCTTGGAGGCCTCGTGGGGATATGTTGGGCCGTGCTGGGCAATTGTGAGGCCAGCTTGGGCTGTCCTGAAACATGTTCGCCCGTTTTGGAGACATATTGAGCTCTCTTGGTGGCATTTTAGCAGTCTTGGAGCCCATCTTGGCCGTTTTAGAGGCGTTTTGAGACCATCTTGGAGGCCACGTTGGGCCATTTGGGCCGTCGTGGAGCCGATGCGGCCAACAGAAAGCAAAATTCTTGACGCTTCGCGTATCCCCACCAGCCCATACTACACCAGGCGCTCGAACGAAGAGCGCCGATGATCGGCAGCTGTTCTCCTCCCCCTCTTCCTCCTCCTCCGCCTTCTCCTCCTCTTCTCCTCCTCCTCCCTCACCTCCTGCTCCTGCTCCTCCTCCTCCTCCTCCTCTTCCTCCTCCTCCTCCTTCTCCTCCTCCTCCTCCTCCTCCTGCTCCTCCTCCTCCTCCTCCTCCTCCTCCTCCTCCTCTTCCTCCTCATCTTCCTCTTCCCTGGTGGCGTCTTGGAAGTGTCTTCGAATGTTTTGGTGGGCTATTGGGCCTTGCGGGCGGGCGGGCGGCGCTCCGCCCGCCCGCGCGCAGGGCCCAAGAGGGGGTCCAAGACGTCTCTCGGAGCCATCTTGGAGGAGATCGATCAACGAAGGGGGGTCCTAAATTTCAGCCCACCCTCAGGAGCCACGATCCTCGTGAAAGGTGTCGAATTTTAACCCTCCCAGGGGTCGTTCTTGGACGCTCTAACTACCCGCGGCCCCCCCTGTCCAGGTCAGTGGGGAGGGGGTAGGGGGAGGGGTAAACCCTTCCCCGAAGGGGAAAAAGGAGGGGTGGAAGAGGAAACCCGTTAAACCACCGACGCCCTAAAGGGCTGGTGGGATTTCATGCGCGCGAAGGAGATGAGGGGGAGTTGCCATTGAGCGTGGCCAAGCAATTCTAGACGGTTCGCGTATCCCCACCAGCCCGTCCAGAAACGACGCCCAGGCGAGTAGAGGGTCGTCCTGGGGGGTTTTTCGGCGTCTTGGGTGCCTCGGGGGGGCCTCTGTGGGCCGTTCGGAATCATCTTTGGGGCCTCCTGGGGGCCTCTTGGGGCCTCTTGGGGCCTTGGGGCCATCCTGCGGCCTCTTGGGGCATCCTGGGGGCCTCTTGGGGCCATCGTGGAGGAAATCGATCAAAGAAGGGGGGGTCCTAAATTTCAGCCCCCCCCCTCAGAAGGCCAAAATGGGGCCCGAACCATAGTAAAATCGATGATGTTGGCTTCCTCGCCGAGGCCGTTTTGGACGCTCTAACTACCCGCGGCCCCCCCTGTCCAGGTCAGTGGGGAGGGGGTAGGGGGAGGGGTAAACCCCTCCCCGAAGGGGAAGAAGGAGGGGTGGAAGAGGAAACTCGTTAAACCACCGACGCCCTAAAGGGCTGGTGGGATTTCATGCGCGCGAAGGAGATGAGGGGGAGTTGCCATTGAGCGTGGCCAAGCAATTCTAGACGGCTCGCGTATCCCCACCAGCCCGTCCAGAAACGACGCCCAGGCGAGTAGAGGGTCGTCCTGAGGGGCTTTTCGGCGTCTTGGGTGCCTCGGGGGGGCCTCTGTGGGCCGTTCGGAATCATCTTTGGGGCCTCCTGGGGGCCTCTTGGGGCCTCTTGGGGCCATCTTGGGGCCTCTGGGAGCACCTTGGGTGCCTCTGGGGGGTCTCTTGGGGCCTATTGGGGGTCTTTTGGGGGCCTCCTGGGGGCCTCTTGGGGGGCCTCTTGGGGCCAATTTGGGGCCATCCTGCGGCCTCTTGGGGCATCCTGGGGGCCTCTTGGGGCCATCGTGGAGGAAATCGATCAAAGAAGGGGGGGTCCTAAATTTCAGCCCCCCCCTCAGAAGGCCAAAATGGGGCCCGAACCATAGTAAAATCGCTGATGTTGGCTTCCTCGCCGAGGCCGTTTTGGACGCTCTAACTACCCGCGGCCCCCCCTGTCCAGGTCAGTGGGGAGGGGGTAGGGGGAGGGGTAAACCCTTCCCCGAAGGGGAAGAAGGAGGGGTGGAAGAGGAAACTCGTTAAACCACCGACGCCCTAAAGGGCTGGTGGGATTTCATGCGCGCGAAGGAGATGAGGGGGAGTTGCCATTGAGCGTGGCCAAGCAATTCTAGACGGTTCGCGTATCCCCACCAGCCCGTCCAGAAACGACGCCCAGGCGAGTAGAGGGTCGTCCTGAGAGGCTTTTCGGCGTCTTGGGTGCCTCGGGGGGGCCGTACATGGACATTATATTCGCACCCTGTGGCCCAAGATGCCCCCCCGACCCCCCGAAATTAATATTGATGGCGTGGCGACGGGGGGGGCGTGAGTGGACAGAAATATTCGAACCCCAAAGCACCGCCTTTACTGAGATCAACATTGATGTCGGGGGCGCGGGGGTGATTTAGAATCTCCCTCGAATGTGAGAGGGTTCGAATATATTGTCCATCTACTGTCCTCCGATTTGCACCGCACACGAGAGATCATCTGACGCTGTCGTTGTGGTGCCGTTTTTTGTGCACGCAGTCTCTTGCTTGCTTGCTCTGTCCTCCGATTTGCACCGCACACGAGAGATCATCTGACGCTGTCGTTGTGGTGCCGTTTTTTGTGCACGCAGTCTCTTGCTTGCTTGCTCTGCCGATCGGCGCGGGCCCTCGCGCCCCGCCCCCCCATGGAGTAGATTCACTGAGTGGATCTTGGCTGGCCGTTTTTGGGCGCCTGTTGCGACAGGATCGGGCCTCCCCCCTGGGACGCACTGCCCTCCTTCCGCCCAATGTCGAAACGCCGAATAAGAAAACGCTCACCAGCCGAGGTCTGGAGCCAGACCCCTCCCGACCCTCCCCCCCCCCGGTTCTGCCCAATGTCGAAACGCCGATATCCGTGCACATGCACATTGTGCGAGATCTCCTGGTTTTCAACGATGGGTTCAGCCCAGGGATTGTGGTCTTTGTGTGCTGTTGTTCGCATTTTGGCTCAAGCGGAAAATATATCCTGTCCTTCTGCTGCTACAGTCGCAATGGCCCAAGAGCGCTCCACGAGGGGCGACGATGGCACCAAGACGGCCTCGGAGGCCCCCAAGACGCTGCCAAGATGCCCCAAGAGGCCCCCAGGAAGCCCCCAGGAAGCCCCAAGAGGCCCCCAAGAGCCCCGGGGCCGCAGCCTCGACCACAAATGAGGGGACGTCGGGCCCAGCCCGCTCCCCGGCGGGCCCCAGGTCGGCCCCCGGAGCGCCCAGATGGCCGTCCAGGTGGCACCAGGCCGCCCAGAGCCACCCTCAAGACAACCTCCAGCGGTCTCCGGCGGCTCAAGAGGCGTCTCAAACCGCCCCAGACGCCTCCAAGACGCTCGAAGACCCCTCCAAGAGATCCCCCCGGACGGCCCCGGGAAGCAAAAATAGCCCCCTTCCTTTCGTAAAACGTACATTTTTACCATATTCGAATTTTTGTCCTTCGCACCGTCCTTTACGACTTCAGACTCCCCCTAGACCGCCCCAAGACGGCCCAAAGACAGCCCCAGAGGTGCCCAGGACAGTCCAAGAGGCGCCCAGGACGGCCCAAACGCGTCCCCGAAGGGCCCCAAGAGGGGCCCAAGACGGGAAGCCCAACTGAACCTTCCAGCCCCCCCGCCCCAGGAGGCCCTCAAGAGGCCCCGAAGAGACCCCCAAGAGGCCCCCAGAGGCCCCCAAGACGCCCGCGGCAGGCCCCAAAGGGCCTCCAGAGGCCCCCCAAGAGGCTTCCAAGAGGCCCACCGAGGTTCCCAGGAAGTCCCCAGGACACCCCCAAGAGGGCCCCAACGGGCTTCTGAGAGGCTTCCCCAGAAACCTTCATGTACGTCTACATGCGGCCTCAGGTCCAAAAACCTGAGACCGTTCTTGGGACGCCGCCGGGGCCGCCGGGCTCCAACAGCCAATTGAGGAAGCACGGAGAACCCCCCAGAAGCCCTTCAGATGCCCCCACGAAGACCCAAGAGGTTCCCAAGAGGCCCTCAGGAGGCACGACTATGTCACGCGCCGGTGCTTGATGGCGCTGTCCAAGATCTTCCAGCGCGCCCCCGGCCTGGGCTAGAACCTGAGCGCGCGCGAAGCGCGCGCGATGGTTCTAGTTAACATATTGCGAGAGTCAAGAGCTTCATGGGTTGAGGGCGGGTGGTTTTCAAAACTTGGTGCTTGCCTTAGCGCCTCGCACATTCGCTTCAAAATATTCCAAGAGTTTCATTTGTTCTCATGGCTACCCTACCAGAGATGGTGTTTGAGAATCATTTAGGAATGACAGGGCGCAATTGTTACGTTGATTCGCGGCGTTGAACTCCCAGGAGTTGTGTTCTTGCGCGAGTCATGATCGTCAAGACGCAATTAATTCACTCGTGGCGTTGAAATCATGAGAATGGTGTTTGGGCATGTTTCAGGATTTTCACATCTTTGTCCCCCAGTGGGGCACTTTCCTCAGTGGAAATGAACCACTGTATGGGGCCCATGAAGAGGGAGATTTGAGGGAGGGTGTATTCGAACATCGTTGATGAGCATTGGGTTTACATTGGTCCTCCTCTCTCTCCTCCCACCACGTCCTCCTGGTCCTCCCCTCGAGGCCTCCCAAAT
>CAUYUJ010020344.1:0-99651 GCA_963575745.1 Prorocentrum cordatum
CTCCCTCTCTTTCTCCCTCCCTTCTTCCCTCCCTACCTCCTTCCTCCTCTCCCTCACTCCTCTCCCTCCCGTCCTCCCTCCCTCCGTCCTGTCTCTCCCTCCCTCCCTCCGTGCATCCCTCCCCCCCCTTCCCTTCCTCCTCCTCTTCCTCCTCCTCCTCCTGCTGCTGCTGCTCCTCCTCCTCCTCATCCTTCTCCTCCTCCCTCCCTCCTTCCCTCCCATTCTGAAGAAGCCCAGGGGCACCCGAGTGGGTCCCCACCCCCGGGTGGCCCCCGGGCGTTGGGGTTATGGTCCCAGGATCCTTACACTGAAATAAATACTCCGTGGACCTTCAGGAGGACTGGGCGTATGGCCTTCCGCTTTTTTAAAATTGCGAATTGCAATGCTTATAGGGACGGCCCGGCAGGGGCAAGGGAGGAAAATGGAGATTGGAGCGGGGGGCGGATAACGGGGGGGTTGGTCGGGGCAGCCGCGGGGGCCGTGGTGCCCGAGCGCGGCCGCGCTACCGGGCGGGGCGGCTGTTGTGGAGGTCGAGTTGGGTGGGCCAGTGGGCCGAGGAGGCGGCGACCGTCGTCGTCGTCGTCGTCGTCGTCGTTGTCGTCGTCGTCGTCGTCGTCGTCGTCGTCGTCGTCGTCGTCTTCGTTGTCGTCGTCGTCGTCGTCGTCGTCGTCGTCGTCGTCGTCGTCGTGGTCGCCGCCGTCGTCGTGGTCGTCGGCGGAGGGGATGCGGAGGTGGGGCGGCGGAGCGCGGGGGGCGGGAAGCAGCAGCTGTCCCCGTCGTCGGCGCCGTGGTCACGGCGATGCTGCTGGCGTCGGTGCTGCCGCGGGCGGTGTTGCAGCGTCGGCGCCAAAGCGGCGCTCCAACGGCCCGGCTGGGGGGGCTCACTGTCCGATGTAGCTGAACACCATTTCCGCGTTGCCGCACGGGAGCTGCCGCGACAGCTGTCTCCAGAGGCCGCCAAGCGCCTCGCTCCGGTCCGCCTCGTCGACGTAGTGGCCGTGCGCGCGGATGGACTCCCTCCCTCCCTCCCTCTCTCCCTCCCTCGTCCCTCCCTGCCTCTCCCTCTATCCCCCCCCCTCCCTCCCTCCCTCCCTCCCCCCCTTCCCTCCCTCCCTCCCACCCTCCCTCCCGCCCTCCCTCTCTCCCTCCCCGCCCCCCCGCCCCCGGGCCTTGAGCGCCTCGGGGCCCTCCCGGGACCTCGCGGGCTCCCCGCCCGGGACCTCGCGGGCTCCCGGCCCGGGACCTCGCGGGCTCCCGGCCTCGGGCCCCGTTGCGCTTCCGGCCGCGCGGCGCAGCTGCCGCAGGGGCGCGCGGCAGGTGCGCCGCGCGGGTGGGCCTCTGCCGAGCCCGCTGGGCGCGGCACGCCCGCGCCGCGGGAGCGGCCTCGGGTCTGCCTGTGCTTTGTCCCCCCCCTCTCTCTTGACGAACGAACAACACACGCCCATACCCATAGGGAGGTCGTTGAGATGAGGACTGGCTATGGGTATGGGTGCGGGTTGTCGGACCCTGGGGAACGCTCCCGCTCGAGTGGGGACCCCTATCCGACAACACGCACCCATAGCCCTCTCCGATCACCCTATGGGTATGGGTGTGTGTTGTTGGTTCGTCACCTCTTGCTCCTCGCTTTCGAGGCTCGTTCTGGGGGCTTCCCTGGGGCCCGCCTGACGGATTCGCTCGATTCGAGTTCGACCCCAGCTCGGCTCAGGTTCGACTCAAGTTCGACTCAGGTTCGACTCAGGTCCGACTCAGATTCGACTCAGGCTCGGCTCGACTCGACGGATGTTCGACGCACCTTCGACGCACGAGTGGAGCGAGTGGCTCCTAGAATGTACCCAGAAAAATAATCTAATTCGTTCTTGTCGTCGAACTGTCGAATTGTCCTGGTTCTTGCTTTTCGTCGTCGTCGTCGTCGTCGTCGTCGTCGTCGTCGTCGCCGTGGTCGTCGTCGTGGTCGTCGCCGTGGTTGTCGTCGTCGTGGTCGTCGTCGTGGTGGTCGTCGTGGTCGTCGCCGCCGTCGTCGTCGTCGCCGCCGCCGTCGTCGTCGTCGTCGTCGTCGTCGTCGTCGTCGTCGTCGTCGTCGTCGTCGTCGTCGTGGCCGTCGTCGTGGCCATCGTCGTCGTCGTCGTCGTCGTCGTCGTCGTCGTCGTCGTCGTCGTGTTCGTGGTGGTGGTGGTGGTGGTCGTCGTCGCCCTCCCCCTCCTCTGCGAGCTGCACGCTCACGAGTCACACAGAGGTGCAAATTGCATCCCCGGCGCCGGCCCAACCGCCGTGCTCTTGTAGGGCCGTCCTTCCGGATGTATGTCGGCGCCTCGCCTCGCCTCGCCGTCCTTGCCGTGGGCCCCCTGGGCTGCTGCTCCTCCTCCTCCGTAGCCATTTTGGCTCAAGCGTTCGCACGGCTGCCCGTCGCCCCTCGCCCTCGGCCACGTCTTTGGCCTGGTGGCGTGGCGCAGGCTAGAGGGGCTTGCGCGACTCCGCTCGCTGCGGCCGCCCTCGTGGAGGCGGCTGTGCGAGGGGCGGCCCTTGCTGGAGCGCTGCGGCGGACCGTCGCTGCGGTCGCGCGCTCCGCCATCTCCGCCGTGCTGTTCCAGCTGGGCGAGAGGCGGGCGCCGACGGTGCGCGACATGAAGATCGTGATCGTCCTGACGGAGGTGCTGACCCCGCTGCGCAGGCGGCGAAGCGGCGGCGGCGGCGCCGCCAGCGCCGCGCGGCGCGCCGCGCTGCCGCCAGGATGGACACCGATGCCATGACGGAGGAGGAGGAGGAGGGTGCTGGTGCGGCCGCTGCTCCCGCGGGCCTCGCGCTCGTGCAGGTGGCGGTGGCCTCCGCCGTAGCGCCCTACGACGACGACATGGATGACGAGTGGGCAGACGACGCACGTCGGGTCGCCCCTCGTCTCGCGGAGGCTGGTGCTGCTGCTGGAGCCGACGGGCGCGCTGCGGCGCGGCGGTCGTCGGAGGGGGTGGCGGTCGCGGAGCCCAAGGTCGTGCAGACGGGAGCGGTGCCTGGTGGCGGCGCGGGCGTCGTGACGGCCGAGGTGTCGGCGCTCCTGGGGAGGCTGGGCGTCGGCGCTGGGGACCCGGGGGGCCTCCTGGCGGCGCTGGGCGCCATCCCCTCGCTCTCGGAGGGCGACAAGGCGGTCGCGAGGCGCCTCCTCGTCAGCCTCGCGGACGGCCGCTGCCGGTGGCCCGGGCTGCTGCCAGACGCCGCTGGGGGCTCGGGGGGACGGTAGGGGCCTGGGCCGTTTTGTGGCTAGGGCGCCGTCCCCCCACCCCCGGCGGCGCATGGTGCTCGCCTTCGGCCAGCACCACTTCGACCTCGGCTGATGTCGCGCCTGTTCTCCAGGCTCCCCAGTTGCCCCTTGGCGGCTGCGGAGACTCTGCAGGCCCTCGCGTCCTCCTCCTCCTCCTCCTCCTCCTCCTCCTCCTCCTCCTCCTCCTCCGTCGAGCACGTGGGAGAATCCGAGCCCTAGCCTACCGCCACCTCCCATCGATTCGGGAAAGTCGATGGTTGGTGTGGGTAGGGTTCGGATTTCGCCACCGACTCCTGCTCCTGCTGCCCCTCGGGCTTGGAGGGCTGGCGGCTCGGGTGTCAGTGGTGCGGAGCTGGCCGAATCTGCTGCCCCTCGCTCCTGCTCTTGCTCCCTTGCCTCCTCCTCCTCCTCCTCCTCCTCCTCCTCCTCCGTCAGAGAACGACTCGGGAGGAAAAGCCGTTCCTGGGGGAAGGGTCGGGGGTCCTCCTGGGGGTCGGCGTCATGGGCAAAAGCATGACTCCTCCTTCTCCTTCTCCTCTTCCTCCTCTCTCTCCTCTCCCTCCCTCCTTCAGATTCTGGTGGGAGGTTGCAGAGCCCGGAGAGGGGTACGGTGCGCGCCTGGCGTCCCGCCGCAGCCCCCCGCGCCCCCTCCTGCCCAGCCTGTCCAGCGGCGCGGACCCTTCGCCCCGGGTGCGGCGCGCGGGTGCGGCGCGGGGGGGTCCGGAGGGCCGAGGTGCGCGGCCGTGATCGACGCGCCAGGGGGAGGAACGAGCCCACGTCAAGCTGAAGGTGTGGGGCGCGCGCGCACGGTCGTCGGGGAGACCGGCCGTGGCGCTGAAAGGAGCGGCCCCCCCAAGGTCCAGGGCCTGCCGGCGCGACGGGGGCGGTGTTCTCTGCAGGAGCTCTTCGGGATGCGGATGACGATGGCGATGAGGCGGGGGAGGAGGAGGATGAGAAGGAGGAGGAGGAGGAGGAGGAGGAGGAGGAGGAGGAGGAGGAGGAGGAGGAGGAGGAGAATGAGGAGGAGGAGGACAAGGAGGAGGACGAGGAACAGGATTATGATGGCAACGACGATGAGGACGATGATGGTGAGGATGATGATGAGGGCGATGATGATGACAATGCTGATGGTGATGGTGATACTGATGCTGATGATTGTGATGTTGATGACGATGATGGCGATGATTTTGGTGATGGTGGTGGTGATGATGGCACGGTTGATTATGATGTTTTAGTGAGGATGGTAATGATGCTGAAAACACGACGATGCTGCCCTTGCGGTTGTTGGTGATGATGCTGTCGCTACAGTTGATGATGATACTGGCTGTGTTGCTGCTGGTGCGGTCGGTCATGTTGTGGGTGATGATTATGATGATGCTGTTTTCGATGATGATGACAACAGTAGATTGGATGATGCGGAAAGTGATGTTGATGGTGGGGCTGATGACGATGATGGTGATGATGATGATGATGACCACGACGTCGACGTCGACAACGACGACCATGGTGGTGGTGAGGAGAAGGAGGTGAGGAGGATGAGAGGAAGAAGCGGGGAGGCGGGGGAGGAGGAGTAGGAAGAGGAAATGGAGGCGGAAAACGAGGATGCTGGCGATGATGATGATGATGATGATGATGATGATGATGATGATGATGATGATGATGATGATGATGATGATGACGATGATGATGACGATGATGATGATGATGATGATGATGATGATGCTGATGATGCTGATGATGATGCTGATGATGATGATGATGATGATGATGATGATGATGATGATGATGATGATGATGATGATTATGATGACGACGATGGTGATAATGATGACGATGATAATGATGCTGATCATGGAGGAGACGGAGAAGGAGGAAGAAAGGGAACGGCGGGCCATAACAATTGTGTATCAAACCATGTCAGGTGCGCTAGTGCGTGCGCGCCTTTTTCACAACTGGCTTGGCACCGCCAGGCTCGCACCGTGCGGGGAACGGGTATGGATACGCCCCCAACAAGATCGGGAAGTTGCCTGTGGTTGAAAGAAGTAAGGCGAGATGGTCGCAGCAGTGGATTTGCACACGCTGCGGCAAGTGGCCGCCCCTGAACCGGAGGAACTGCAAGTGCGGGCAAGTGTGGGCGCTTTGAGGCGTGCAACGAGGCACGCGTGATAATGAGGAGCAGGAACTGGGCGCGCAGTTGAGCATCAAAGATCTGCGCTGCCTGATCTAGCAGGTGCCCAAGGTCAAAACGGAATTGTTTGCTTATTGTCCGTTGCAGTGGAGCACAATAATATAGAGGAAATGTTGCGGCTGTGGGTGGAGAAACTTGTCAATGAGTGTTGGGGACTTGAGGGGCAGTGGCTAATGGCCGTCGGCCCATCCAGCCACCGTACCTGAGTTGTAGGTCGTAGGCCTCTGGGATGTTCGTTGGGATGTCGCGGGAGGCCTCTCGGGGACTTCTCGGGGGCTGGTTTGAGGCCTTTTGGGCCGTTTTGGGGCTTCTTGGGCCGTCATCGGGGCCAATTGGGGGTCTCTTGGGGCCTCCCAGGGATCTCTTGGGGCCTCTTGGGGGCCTCTTGGGGTCTCCTTGGGGGTTCCTGGGGGACTCTTGGGGCGGAAGGCTCGGATTTTCGGTTCGTGTTCTCCCTCTTGGGTCCTTCTTGGGGCTGTGTTTGGGCCCCATTGGGCCGTCTTGAGCACCTCAGGGGCCGTCTTGGAGCCTTCTGGGGACCTCTTGGGCTGTCTTGGGGCGGTCCTGGGGGCCTCGTGGGCTGTCTTGGAGCGTCGGGAGCTCGAAACGTCGGAAAGGGCGTGTTCTACCGCTGCTGGCAGAAAACCGGGGGGGGTCACTACCGGTTCGACCCCCCCCCCCCTCCGGAAAACTGGGGGGGGGGTCACTGCCGGTTCGAACCCCTCCCCCCCCCCCCCAGTTCATCATGAAAAGGGGGGGGGTCACTACCGGTTCGAACCCCCCCCCCCCGAAAAGGGGGGGGTCACTACCGGTTCGAACCCCCCCCCCCCTCCTCGAAAACCGGGGGGGGTCACTACCGGTTCGAACCCCCCCCCCCCCTCGAAAACCGAGGGGGGGTGCGGACAGTGGTGGGGACGGTGGTGGTGGGGACAGTGGTGAGGGGACAGCGGGACAGTGGTGGGGACAGTGGGACAGTGGTGGGGACGGTAGTGGTGGGGACAGTGGTGAGGACAATGGTGGGAACAGTGGGGACAGTGGACAGTGGTGGGGACGGTGGTGGTGGGGACAGTGGTGTGGGGACAGTGGGAATGAGGTGGAAACAGTGGGACAGTGGAGGGTACAGTGGTGGTGGGGACAGTGGTGAAGGCGGTGGCGAGGACGGCGGTGGGACAGTGGGACAGAGGTACAGTGGGGACAGTGGTGGGGACAGTGGGGACAGTGGTGGGAACAGTGGGACAGCTCAGTGGGACAGCGGAGGAGTCAGTGGGACAGTGGGGACAGTGGGGATAGTCGGGCAGTGGTTGGGGCCGTGGAGAAAGTGGGGAGAGTGGAACCGTGGTGGGAACAGTGGTGGGGACAGTGGGGACAGTGCGACAGTGGTGGGGGCACTGGTGGGGACAGTAGGGACGGTGGTGGAACCAGTGGGGACAGTGGTGGTGAGGACAGTGGTGCTGGGAACAACAGTGGGGGATGTGGTGCGGACGGTGGTAGGGACCGGGAGTCGTTTGCTGGCGGTGAGTGGGGGGGTGGGGAGGGGTTCGAACCGGTAGTGACCCCCCCTCCGGTTTTGAGGGGGGGGGGGTTCGAACCGGTAGTGACCCCCCCGATTTTCGAGGGGGGGGGGGAGGGGGGGAGGGGTTAGGGAGGGGGGGGGGGGGTTTGCCAGGGGAGAGGGGGGGGGGGGGGTGTCCAGCAGGGGGGGGGGGATTTTCGGAAGGGGGGGTGGGGACTCCCGGGTTCCGGAGGAAGAGGGCGGCAATTTTCCACAGTAAAGCGGCGGTGCATCGCGCTCTCTCAAAAGTCGAGGACCCCTAAATCATTGAACAACTCACGGGAAATCAATGATTTTGGCCTTTCGGGGCCCTCTTGGGAAGGCTCATGGGGCTCTCTTGGCGCGTCTTGGAGGTTCTCGTCTTTGTGCGATCTTGGCAGTTTGGGCTCCTCCGGAATGCCCAAGGAATTCGGCAAAGGACCTGAGGACTCGCCCACTCCGTGCCCAGCGGCACGATGGAATTTATGCTGGAGTGCATCATGCTGACGGCCCGCTCCAGCGCAAACCCAAACAGCACCTTGTCGAGACTCCGGGGATGCCCAGGCGAGGAAGTGGAAACTATCACCCAAATGATGTGGCGCGCATACTCATTTTCGATACCCTCCGCGTGAAGGGTGGCCCAGGGGCGACCGAGGAGACCGAGACCTGAGACTGTGTTGGAGGACTGCGAAGCCATCGTCGGGAACGACCCCGTGCGCGTATTCGAGGGCTTGCAGCTCGCTTCTCTGCCGCAGGAGGAGCTTGAACATCGAGGGGCGTGCGAAGGTGAGCATCAACGCCAGCGCATGTTCCAGTGTCCCAGCGGAGCGATCGGGAATTCCGCCCCGAAAAGCATCTACAACCCGAGTGGCCCGCTCATCATCGGCTGTGTGGAGGACACTGGGTGCCAGTACGTGGACACGGCTTTCTGCTGCAGGAGGAGAGCGGCGTCTCGTGGATCGTGGGGGAGAGGGGACATGGAAGGAGGAGGAGGAGGCGGAGGAGGAGGAGGAGGAGGAGGCGGAGGAGGAGGAGGAGGATGAGGAGAGTAGGAGGAGGAGGGGGAGGAGGAGGAGGAGGAGGCGGAGGAGGAGGAGGAGGAGGAGGAGGAGGAGGAGGAGGAGGAGGAGGAGGAGGAGGAGGAGGAGGAGGAGGAGGAGGAGGAGGAGGGAGGGTGGGAGGGTGGGAGGGTGGGAGGGTGGGAGGGAGGGAGGGATGAGGATGAGGGAGGGAGGGCGGGGGGGGCGGGCGGGCGGGCGGGCGGGCGGGCGGGCGGGCGGGCGGGAGGGAGGGAGGGAGGGAGTGAGGGAGGAGGAGCAGGAGGACGATGACGAGGACGAGGATGGCGTTCCCCCTTCCTGCGCAGGGGGGCGCGTCCCCCCGCGGCGCCAGGCCGCGGCTTCGAGGGCTCCATGGGGCTCTTCCTGCACGAGGCGGGGGCCCGCGCCCACCAGGGACTGTGCCGTCGCGCGAGGGCCCCCTTCCCCCCTCCTCCAAGGGCGCCCTCGAGGGCGCGAAGGTATTCGCGCTTCGCGCTTCGCGCTTCGCGGTTCGGCTCCGATTCCTCCTCGTCCTCCTCTTCTCCCCTTGGAGGCGGCGCGAGCGCGTGAAGGTATTCGCACTCCGCGGGAGCCCCTCCTCCTCCCAGCTGCGTCGCCTCGCCGGTACGTTTGCTTCCTGCCTCCTCTCCTCGTTCTCCGCTTTCTACTTTCCCTTCTTCTTCTTCTTCTTCTTCCACATCTCCCTGCCCCCTTCGCTCTCCCTCTCTAACTACTCTGGCTTCTCTCTATTCATCATTTCGTTTGCCCTTGCCATGATCGTTCTAGCCTCTCCATCTCCGTCCATCCGCTCGTTTTCTGCCCCCTCAACATTCTCACTCCCGTCAGTTTCATTCAGGCTCGTCTCTTTGGTGGCGGCTAAATAAAGGGTGATCTTCAACAATAGTATTACCCGCAATGCTCCCTGCTCATTCGCTTTTTTGGCGCCCCCGCTATACCCATACTTTGCTACATGCTCAGCCCCGAGTCTTTGTCGGGCTGGTCAGGCGTCAGCATCAGCGTCACGCTGTTTGGATAGGTCTTGCTATCTCCTTCCCGAGGACCGACGCTGTCGGTGGTGGTCCACTCGCTCCGCTTTGCAGCTGACGGCGCGAGAGTGATAGTGGCTGCCGCAACGCGCGTACCCCGGGCGCGGAAAAAAGCATCCCGTGAAGCGACTCGGCGCCGCGAGTCTCTCTTCGCCTCGCAGAGGCCGCCTTGGGGTTTCCCCGGCGGCCTCCCGAAGGCCTCGCCGGGCACCCCCTGGCCTCCGAGGCCAGCGCCCGGGGCCTCTCTTGACGGCCCCAAGGGGCCGTCACGAGAGCCCCAGCACGGCCCCTTCGGGCTGCCGAGGGTTCCGAGGCCTTTTTTTTTTGTTTTCTGTTTCTTGCAGTGCTCTGGGGGGCGGCGTCGATTTGGCCAGCCTTTGCTTCCGGGGCGCCCACGCGAGAAGCGCTGAAAGCCCCCAGGAGCACCCGAGAATTGCGGCAGCGGTAGCTTTGGCCTGCCGAAGTCCCGCAACGCCTCGTTGTAACGCTCAAGGGCGCCCTCGAGGGCGCGAAGTTATTTGCGCTTCGCGCTTCGCGGTTCGGCTCCGATTCCTCCTCATCCTCCTCTTCTCCCTTGGGAGGCGGCGCATGAGCGCGAAGTTATTCGCGCTTCGCGCTTCGCGCAGCGCGAAGCGCGAAGTTGGGAGCCCTTGTGTATGAGCCGTGGGGCTCTGCCTGACCCGTTGAAGGCACCAGCCGACCGACCCGATCCTCGGTCTTTACGAGGACCGGTTCTTCGGTTGAGGCATACGTCGGACGGGGCTAGGAGGAGGGTGACTCCGTTCCAGAGCGTTCCGGAATGCTCTGAGAAGGCTGCGGCTCGCGAGACGTTCATCAGAGCCATTGGATCTCGGAGAGTCTCGATTTATCCTCATCCGAATCTATCCTCGTCCTGGCTTCGTCTAAGTTGTGAGGCATGCATTTGTGTCAAACCTCTTCGTCGTCGTCCTTGTTTGCAGGTGTTTTGCCGAACAACCGCATCTCCGGGAAAACACACGGCGGCGGCGCTGGTGATTAGCGCCGATGCCCGGCCGCCAGCGCGAGGGCGACAGGCGCGACGCAAGCGTCGCTGCTTCAGCGGGAGGAGGAGGAGGAGGAGGAAGAGGAGGAGGAGGATGAGGGGGAGGAGGAGGAAGAGGAGGAGGAGGAGGAGGAGAGGAGGAGGGAGGGAGGAGGAGGAGGAGGAGGAGGAGGGAGGAGGAGGAGGAGGAGGAGGAGGAGGAGGAGGGAGGAGGAGGAGGAGGAGGAGGAGGAGGGAGGAGGAGGAGAGGAGGAGGGGGGGGAGGAGGAGGAGGAGGAGGAGGAGGAGGAGGAGGAGGGACGAGGAGGAGGAGGGACCTGGCGCCCCGGCGTCCCAGCGCCCCCTCGCCAGGGCCACCTCGCCTTCTTCCGCCGCCACGCCGCAAGAGCGGGCGAGGGCGAGGAGCTCGAGGTCCGGGCGCCCCCCCCTCCCCAGCCGTGGCTTGGCATCGCTCGGACGTGTGCATTTTTCCTTCGGCGATCACGAACTCAAAACAGACGCCCAATCCCAAAAACGCGAGGGCCAAAACAGAACGCAGGCTCCTCGAGACTTCGGGGAGGGAGATTTTTGGGCCTAGGGTTTTACCAGGGTGACAACGACGAAGGCAAAACAGACCCCGAAATCTTTGGCCGATCTTCGAATCCTCGATGAATCCGCGATTTTGGGGTTGGGGATGTGTTTTCTCTTGGTCAGGCGAGGACCATCGAGGAGCATCCTTGATCATGTGGCGAGAAAGCCACGCACGGAAGCGAAAAGAGCACGGGGAAGGAACGTTCGAGCGACGGCCGGGTGGGGTGAAGTGGGGCCTGTCCCGCCACAGGGGGGAATATCCAAGAATAGTCAAAGCATAGTCTGGGGACTCTTTTTTGTTTTTTTTTGGATTCTCTGTTTTTGGGCCTCTTCGGAGCATCTTTACGCCTCGTCCAGAAGCCGCCTGCAGGGGGACACGCCCGACTCAACCGCAGGGAGAACGGGAGGACACATACGGTGGAGACCCATGCCAAGAAACACCCTGCTTGCCTCCAGGGTGCCCTGGGTTCCTTGGGCTTCGATGGTTTGCGATGGAAAGCGCGACGTTCCCCCACCAGAAATCGATGGACGTCCTGGGGTCTCAGGGTTGGGTTTCTTGTGGGAGGTCTCTTGCGGTCGGGCCCCGACAGGAATCACCGAGTGCGTTCCACGATTCGCAAAGTGCTTACTCGCACCCGCTCGAACGAAAAACATGTCTTTCTCAGTGTACTGTATGGTAAATTTCACGCGGCTGATGCAGGCCATTTGCGAGTGGTGACTTTGCGAGCAGTGGAACGCGCTTGTCCATAGAAGAGTAACCTTCTCGCTCGTCCTTCCCCACGGCCTTCACTTCGTTCGGCCTCTTTTTGCTGCTTCGCATCGTTCGTGTCGCCTCGAAAGCATGGGGTGAGAGGATGCGCCCGAAACGCGTAGCGGTCAGGCAACGACGAAAAGTCAACCGTATTTGGCCCTTGGACGGTCATTCTATGCGCATGACTTCCTCTGTATCCGCACGGCTTCCTCTGCTATCCGGATGGCTTCCTCTGTATCCACATGGCTTCTTCTGCTACCCTCTTCCTCTGCTATCAGCATGACTTCCTCTGTATCAGCATGGCTTCCTCTGCTATTCCAATGGCTTCCTATGCCTATTCCAATGGCGTTCCACCAAACGTCACGCCAATCTCGGACGTAGCGTAGACTAGAATAGAGCAGAGTAGAGTAGAGTAGATAAGATGGTATGAGTCGAGTAGAGTAGAGTAGAGTAGAATAGAGCAGAGTAAAGTAGAACCGAGTCGAGTAGAGTAGAGTGGAGTATAGTAGAGTAGGAGTAGAGTATAGTGTAGTAGGAGTACAGTGGAGTAGAGTAGAGCCACATAGAGACGCTATTATTAGTCGAGTAGAGCTGACTGGAGTAGTAGGGTAGGGTAGATTAGAGTAGGGTATAGTAGAGTAGAGTGGATCAGAGTAGAGTAGGGTAGGTTTTCGAGTCCAGTCGGGTATAATAGAGTAGAGTACCGTATATCAGATCACAGTAGAGTCGGATCGAGTAGAGGATATTCTATTACAGTAGGGTAGAGTGTGAGCAGAGGACAGAGCAGAGCAGAGCAGAGTATAATAGGAGTAGGAGTAGGAGTATAGTAGGGTAGAGCAGAGTAGTTTAGAGTACAGTCGAGTAGTATAGAGTAGGGCAGGGTATATGGGAGAGTAGAGGCGGGCATACTAGACTAGAGTAGAGCAGAACATTATATAATAGAGTATATCATGTTAGACTAGACGAGAGTAGGATGCGAGTAGGTTAGAGTAAATATATAAGGGTAGGGTAGGGTAGGGTAGAATAGAGCACAGTAGAGTATATTATATTATGGTACACTGTAGAGGAGCGTCGGGCATAATAGAGCAGAGTCGAGTAGAGTGGAGTATAGTTCCTCCCCAGTTCAGTCCATCTCTATTCCAGTCTACTTCACTTCACTCTAGACCGCTTCACATCAGTCTTCTGATCTGCTTGGAGTCCGCGCTGGCTGACGTCTGCAGTTGTACCGTGGGAACTGGAACCTGCGCATGGAGCTGGACAGCCCAGTCCTCGCAGCCTGATGGCCCCACGGTTATTTTTCTTGAGTCACGAGGCCTGCGCGCTTCCGCCGACCCCCTGGAAGAGGAGACGGGCGGCCTCTGGTCTCGTGGTGCTGTTTGCCGCCTCCCGTCGTGCTGCCGGCGTGTGGCCGTGGCTGGCTTGCCCCTCTCTTCCTCCGCGTCTATTGTTTTCGGGGCTTCGCTTCCCGGGGGGGACCTGTCGGGGGCCTCTTCGAGGACTCGAGGGCGGCTTCTCGGGAGGGCTCCCGGGAGCTTTTGGGGGCCATCCGAGGGCGTCTTGGGGGACTGCTGGGGGCGCCTTGTTTACACGGTGGGCGTCTTCATCTTGTGGGGGAGGGCTCGCAGGGCCTCTGCGATTTCTCCTCTTGGGCCTCTTCGAGCCCCACTTGGGGCCCTCTTCAGGGCTTCTTTGTCTGTCTTGGAGGAGTTTTTGGGCCCTCTCGGGCGCCTCGTCGGCCTCCTCTCGGGCCGGTCTGGGAGGCTCCTCGGGCCGCCTCGGAGCTCAGAACCCCGACACTGGAAAATGCGTGATTTTGGCATCTTGAGGGCGTCTTTGTGGGTCCTGTTGGGCCCTCTTTGAGCGTCGTCCAGGCCTCTTGTGCCGTCCTGAGGCCATCTTTGAGCCATCTTCGAGGGCATCTTGGACATCTTGTAGGCGACGGAGGGTGGATTTGGAGGCTGCGAGGGCTCCGGAGATCCGCTGGCAGATTCCTGGCGCCCCTCCCTCCAACGAGATTTTGGACCCCAGGGGAGGGGCAAAGTTCGGGGGCCCCCAAACGGGGTGGTGACCACACCGTGCGGTGAGTCGGTGGGAATTCGGGGTCACCGCACGGTTTTGGGACTCGAGTCGTTCTCCGAGGACGTCTCGGGCGACAGGGGCCTCCAGGGTCCCAAAACTGTGCGCTGACGGACCGTGCGGTGAGGTCTCTTAGGGTTCCGAGGTCACCGCACGGTCTGTCACCACACCGTTTCGGGACTCCAGAAAAGTGGGAGGGGAACGTCCAGAATGTCTCACACGCCTTGTGACCCCCTGCATACTGGGGATCGGCGGGTCCCTTTTCGCGCAATGCTCCCCCTCCCCTCCTCTGCCGTCGTCTGCCTAGTCCCCGCATCAACTCCTCCAATCTTCCACCTCCTTGTCATCCCTCTGATATCTTCTATCCCCTCCATTTCTCTGTCTGTCTGTCTGACATTCTGTCTGCCTGCCTGCCTGCCTGCCTGCCTGTCTGTCTGTCTGTCTGTCTGCCCGCCCAGTTTAGCCTGTGCGGTGGCCTGCTCCTCTTCTTCGTCCTCCCCCTTCTCCCCCTCCTCTTCCCCTCCCTCTCTCTCTCTCTCTCTCTCTCCCCTGGCGTGTCCGGCGTGTGCGTTCGTGCACGGCCGGCAGTGGGACGAACTCGCAGTGAGCAAAGCTTCGCCAGGTTGAGGGTGATTCGACGCGGTGCGCGCGAGTATTGGCCAGGGGATGGAGACGAGAAAGGGGAAGAGGGCGAGGCGAGAGGAGAAGGGGGAAGGGGACGGGGACAGGATATGCATGCGCAGGTGCAGGTGTCCCTGTCTGATGACGCAGCCTGGTATTTTTCGGAAGGATCACCAAGGTTTCCAAGGAACGCATTTTGTCTCACTGCAGTCTACACATGCAACACACAATTTACCACATAGGCCATGTAAGCGAGGCGGCGTGCCCTCATTACACCTGTAGATACGCTCAGGTCAGGCCTGCTTGGAGTACCAGTGTGAGAAGTCGACTGGTGCCGATTACTATTGCAAAGAGCGTATCCAGATTCTTACGAACTTCAGCGTCGACCTGAAAGATTCTGGCCTTTGGAGTAAGTCGCATGCACCAGCAAGTCTACAATGAGGCTGGGAAGCGAGATTAAAATGCCGTCATGGTGAAGGGGCCCACGCGAGCTATGACAGGTCAGGCATATATGCGGCTGCTTTGTTGCTATATAGATATGTGTGTACACGTAGTCTTATTGTTTCTACATAGCTCCATTGTTAATCGATGATGCCCCACAGTTCGTTTTGCTTGCAAGTTCAACGTGAACACTGCTATCTGCTCCTGCCGGCAGTCACCCTTGGACAGTTAATGTTTCGGACTTGACATCTCCATCTTCGTTGGGATGTGATGGTGCAGAAGTCCTCCCAGAGCTATACATAGCCTTTCGCTCGCTCCCAGCGCAGATGACAGCTTTCGGATCAGCGCTCGATACAGGTTGACCCGTGTTGTGTGGGCCGTCCCTGCGGTGCTGTGGGCGACCTTGTCGAAATTTGTCGGCGTACACCTGAGCCGTGCAGGCCCACCAACTTGAGGTGCGCAATAGGATGGGGTAGCTCATGACCCTCTTGCTTGATGATGGAGTAGCTCATGACCCTTCAGCTTGAGCTCGCTAAAGGGCTAAACACGTATGAGCGTAGGAGAGACAAATGAGCGAGGTCCGCGGACGATATGTATGCACTGTATCGTCCTGGCGTCTCTCGAGGCAGTTGCATCGGAGGTCGGGGGGTTAGGTCGCAGTGGAACGGAGAGCCCTCCACCAGGAAATCGATTTCGGTTTCGTGTTCGTGTCTGTCGTGCGGGCGAGGCGAAGCTGCGTGGGCGCGCGAGAGGAATGACACACCGCCGTCGCTAGGGCGATTCGGATGCAGTGGACCGCCCCTCCGCCCCTGGTGGGCGCGCGGTGGCCCGGGGTGTCCCGCAGTGGTGTCTTGTGGTTCGGCGGCGAGCGAGTGAGAAGGAGAAAGCCTTCTCAGAAGGCTCTGAAGTCCCCCAGCCTTCTGAGACGTTTTCTAAGCCTTCCACGAAAACAGAAAAACTTCTCTCTCTGAAGGCGCGAGGGCTTCTGAGAAGTCCCCTCGCCGCCAAGTGGTGTCCCGTTGGTGCCTCGGTGGTGTCCCGTCGGTGTTCCGTAGGCGGTTGGTGGGCGGTGGCTGGGGGTTTCCTGCTTTGGTGCCGATAGTGAAGTCGGTAGTGAGATCACGCTAGACTGGGATGGACAGTGAGATCAATCTGAGATCGACATAGAGGTTGATTGTAATGTTGGTTGTGAGATCGATCGTGAAATCGATAGTGATCGAGGAATCGATAGTGAGATCGATCGTGAGATCGATAGTGAGCTCGAACGCGAGATCTATAGTGAGATCTATAGTGAGATCGCTCGAGTGTGATCGATCCTGTGAGGTCGATAGTGGGATCGATCGAGTGAGATCGAAAGCGGGGACGATAGTGACGTTACATCGCAGCGCCACCTCGTCATCACGCGTCGTCGCCAACTCCTGGGCGCGCCGCCAGCATCGCAACCATCACACCCACCGTACTCGCCAGCAGTCGGTTCTCCCCCCCTTCCCCGAAACCTCCTTTTATCACCCGAAGGAGGAGGAGGAGGAGTAGGAGGAGGAGGAGGAGGAGGAGGAGGAGGAGGGTGGTCGTATAGGTAGTTTGTCGGCCCCGAGAGCCAGACAGCTACGCGCAGCACCGCGCTGGAGCGCGGCCTGGTACGGTGCGCAAGATCGCCGTTCTCCTGCGAGGGGGAAGGGGATCGGAGGGCACGCGCTGTGCACCTGCACCGATATCCTGGCCGGGCCGATCTCTTGGGCCCGGGATCGGTGCACGTGCACATTCTGCCCCCAAGGCAGGATGACGTGTCTACACCGATACTGGGCCCAGGGTCAAGTCGGGCATGTCCCTGTGCAGGAGGAGTATTCCCAAATGTGTAAGAAACAGCCCGGCGAAGGGCCCAACCATGTGCAGTTGTGAATGCCGTCGTTGTTAGTACCGCCTTCGGTGGATCTCCTTGTGGGGCCAGGAAGCGCGTGAAGGGTGTGCCGAAATGGGGCGGGCCGCCATGCGGGCGCTGCCACTGGGGCCTTCGGTAAAGCCCCCTTATGGGGCCACCAAACGCGTGAGGGGTGTGCCAAACTGGGGCGGCGCCGCCACGCGAACTGCGCCAGTGGGGCCTTATGTGGAGCTCCCTGTGGGGCCATGCAACGTGTGAGGGGTGTACTGACATGGGGCGGCTCCGCCATGCGAACTGCGCCATTGGGACCTGAGGTGGAGCTCCCCGTGGTACCACGAAGCGCGTGAGGGGTGTGCCAAAATGGGGCGGCGCCGCCATGCGATCTGCGCCACTGGGGCCTTCTGTGGAGCTCCCTGTGGGGCCATGAAACGTGTGAGGGGTGTACCGACATGGGGCGGCTCCGCCATGCGAGCTGCGCCATTGGGACTTGATGTGGAGCTCCCTATGGGACCACGAAGCGCGTGATGGGGTGTGCCAAAATGGGGCGGCGCCGCCATGCGATCTGCGCCACTGGGACCTTAGGTGGAGCTCCCTATGGGGCTACGAAACGTGTGAGTTGTGTGCCGAAGCTGATGGCGATGATGGTGGCGATGGTGAGGACGATGATGATGTTGATAAGGGTGATGATAACGACGATTGACGATGACGATGATGGTCATAATGATGACGGGAGAAGGGAGGAGGGGGAGGAGGAGAGGAGGAAGGAAGGACGCGGGGCGTTGTCTCTTCAAAAAGAGGACCCAGCACCACAGGATGGTTGGGAAATCGTCAGGGGGCATTTTTTCGATTATTTCTGACTATTATTGAATCTGTTTTTGACCATGCTTGAGTTCTCTCCCCAAACCCGCCTGTAGCTCTCCCCAAACCCGCCTGTAGGAGGACATGCCCGATCCTGGGCCCAGGGTGATCCTGGCCAGGATCGGTGTATATGCATTCTGCCCAGGGCAGGAGTGCGTTCACACCGCTCCTGGGCCCAGGGGGATCCTGGCCAGCATCGGGCGTCGGTGCACAGCTGGTGCCCTCCGACGGGGAGGGAGGGGCCCCCGCTGCAGGGCTCGTGTCGATTCCTCCGATTCGGTTCGATTCGATTTCGATGGCTTCCGATTCCGATTCGATTCGATTTCGGGTTCCGATTTGGACTCCTATTCCTTGCTGGAGGCATGCCAGCCTGCCGATTTCCGCAGATTCGACTTCTCCCAGCTCGGCTGCCGCTTTCCGCCGATCCGATGCATTTCGATCGCCGATCCGACTTGTCGATCTGATTCTGGGCTCTCCTGCCGCTGGTTCCCGCTTGAGCGCGCGAGCCCCGCCACGCAGGGTGTCGACATGGCCTCCCAAGGCCCCCGCATCCTTATATCGTGTGTCCTCATGATGCGGCTCGACTGCATACACCGATCCTGGGCCCAGGGTGATCCTGGTCAGCACCGGCATTGGTGCATCGTTGGTGCCCTCCTCAGGGGAGGGAGTAGGGGAACAAAAAGTGGCATGAACATAAAAACTCGGGGGTCCGCGCGGACTCCTCGGATCGGCGCTGGACCCCCCTCCCTGGCGCGCGGAGCGCGCCAGGGGCGGCGCCAGAGGCGCCGCCAGGGGGCCCCAGCGCGGCTCCGAGAAATCCTCGCGGACCCCCGAGCTTTTATGCTTATGATGTCATTGATTGTGCCCCCAGGGAGGGGCGAGGAGGAGGAGGAGGAGGAGGAGGAGGAGGAGGAGGAGGAGGAGGAGGAGAGGAGGAGGAGGAGGAGGAGGAGGAGGGAGGAGGAGGAGGAGGAGGAGGAGGAGGGAGGAGGAGGAGGAGGAGGAGGAGGAGGAGGAGGAGGAGGAGGAGGAGGAGGAGGAGCAGGACGAGGAGGAGGAGAGGAGGAGGGGGAGGAGCAGGACGAGGAGGAGGGGGAGGAGGAGGGGGAGGAGGAGCAGGACGAGGGGGAGGGGGAGGGGGAGGAGGAGGAGGAGGAGGAGGAGGGGGAGGAGCAGGAGGGGCCCCGCCGCCGGCTCCCGCCCGAGGGCACGCGGAAGGCCCGCCGCGGGCCTCCGGCCGCCAGGTGGGCCCCTGGGAGTCCACGGGCTTCGTCACCGACCTCTCCTGGGCAGAGGCGCCGGCGAGCGCGGAGGGGCCGCCGCCCGCGCGCGGGGCCCGCCCGCCCCTTTGCTGGCAGAGGGCCTGCTCGCAGGCGTCCGACGAAAACAGATGCCTTCCTTCCTTCCTTCCTTCCTTCCTTCCTTCCTTCCTTCCTTCCTTCCTTCCTTTGAAGAAGAAGAATCGCCATAAACATAAACATAAACTTCCTTCCTTCCTTCCTTCCTTCCTTCCTTCCAAGCCCTTTGAGGAGCTGGAAACGGCAGCCCAGGCGCTCCGTATGGTCACGACGGCGGGAGAGAAGTTACGCAAGCGACTCCAACGCAACGCAGAAGAACAGAGAGACATCCTGGAAAAGCTGGCCGACAACAAAATCGCAGAGAAAGAAGCTCAGCAACAGGTGGATTTGTGTCGCGAGAAGGCGAACCGAGGACAACCACCTGCAGCAGCGACCGCTCCCGACGATGCAGTTGCTCCAGAGCTCAGCAGTGAAGAACTGGCATTCCTTGGCGAAGCAGAAAAGAAAGAGTACGATGCAGCTAAGGAAGCGGCCGTGGCAGCGCAGAAGACCTTGGAAGCGGCGAAGGGGGCCACCCAGGCCCGAAAGGAGGCTGCCGAGAACCTCCGCAAGTTCGCAGACAAGGCTCAAGAGTGCAAGAGGCGCCGTGGCAATGGAGGAGAACCATCAGTTGGAGGTACCCAAGCCAAAGCTGAAGCCCAAGATGAGCCAGCCGCAGCAGAACATACCAAGCCGTACGATTTCACGAACCCTGACGAAGTGGACAGGTACCTGGAGACCACAGTGCGCATTCGTGAGAGGAACAAAACGGTCGTGGCGGCCAAAACGGAGTCCAAGACGTGTTCCTAGTATTCGGCGCAAGGTCACGTTCCAGGACCCCATCAGTGATGAGCAGGACCCGTTTTTGCACGATGACCAACAGTACTCACATGTATTCGTGGCGAATATCTCACAGTACAACGCGTCAGCTCGTGATTTCTTTTTGGGTTCGAAATACGATGTGGTGGGCCTTGTGGAACACCACCTTCAGAAGACGAAGGCAGCCAGCGAGGCCCAGCGGCTTCAACCAGATGGCTGGCATTCACAGTACACTTGGACAGCAGCCAAGAAGACGGGGCGATCAGCAAACGGTACTCATGGGGGAGTATGTTGGCTACGTCGCTCTCACCTCCAGACTGCAGTGCACCTACCCACCGTCAAGGGGAGCAGCGCCTTTGAGAAGGAGTTGAATGACATTGCGGTGGTGCACTGGGACTTGAAGGGTGGAATTCGCATCACACTCTTCGTGGTTTACCTCGACAGCGGACCAGGCCTGACAGGGCCCAATGCAGCAAAGATGAAGCAGCTGACACAGTTGACGGCAAGTATCTCTACACCGTGGATGGCAGTGGGTGATTGGAACGTTACCCCAGATGAGTCCATGCAGTCCACGTGGGCGAAGAAGCTCAAAGTGACCCCGGTTTGTCCGAACATCGATGCGACGTGTACGAGTGGCAGAGGCCGCATGTTAGACTACGTCATTTGCCCACAAATGTTCAGGCCTTTCTTGGGTGGCGTCATGGCGGTAACAAAGGTACCGTGGAGACCTCATGTTGGATTGCACATCCGTATCGCCAGGAAACCAGCCAAGTTGCAGATCTAGTCACTTGTTAGGGCGGAGCAGCACAAAGTACCATACATTACGGTGCACGTCGAGAAAGGCATCAAGAGGAAGCAGCCTGACCGAGAACAGCATGCAAAGCTTACGGAGCACCTGCCAGAGCTGGGCGACATCATCTACGACACAGACCTGTCGGAAGAACAACAAGCTCTCCAATAAGAACGAGCAGACATCGACAAGCTCCTTGAACCGACGTACTCCAGAGAGGTATTGGCTACGGTCTCGGATGATGTATGGCAAGATATTCGTTGGCAGACAGAACGCTGTGAGTTATTCAGCCCAGACAAGACCACGGTGGACAGTTTGGCTTTTCAGTTAACAGAAACGAGCAGCGTGCAGTTGGGCGAGCAGTGCACTCGATGGGCACAAGCTGCAGATCACACCCTGGCCATCTTGTGCGACAAAGAAGACCAAGCTAAAACGGTTCGAGGACGGCCAGTGAAGTACCGTTTGGTCCCAGTAGCTCCTCGGCGTGAGCAGCGCACTCAGGAACCAGAACAAGCTCGACATGATCGTTGGGTGGAAATGGGATCTCTCTTACGGCAATTGGCAGTTTCAAAGAACCTTACTCGACGGCAGCAACTTCGAGGAATGGTACGATCTCAATTGACGCACATAGAATCATTGGAGTACCCGCCACTACCACCGTCCAGCCTCAACTGTGTACGCCAAGATGAGAAAGAATATTCTTGGGCCTTGGATATAATTCGCAAGACAGAGCTGGGCACAGGTCATCCTTTGTGGAGTGAAGCAATACTTCAAGTGGCGCAGCGGGCTGAACGACATGGCAAGCGAGCCTGGCAGAAAGCGAAGCAGAGCATCCACCGCTGGGCAAAGAAGGCCATGGGCGGCAACATGAAGGAAGCTCATGGATATATTAAGCGACCTGAATCTCTTTCGCTTCCTGAGCTGTGCATCGACCCCGACAGCAGTGGAGTTATCGCCAACTTGCAAAGTGCGGTGGGGACGCGAGCCAGACAATGGAAAGCAAGATGGACCAAGCACGACGAGCACCACGAGACCAAGGCACAGATGCAGAAGCTGCGCGCACTGGCTGAAGCAGACCTTCCTGATCGTGAAGCCATCACCTTGGACCAAGTGGAAGCAGCTCTCAGGGCGACGCCCAATTCCTCAGGCCAAGGTTCTGACATGTGGAAAGTGCAGCATCTGAAGGCGTTGGCACCCCAGGCCAAAGAGGAGTTGGCCGTTTTGTTCACAAGATGCGAGCAAAGCCTTTCATGGCCGCACCAATGGTTACACATTTGGCATGAACTTCTGCGCAAAGGATCCAACTTGAAAGCTGGAGACGAGAGGCCGATCGGCTTGATACCTTTACCAATACGCCTTTGGGGGCGAATCCGGCATACAACTATGGCAGAGTGGAGCAGCAAGAAGGCAGCCTTTTGGGATGCAGCAGTGGCCCAGTCGTCAGCCCTCCAGGCAGCTCTCTTCAGCATGGCCATGGACGAAAGCAGTGCTTGGGATGGAACGCAAGCGTGGGGCTCGATCTATTTGGACATCAAGAAGTTCTACGATTCGATCAGCATCCCGATCTTGATTGATCGCGCCTTGAAGCTTGATTTTCCCCCTGTGGAGCTTTACCTCAATTGTCTGGTATACCTCGCTCCGCGAGCGATCAGAGCAGCAGGAGCCTTCGCTCCACCGATAATCCCTGGGAGCAGCATCGTCCCAGGGTGCAACAATGCAAATAATGGTGCAATGGCTTTCTTATACGAAGTGTTGGAACGAGCTCGCAATCAGGTACCCCGAGCACTTCCCAGACAGTGCGTTGGCGACGTCGCGGCGAGGTCCGACGGCTCGCACAAGCAAGTCAAGCATGAATTGACCACTGTGGCGGTCGAATTGGTCAAAGGATGTATTGCGAGCAAGTTGGAGATGTCTGACAAGTCGGCGTTTATGGCATCCCACCCAAGTATTGAAAAAACAGTCTCGCAAGCAGTACGGCAACTTGGGGCAGCGGTCGAAGGGGCCTCGTACGTACGTGACCTCGGCGTCGACATGGCGAGAGGACGCAAGAGGCGCACCACGACGGCTACGGAGAGACGCAAAGCGGCCAGAGCACGAGTACGCCGAGCGCGGGTTTTCAAAGGGGCAGGCAAGCGCAGACGGAAGCTGGCCACGCTCAACTTAGTCAATGTCCGTCCCAAGTCATCGTACGACGTCCCTGCAGTAGGCCAGTCTCCAACAGCGGTGCGACGTGCAAGAGCTGAAGCAGCAGACATGCTCGGTTACACGACAGGCGGCAGGAGTACATCCATGGTGATGTTGTTGCACTACTTCGAGAGGGGGCCCAAAGCTGTTGGGCTCCGCCGCCAAGTCTCAGAATGGATTAAGCTTTGGAAGCGGTGGCCAGACTATCATGATAAACTACGAGGAGGTTGGCATGCAGCAGTACAGCGACTCCAGCGGGCACGACCAAGAGGACGTTGGAACGTGGTGACAGGGCCGATGGCAGCTCTCATCCAAGGACTATCAGAACTATGATGGCAGCTAACTGAGCCTGATACGTGGACGGATGCGCAGGAACATGTATGGACGGTGGCCCAGCAACCGCACCAGCACAAGATGGACGCAAGCCGTGAGGTGCCACCTTCAGTTGGTGGTCAGGACGTACAAGGTAGCAGAGTCCACCGACCTCCAGATTGCCAACCACAGCAGGCTGTGACCGACATGGATGGCGACCACGACCCCTTCGAAGACATGGAGGACATCACAGATTGCCAGCAGCTTCTGAATGGAATGGGTTCTTACACAGATAATCACAGAGGAGGAGGAACCAACGTAGAAAACTATGTGCCAGGACAATTTCCAGCTCCAATGGAAGACAATGACCGTCGGAATGTGCCGCCACATCAGCATTCAGACGACATACTTGGAGATGAAGACACCACCCAACTCATGGCGACCATCACGGCGGACGTCATCAAGGAGCTGTGGCAGCAGGCGGCCAGAGATCGCCATGGAGGAGGCTGGAGTTCTACGCCAGACCTCACGACAGCCAGCAGAACTTTACAGAGAATGAGACGTACGGAGTCACATCGTGAAGCTGGTGCGCTAGAAGCAGTTATTTGCAATACCATTTGGACTGAAGATCGTTGCCGAGCTGAAGGCTACGAGTGTGATGGTGTCTGTACCAGGTGCGCGACAGGCCAGAAAGAGACGATGGCCCACCGCGTCTGGAGCTGCCCTCACACCTGCGGTCAGGATCACCCTTGGATCCGTCAGAGCGCCAAGTTATGTGATGAAGCAGCCCGAGACAGTGCAAACGGGACCAACCTGGAGCTGTGGCTAAGAGGGCAACTACCATCCACGTGGAACTCCGTACCGCCTCCGCCTTCGTGGGGCACGCCTTGCCTGCCGTACTACATCGATTGGGACGGGCCGTCCGTCTCGTTCGAGGGCGCGGTGAACTTCGAGGACCGCATCGAGTGCAAGCTGGCCTTCCTGGACGGCTCGGCTTCGAGCAGCGACGCGCGCCTTGCGCGCGCGGGCTGGGGCGTCTACTTTGCCCAGTCCGCTGCCTGTGTGGAAAATGACGACCCCGACACCCCTCGGCCAGGAGCTTGCGGGGGCTTAGACGGAGCCCAGACGGTCCCGTGTGCGGAGTTGGCGGCCCTCTGGTGGGCCTTAAAAATGACCAAAGGACCGATTTGGCTCTACACGGACAGCCAGATCGTATATGATGGATGGCACGGTTCCTCGGACACCTCGGGAGAACTCAGAGGCTGGTGGAAGAGGGTCTTCTCTGAAGCTCAAGGTCGACGAGTGATGCTCAGTAAGTGTAATTCGCACCTAGATAGAGTTTCGCTAGCCTACCTGGTCCAGACCCCCTGTGTCTCCCGAGGCAATGACCTTGCCGACAAATTCGCCCAACTAGGAGTTGAGCAGGTTTCAGCTGAAATCGACCCAGAGGCCAGAGATCTAGCCCGTGCTGAATTCAAAGCGTGGTTGGTCCAGAGGAGGCTGGCTATAGTAAATGCGGCGTCTGCTTGTGCCGACTACGAGCGTAAGAGCCGCCCGCGTAAGGATCGCCGTGTGCCCGCTGCCTGGCGCGTAAGGAAGGCTCTTGAAGCGTCTTCGGGGCACCAGGTTTCCAAGGTCGGCTCCTCCTGGGTGTGTAGCCACTGCCAGAGTGGCCCAGGGAAGTTTTCTCTTTTGGACTGGCTTCGCAGTGGCAAATGTCCAGGACCCCAGTACCATAGAGTAGAGTCTCAAGGTAGACCTGTGCGCCTTCCCCCTGGGTTCAGTATCGGGGACAAGGTGGTGCATGAGTCGCACAATGCAGCAATATTGTACGGCCAGATCTTTTGTTGGAGGTGCGGGTGCCTTGGCTCTAAGACCCCCACGGGTGGTAGGCTGGGGGCGGGCATTGTCGGCATTTGTAAAGGGCACCCCACCCCTGCAGGCCAAGAGGCCTTGAATAAAATTCGGCGTTGGGAGGTCCCCTCAACGAAGGGTAAGGCCGTGTGGCCCGATGGCACCCCCAATGCCCCCAGGCACCCGCGGCGCGAAGTGCGCCGCAAGGGTTAAGATAACCCCAGATGCGCCAGCGGCATATCGGCGGGATTTGCTGTCTGGTTAGTAATCGTCCTGTAATCGTCCTTCCTTCCTTCCTTCCTTCCTTCCTTCCTTCCTTCCTTCCTTCCTTCCTTCCTTCCTTCGAAGAAGAAGAAGCGTAAACGCCATAAGCATAAACTTTGGGGCTCTCCGCGCGGATTTCCTGGATCCTCGTTGGGTCCCCCGGCGGCGCCTCCGGCGCCGCCCCTGGCGCGCGGGGTCCAGCGCAGATCCAAGAAATCCGCGCGGAGCGCCAAACATTTATGCTTGTGGCGTTTTTCCTTTTTCTATTCCTCTGCGTGACCCTACGCAATTCCTCTACGTGCCTCCTTAGATCTCCCCAGCGATGTGTCGTAGGAACCCCTCGTGGCAGATCCGGGCCACTTGCGAGCAGCCACCCTGCGAGCTGGTCGGGGGCGGCAAAGAGGGGGGTGATGACTAGGGGGGGGCTGGATATCACGGCGTGGGCCACGATACTTCCCCGGATTCCATGGCGCCTCTTCTCATCTCATTACGTCCCTGGCCCCCCCCGCTGGGCCGCGCACGTGCCGCTGGGCCTGATTCGCACCCCCCCCCTCTTGGACGCCCCCCTCTCGGCCGCTCCCGAGCCGGGGCACGCGCTCGTCCAGGAGGGCGGAGGCGGAGGCGCTCTCCGGGCCCACGCGGCGGGGGGGTGCAGACCAGGCGAGCGTGTCCTGCCTCCCCCGCTCTGCCCTCCGCGGGCCCCCGCCCGCTCGAATCCGCACTCCCCCCGCCCTCTCCGGGTGGCCGAGGCGATCCGCTCTCGAGTCGGGGGGTCCCCCAAAAGGGGTGGTGACCACACCGTGCGGCGGGTCGGTGGGGATTCGGGGTCACCGCACGGTTTCGGGACTCGGGTCGTTCTCCGAGGACGTCCCGGGCGACTGGGGCATCTGGGGCCCCAAAACCGTGCGTTGACGGACCGTGCGGTGAGGTCTTGGGGGATTTCGAGGTCACCGCACGGTCTGTCACCGCACCGTTTCGGAACTCCAAATCGAGGAGGGCTCTCCTCCCTTCTCCCCCTTCGGGGGGTGTGTACTCAGGAGCGAAAGAGGGACGTGCACGTACACGAATCCACGTTGGCTTTGAGAGTGTGCATTGCGCGAATGCTCGCATCACGCGGACGGTCTCGCGGATCGAGGGGCCGGGTTCATGTACATGGTTGGGCGCGTACGTCCTTTGTGGGCTCCCTATATACATCAGGTGGTCGATGATGGACCCCCTGTTAACCACACCTGTTCAGCTTTCGCGCTGAGAGCCGCGGGAAACCGCTGGAAACCGGCGAAGACCGCCAGAGGACGCCAGAGGACCGCCAGGAGACCGCCAGAAGACCGCCAGAAGATCGCCAGAAGACCGCCAGAACCGCCGAAGACCGCCGAAGACTTCCCAGGGCTGGTGGATAACAAGGGGGCCATGGTCGAATACGTAGCTTACAGGGAACAGTCACGAAGCCTCCACGGTGGGCGGCAGGGTTCCTGGGAGATCGTCGCTTGTATCGAGTGGACCTTGGGCAGCGCGTTCCGAGCTACGATGGATGCTTCTGAGTTTCTCAGGAGCCTTGCTCCCCTGCGGGCTTCCACTGGGAGCGGGACAGGGCCAGCCTCTTGATCGGGAGATCCTTTTGGAGCATGTACCTGGTTGGTCCCAGCGCTTCACTGCTTTCCTAGCGCTTTCGCTGCTTCTGCCTTACACATCTCCTTTAGGCTGTCCTCTCAGAGATGCGGTGCGCGCCTCGGCACCATCGTCACCATCTGCACTGTCCTCACTCAGCACCTATCCCTGCTCCCTTCACCCTTTCCCCTTCATCCTTCACGCCTCACCCACACCCATCCCCCTTCGCCCTTCACCCTTCCCCCCCCGCCCTTCACCCCTCACCCCATCACGCCTTACCCGTCGTCCTTCAGTTTTTCGCCGTTCACCCTTCACACTTCACTCTTCAGCCCTCACCGTTCACACCCTCGCCTTCAACCTCGCTGTCTTCACTGTTTCTTCCAGTATGAGTGAACACCTCCTTTTCCACTCGATCGGCCGTCGACCGGGAACAATGCGCCCCCCCCACCATCCCTGGCAAAACGATACAAAGTGCGCATCATTTCCATAGTGTGCATTCAGCACATCATCATTATGTATTCTTGGATATGGTGGTAGTGGGGATGCGAGCATTTTTTCCAATGTGCGCTGGCCCACCATTCTTCCCAAAAGTCACTGCAAAGTGGCGGTTGGTGCGCACGCCATACACATACGACATGCTGGCCACCCCGCTGTAAGTTCGTACGGTTCCCAACTCTCCTGCGTTGGGTACTCGTTCTGGTTAGAGGACCGCTTTTTCTTCTTCCTGCCCTCCGTTTCACTTCGCCCAGCCTCCTGCTTGCTGCCTCCTGCTTCTTACCCACGAGCTGCGCGATTGTCGCCACATTGGTGGGCTCCAGAGAAGGAAAACAATGTGTATATGCATAAATATGTATGCATCTAGGCGCTTCTGTATATGTATGTGTACATAGGTATATGTATTTGTATATGTATATGTATATGTATATGCATATGTGTATATATATGCATATCTATATATATATGTATATGTACATGTATGTGTATATGTATATGTATCATGTATATGTATATGCCCACGAATTTGTTTTTGTATACGTATACGTATATGCATATGTATATGTATTTGTATATGTATATGTATATGTATATATACATGTATATGTATATGTATATGTATATGCACATGTGTACGTATACGTATATGTATATGTCTATGCATATGTATATGCATATGTATGTGTATATGTATATGTATATGTATATGTATATGTATATGTATATGTTTAGGTATTTGTATATGCATAGGTATATGTATATGTAAATGTATATGTATACGTATATGTATATGTGTATGTATATGTTTATGTATATGCATATGTATATGCTTATGTATAAATATAATTATGTATATATTTATAGGTATATACATGTGTATATGTTTATGTATGTGTGTATGCATATGTGCATGTATGTGTATGTATATGTGTATGCATTTGTATGTATATGATGTATATGTATATGTATATGTATTGATTGTATGTATGTATGTATGTATGTATGTATGCATGCATGCATGCATGCATGCATGCATGCATGTATGTATGTATGTATGTTTGTCTGTACGTGTGTGTATGTATGTATGTATGTATGTATGTATGTATGTATGTATATATATATGTATGTATGGATGTATTTATGTATGTATGTATGTATGTTTGTATATACACGTATACATATACATATATATAGTTAGATATGTATGACTGTGAGACATATCCATATATATATATGGATATGTACTTCTATGTATCTACAGACACGCAGCCCCCCCAGCACCCATTTATTTCGCATCGGTCTTTGAGCTCTTCATTCGTACTCTTACTGATCATCCGCCTTCTTTTCATCCGCGCCTGCACATCAATCTTCCACATTTGTCATTTCCCCATTGTTTCTCGTGCCGGAATCTGATTGGATTCAGCTGGATTTGGGATCTGCTGAATTCTAATCCGATTGTAATTCGGGAATCAGCTGGATCTGGGATGTGCCCCATTCCAGTTCAAGTCTAATTCGGTTCCAATCGGGATCCAATGGGAATCAGCTGGGTCGGCGCGGGGATCTGCTCAATTCCAATCAGACTTGAATCATATTCCAATCGGAATCCCATTGGAATCAGCTGGGTCTCTGATCTGCCCAAGTCGAATTAAATTCGGTTCCAATCGGAGTCCAATTGGGAACAGTTGTACGTAGGATCTGCTCCATGTTAGATTATAATTCGATTCCAATACGGATCAACTTGGAATCAGCTGGAACTGGGATCTGCTCAGTTCCAATTGAATCATCTTCCGATTCCAATGGGAATCCCACTTGGACTCAGCTAGATTTGGGATGTGCCCAATTCCATTGAAATTTCAATTCAATTCCAATAGGGATTCCGAGTGGACTCAGCTGGATCTGGGGTCTGCTCAATTTCAAGAGATTTGTAATTCATATCCCAAGAGGGATCCAATTCGAAGCACCTGGATCTGGGATCTGCTCCATCCCAATTAGAGTCTCATTCGATCTCCATATCAATCTAATTCTAATTCGTTCGTGTCTCTTAGGTCCTGAAAGGAATCTATTTGGAATCAGCTGATCAGCTGAATCTGGGTTCTGCTCCACCACAATGAGATTTCAATGGTGCCCCAATATGAATCTGGATGTAATCAGCTGGATCTGGAATCTGTCTGTCCCTCTCTCTCTCTCTCTTTCGGTCTCCCTCTCTCTCTGTCACTCTCTCTCTTTCTCTTTCAATTTCTTTATCTCTGTTTCTATTTCTCTCTCTCTCTCTCTCTCTCTCTTTTTTTTTTTTTTTTTTTTTTTTTTTTTTTTTTTTTTTTTTTTTTTTTTTTTTTTTTTTTTTTTTTTTTTTTTTTTTTTTTTTGTTTTTGTCATTTTTTGTATCTCTCTCTCTTTCTCTCGCTCTTTCTTGCTTTCTTTCTCTCTCTCTTTCTCTCTCCCAGGCACCCAACACAATGCCTGTGGCAACATAAGGTTTTTGATACCAGGGGTGCGATAGCCTTGCGTATTTTTCTTCATAGAGTTTTTGAGATCTGGGGCGAGAGGCGAGGGCGCCATGCGTTTTTCATCATGTTTGTGTTTATGTATAGGAATGTATGTGTTTATGTATATCTACATGTATATGCATATGTTTTATATATACACATGTATGTATGTATATATATGTATGTAAATGTATATGTATATGTATACGTATATGTATATGTATATGTATATGTATATGTATATGTATATGTATATGTATATGTATATGTATATGTATATGTATATGTATATGTATATGTATATGTATATGTATATAGATATGTATATGTTTATGTTTATGTATGTATTTGTACATGTGCAGGTGCATGCATACGTATGTGTCTTTGTGCATTTGTAAATGCATAATGGTTTATATTTCCCCTCTTCAGCAAACATCCAACCCATGAACCCTCCCAGGAGCTCAAATCCCCAGAGCCCCCACACTCCGAACCATCACACTGAACACACATGGCTTCCTCACCTCTCATCCCAGAAATCCCACGCATCCAACTGAACACCCAGAGTTTGCGATGCCAGGGGTGCGGAAGCCTTCTGATGTCATTTGTTGTTTGTTGGATTTCTGGGGTGATAAGCGGGGAACTCATATGTTAATTTGTTTTGGGGTGTTTTTTGGGATTCTGCGGGTCGGAGCTCCTGGGATGGCTCCTGGGTTGGGTTTCGCTGGAGGGAGGAACAGGTGAAACATCTTCAGACCATCTCAATGAAAACACGTGGTGCCCGCACTTCGCATCCCAGAAGTCCCAACTACCCCAACGAAAACAAAGGGATTCCGAACCCCTGACATCGCACACCTTGTGTTTTCACAGGGATTGAATTGGGGGTCTGGGAGGGAGGGAGAGATATATAGAGAGAGAGAGAGAAACATATCGATAAAGAGAGAGAGAGAGAGAGCGAGATGGAGAGAGACCGAGCGAATGAGAGAGAGATAGAGAACGAGATAGAGCGAGAGAGAGCGAGAGAGAGAGAGAGAGACAGAGAGAGAGAGAAAACGATAACGAGAGAGAGAGAGAGAGAGAGAAATAGAGACAGAGAGAAGGAGGGAGAGAGAGACATATACATCGAGAGAGAGAGAGAGAGATAGAGACAGATACAGAGAGAGAGAGAGAGAGACAGAGAAAGAGAGAGAGAGAGAGAGAGAGCGAGACCACATACATAAATATATATAGTGAGCGAGAGAGAACGATGAGGAGGAGGCGGAGAGGAAGAGCACCACCGCTGTAAGTGAATGTTAGGAAGTATGGATGCAGGGGGACTGCCCATATTTGTGTGTATATATATATATATATATATATGTGTGTGTGTGTGTGTATGGTCGACGGCACTTTGTTGAAGCTTGGGCCACAGTCCGTATTGCTTCACAGTTTCATCCATATCCTCCTCATTCCTTCTCCCCCCATCCCCAGGGGCCTCTTGCCCCCTTCGTTCTGTAACAGACACCGTGCAACGCACGACGCTCCCCTGAACAGGCCGCTTGTATTCAATGCAGGCATGGGTCCACAGCAACGAGTCAATACATGCTGACGTTCACGCGTGAACGCACGGCGAAGCCCGCGTGAAGGAGACTCGTCCACTGGCTAGTGGAGGGACGCGTCGACAGTTGAGTTCTTCTGTGCTCATCTCTCTTTGAGCCGTGTTTCTTGCAGGCTTCGGGGAAAGGGTCGGATCGACTCGGCAGGAGGAAGCGTAGTGTTCCGCAGCGCTTTCTGGGGCCCCAAGGATGGAACACTGAGCTCAACAACCAGTTCGAGCAATAGCGAAGACGCCCACGGCGAATCACCGACGCCCCCTGCCTTCTGGAATCGCCCATGTGGCCGAGCGTTGTGGAAAGAGCTCTGCCACGCCGTCGGACCATGTCCCCCCCCCAGCCGTTGTGGAAACTTTTCGGGGAAATCTTGGGGGAGGATGGCGGGGAAGAGGACGAGGAGGAGGAGGAGGAGGAGGAGGAGGAGGAGGAGAAGGAGGAGGAGGAGGGGAGGAGCAGGAGCAGGAGCAGGAGCAGGAGCAGAGGCAGGAGCAGGAGCAGGAGGAGGAGGAGGAGGAGGAGGGCTGAGGAGGAGAGAGAGGAGGAGGAGAGGGACGAGGAGGAGGGAGGAGGAGGAGGGAGGAGGGAAGGAGGGAGGAGAGGGAGAGAGGGAGGGAGGGACGGAGGAAGGGAGGGAGTGAGGGAGGGAGGGAGGGAGGGAGGGATGGTGGGAGGGAGGAAGGGAGGGAGGGAGGGAGGGAGGGAGGGAGGAGGAGGAGGAGGAGGAGGAGGAGGAGGAGGTATCTTGGTAGCCTGTGGGGGCACTCTTAGGGCCTCCTGGGGGCTTACTGGGAGCCTCTTGGAGGCATCTTTGGGGCCTCCTTGGGCCTCTTGGGGGCCTTTGGGGGATTGTCGGGCGCCTCTTTGCCAGTCTTAGGGCGTTCCTGGCCCGTCTGTCGCCGTTTGATGCCGTCTTGGGGACCTCTCTGGGCCGACTTGGGTCCCCTCTTGGGTTGCTCCAGGGCCGCCTTGGAGGCCATCTTGGGCGTCTTGGAGGCCTCTTAGGCCGTCTTGGGGCCATCTTCCTGGGACGTTCTGGGGCCATCTTGGAGGCCTCTTAGGCGATCTTGGGGCGATCTTTGGGTGCTCTTGGGGCTGTCTCGGGCCCTCGGAAGGGCGACACGAAGCGAATGCTAGAATCTGCCAAAAGCATGGTTTTTGCCTCTTCGGGCCTTCTGTACGCCCTCTTTGAGGACCTCTTGGACCGTCTTGAAGGCCTCTTGGGGCATCTTGCGGACCTTTTGGGCCGTCGTAGGCCATCTTGAGGCCATCTTGGGCCGTCTGGGGTCCATCCTGGGGCCACGCTGGGGTCTTTCTTGGAGGCATCTTGGAGACCATCCTGAGACACCTTGGCCGTCGGAGAGGCCATCTTGAGCCGTCTTGAGAGATTTGTTGCGCATGTTGAGGTTGTTTCGGGTCCCTTCTGGGTGGCCGGCGCAATAGACCGACGCCCCAGGGGCAGTTTTTTGGAAGAGAACCAAAACCAAGCCCTAGGATTCAGCACGCCAGACACCCCTTTTGCAAGCCGACAGGGCGGATACCGGAAAGAGCGAGGTACAAGTGATGACGTTGTGTTTGGGCGAAGCCCTTTAGGGAGGGGTCCAGTGGATGGGGGGAGGGGCGGGGGGATGAGTGTCAATGGCCGCTCGGGGCCGCTCGGGGCGTCTTGGATACCTCTTGGGCGCTCCTTGGGCCGTCTTGGGCGCTCAAGACGGTCCAAGAGGGGTCCAAGACGGCTCCAAGACGGTCCAACATGCCCAAGACGGCCCAAAGACGGCCCAAGAGGCTTCCGAGACGCCCCGAGAGGCGCCCAAGAGGCGCCCCAAGAGGCCCCCCAGAGGCCCAAATCATTGATTTTCTTGTGAACGACGTGCATTTTTAGCATATGCGGCTTTTCGGCCGTCACAGCGTTGAAGGCGGTCCAAGAGGCCCCCAAGTTCGCCCCAAGACGGCCCAAGAGGCTCCCAAGAGGCCCCCAAAACGGCCCAAGATGCCTCCAAGACGGCCCAAGAGGCGCCCAAGACGGCCCAAGAAGGCCCCAAAACGGCCCCAAGAGGGGGCCCACGAATTGAAAAGTCTAGCTTTTCGCCCCAAGAAGCCCCCAGGAGGCCCCAAGAGCTCCCCAAGAAGCCCCAAGAGGCCCCCAAGAGGCATCTCAAGAGGGCCCCAAGAGGCCAAAACCATTGATATTCTTTAGGAAAACGCGCATTTTTAGGATGTACGGCTTGTCGGCTTTCACGGCGTTGACGATGGCCCAAGATGCCCCCAAGACCGCCCCAAGACGGCCCAAGAGGCTCCCAAGAGGCCCCAAAGACGACCCAAGAGGGCCTCAAGACGGCCCCAGAAGCGCCCAAGACGGCTCAAGAGGGCCCCAAGACGGCCCCAAGAGGGGAACCACGAACCGAAAAGTCTAGCCTTTCGCCCCAAGAAGCCCCCAGGAGGCCCCAAGAGGCCCCCGAGAAGCCCCAAGACGGCCCCCAAGAGGCTCCCAAAAGGCCCCCAAAACGGCCCAAGAGGCCCAAGACGGCTCAAGAGGCGCCCAAGTCGGCCCAAGAAGGCCCCAAGACGGCCCCAAGAGGGGGCCCACGAATTGAAAAGTTTAGCTTTTCGCCCCAAGAAGACCCCAGGAGGCCCCAAGAGCTCCCCAAGAAGCCCCAAGAGGCCCCCAAGAGGGGTCTCAAGAGGGCCCCAAGAGGCCAAAACCATTGATATTCTTTATGAAAACGCGCATTTTTAGGATGTACGGCTTGTCGGCTTTCACGGCGTTGACGATGGCCCCCCAAGAGGCTCCCAAGAGGCCCCAAAGACGACCCAAGAGGGCCCCAAGACGGCCCCAGAAGCGCCCAAGACGGCTCAAGAGGGCCCCAAGACGGCCCCAAGAGGGGGACCACGAACCGAAAAGTTTAGCCTTTCGCCCCAAGAAGCCCCCAGGAGGCCCCAAGAGGCCCTCAAGAAGCCCCAAGAGGGCGTCCCAAGAGGCCCCCAGGAGGCCAAAATCATTGATGTCTTAGCGGAAAACGTGCATTTTTAGCATACACGGCTTTTCGGCTTTCACGGCGTTGAAGACGGTCCGAGAGGCCCTCAAGTTCGCCCCAAGACGGCCCAAGAGGGTCCCAAGAGGCCGCCCAAACGGCCCAAGAGAGCCCCAAGACGGCCCAAGAGGCGCTCTTGGGCCGTCTTGGGGCCTTCTGGGGCCGTCTTGGGCGCTGCTTGGGCTGCTTGCGGCGCTCTTAGGCCGTCGCGGGCGGAGCCTTCTTGGAGGTCTTTTGGGCCGTTTTGGGGGGTGTTGGGAAGCTCTGGCCGTCTTGGAGCGTCGGAAAGCCGAAAAGGGGAAGGCGCAAAATCCTTCAAACACCTGAGGAAAATCAGTGAACTTTGCCTCTTGGGGCCCTCTTGGAGGCCTCTTGGGGCGTCTTGGAGGTCTCTTCGGCCATCTTGAGGCCATCTTATGCGTCTTGGGGCGATCTTTGGGCGTATCGGTGCCCTCTTGGGCTGTCTTGGGGGCCTGGTGGGGCCCTCTTGGCCGGTCCTGGGGGCCCTCTTGGCTCAGAAAAAGTCGAACGACATGACGCGACAAGCCCCGAGAGATTTCGGAATCTTGGGGTCCGTGCCCTTGAAAGATTCCTCAGCAGTGAGCGCCGAGGTTTCAGGGATTAAGCACAGGGCCTGAGGACACGCTCAGCTCCGTGCCCAGAGGCACGGTGGCGGACATGTACAGTGGAACCCATGCCAAGAAACATCCTGCTTGCCTCCAGGGTGCCCTGGGTTTCTTGGGTCTCGATGGTTTTGCCATGGAAAGCGTGACGTTCCCACACCAAAAATCTATGGACGTCCTGGGGTTCCAGGGTTTGGTTTCTTGTGGAAGGTTTCTTGTGGTCGAGCTCCTACTGTACCCTGCCCTGCCAGGCGGTCCAAAACCACCTGGGCCCCAACCTTCCACCCTGTGGGGCAGGGAGGGAGCAGTGGCGAGCACGTCCTGGCTTGCCTGCATGCCCACCAGAGAATGTTCCAAGAACCCCGTAGCCATTTTGGCTCAAGTTTGGCTCGAGGCTTTAACTTTGCCGGAGCACCGGAGAGTTCAATCAGGGAGGCAGTCGCTTCCAGTGTACTGTGCTAGAGCACGGGAGAATACCATCAGGGAGGCATTCGCCTCAAGGTTTGTCCTCGGTTGTTTCAGTATGGTGTCGCTCCAGGATGAACACCCAGAGATTTTCTGGCTGGTCTTGTCCTTACTCTCCTTCGGCGTCTTACTTCTCACATTCGCGTCCATCTACCTTGACCGCGCACGGGGCTACCAGCAATGGGCCTTCGAGTTGCTCAAAGTAGTCGTCATGTTTCTTCTGCACTTTCTGCTGCTCGTCGGCAGAGGTGAACGCATTCCTGACGACGTTGGCTTTCATCGCAGTGATGTTTGTGCCTGTGCTTGGTTTTCTTATCCACGCTTACAATACTTGTGGGGTCGATAATGACGTTTATGAGGGAACGGTCGCCATTGACATCTTCAACTGTTATCAGGATTTTGCGAGGAACACCTACATGCTGATTTTCATAATTCAGAGCGTCCTCATGTATTTCGTTTGGAAGGCAGTTTCCCATGATCTACAGCCTAGCCAGAACAGGTATTTGTACTGGGGCTTGGGATGCCTCATCCAAGTCATGGCTAGAGATCAGATGGGCAAGAGCTTTTGGCATGAAGTTCGCTTCTGGAAGATTGTGTTCAAGACGAACCGGACTTCGCTCATGTGTGCGCAAGAGAATATCGATGAGAATCGCAGTTTTCTGCGCTTTGTGCTGTCTTACTTGGCGAATTTCACATTTCAGTACGCGCTTTTGTTCTTCCTGCCTTTGCAGCTGATGCGCATCTCCAGCGATATCGACTTTGTGACGAACTCCGTGGCGATCATCTTCATCGTCAGGCTTGATGATCTGGACGACCCCCTCACGTATGAATTTGGATTTGAAGGAGGATTTGCAGAGCCGAATCTGGTTGATTTTGTACCTCTTGAGCAAGAGGATTTGGTGTACGATGACGTCATGCAGGGCAGCCACCAACGCCTAGACCGCTCTCGTAGGTGCACGGTTAGCTAGGTGTCCTGATTCGGCGAGGGGTTTGTGGGGAGGCTGGCTTTTTGGATCAATAATCTATGCAAAATCTTCAGAGGCCCCCGAAGAGAGTGGTCCCCCCAAAACATAATGTTCTAAGAACCTTTTGTCGTTTGCACGGAATGTTCTTAGAACATTTCTGTCTTGGGTTGTCTTGTTCCCACATCCTGAGTGGGGTTCTTGTTTTCCCAGAACATCCTCTTCTTCTCCCTCCCGCCTCCCGCCTCCCATATCAATACCACTTCCACCCCTCCAGGGAGGCCCCGCCTGAGCGAGGAGGGTATCGGAAAACCATACTATTCACATGGTTCGTGCCCTTCCCACCTCTCCAGGGAGGCCCCTCCTGAGCGAGGAGGGTATCGGAAAACCATACTGTTTACATGGTTTCGTGCCCCTCCCACCTCTCCAGGGAGGCCCCGCCTGAGCGAGGAGGGTATCGGAAACCCATACAATTTACATGGTTTCGTGCCCTTCCCACCTCTCCAGGGAGGCCCCGCCTGAGCGCGGAGGGTATCGGAAAACCATACTATTTACATGGTTTCGTGACCCTCCCACCCCTCCACCCCTCCAGGGAGGCCCCGCCTGAGCGAGGAGGGTATCGGAAACCCAATACTATGCACAAGGTTTCCTGCCCTTCCCACCTCTCCAGGGAGGCCTCGCCTGAGCGAGGAGGGTATCGGAAACCTATACTATTTACATGGTTTCGTGCCCTTCCCACCTCTCCAGGGAGGCCCCGCCTGAGCGAGGAGGGTATCGGAAAACTATACAATTTACATTGTTTCGTGCCCTTCCCACCTCTCCAGGGAGGCCCCGCCTGAGCGATGAGGGTATCGGAAAACCATACTGTTTACATGGTTTCGTGCCCCTCCCACCCCTCCAGGGAGGCCCCGCCTGAGCGAGGAGGGTATCGGAAACCCATACTATTCACATGGTTTTGTGCTCCTCCCACCCCTCCAGGGAGGCCCCGGCTGAGCGAGGAGGGTATCGGAAACCCATACTATTTATATGGTTTCGTGCCCCTCCCACCCCTCCAGGGAGGCCCCGCCTGAGCGAGGAGGGTATCAGAAACCCGTACTATTTATACAGTTTCGTGCCCCTCCCACCCCTCCAGGGAGGCCCCGCCTGAGCGAGGAGGGTATCGGAAACCTGTACTATTTACATGGTTTCGTGCCCCTTCCACCCCCTCATGGGGGCCCCGGCTCAGCGAGGAGGGTGTCGGAAACCCATGCTATTTACATGCTTTCGTGCCTCTCCCACCCCTCCAGTGAGGCCCCACCTGAGCGAGGAGGGTATCGGAAACCCATACAATTTACATGGTTTCGTGCCCTTCCCATCCCTCCAGGGAGGCCCCGCCTGAGCGAGGAGGGTATCGGAACCCAATACTATGCACAAGGTTTCCTGCCCCTCCCGCCCCTCCATGGAGGCCCCGCCTGCGCGAAGAGGGTATCGGAAACCCATACTATTTATATGGTTTCGTGCCCCTCCCACCTCTCCAGGGAGGCCCCGCCTGAGCGAGGAGGGTATCGGAAACCCATACTATTTACATGGTTTCGTGCCCCTCCCCCCTTCGGGGAGGCCCTGCCTGAGCGAGGAGGGCATCGGAAACCCATAGTATTTACATGGTTTCGTGCCCCTCCCACCCCTCCAGGGAGGCCCCGTCTGAGCGAGGAGGGTATCGGAAACCCATACAATTTACATGGTTTCGTGCCCTTCCCACCCCTCCAGGGATGCCCCGTCTGAGCGAGGAGGGTATCGGAAACACATACTATTTACATGGTTTCGTGCCCCTCCCATTTCAGTTTTCATTTTTCATTTCGCGCTCCTGCAGCGGTCGCGGGTCTCCGCGCCGGCGCGGGCTACGTCGGCGCGCGACCCCCGGCCGCTGCGGCTCAGCGTAGCTGCCCGCGGCGGGGGCACGCCGCGCTGAGCCTTCCTGCCGACGAAGTGGAGGGGCGGTCTTTCACGCCCCATCCTTCCCCTGCAGGTCTCGGGTGGCAAAGCTCGGCCCCATCCCACAACAAACCCATACGATTTACATGGTTTCGTGCCCCTCCCACCTCTCCAGGGAGGCCCCGCCTGAGCGAGGAGGGTATCGGAAACCCAAACTATTTACATGGTTTCGTGCTCCTCCCACCTCTCCAGGGAGGCCCCTCCTGAGCGAGGAGGGTATCGGAAACCCATAGTATTTACATGGTTTCGTGCCCTTCCCATCTCCCCAGGGAGGCCCCACCTCTCCAGCTTCTCCTTCGTGTTGATGTTGTCGTACCCCATGGGTCCCACGAGACCGTTAATATCTTAATGTGGGGAAGTCCGTTAGCATAATTTTAACACATCGGCCTCATGGTCTAAGAACATTGTTTCTGTTCTCAGAACACGTTTGGGTTCCAGGGTCATGCCGTGGTAGGCCTATAGGGATGCTGGGGCGGTCGGTCCCTACTCAAATCTGTTTCTTCTTCTCCTTCTTCTTCTTCTTCTTTCGCTTCTTCTTCTTTTTCCCAACCCTCCTGCGTTGGGTTCTCGTTTTGAATAGAGCACTGCTCGCGCGTCTCCTTCCTTCCCTCCCGTCCCTCTCTTTCCCCCTACCTCGCCATCCCTGGGGGGCTGCGATCTGTGAAACTGTCGCCACTTTCAAGGGCTGCTGAGGGGCCCAGCACAGTGGGTACCCACCGCAGATTCAAATTAGACCTCGCCATCCCTGGGGGGCTGCGATCTGTGAAACTGTCGCCACTTTCGAGGGCTGCTGAGGGGCCCAGCACAGTGGGTACACACCGCAGACTCAAATTAGACCTCGCCATCCCTGGGGGGCTGCGATCTGTGAAACTGTCGCCACTTTCGAGGGCTGCTGAGGGGCCCAGCACAGTGGGTACCCACCGCAGACTCAAATTAGACCTCGCCATCCCTGGGGGGCTGCGATCTGTGAAACTGTCGCCACTTTCGAGGGCTGCTGAGGGGCCCAGCACAGTGGGCCACCGCAGACTCAAATTAGACCTCGCCATCCCTGGGGGGCTGCGATCTGTGAAACTGTCGCCACTTTCGAGGGCTGCTGAGGGGCCCAGCACAGTGGGTACCCACCGCAGACTCAAATTAGACTTCGCCATCCCTGGGGGCTGCGATCTGTGAAACTGTCGCCACTTTCGAGGGCTGCTGATGGGGCCCAGCACAGTGGGTACCCACCGCAGACTCAAATTAGACCTCGCCATCCCTGGGGGGCTGCGATCTGTGAAACTGTCGCCACTTTCGAGGGCTGCTGAGGGGCCCAGCACTGTGGGTACCCACCGCAGACTCAAATTAGACATCGCCGTCCCTGGGGGGCTGCGATCTGTGAAACTGTCGCCACTTTCGAGGGCTGCTGAGGGGCCCAGCACAGTGGGTACCCACCGCAGACTCAAATTAGACCTCGCCATCCCTGGGGGGCTGCGATCTGTGAAGCTGTCGCCACTTCCGAGGACTGTGAGGGGCCCAGCACAGTGGGTACCCACCACAGACTCAAATTAGACGTCGCCATCCCTGGGGGGCTGCGATCTGTGAAACTGTCGCCACTTTCGAGGGCTGCTGAGGGGCACAGCGCAGTGGGTACCCACCGCAGACTCAAAGTAGACCTCGCCATCCCTGGGGGGCTGCGATCTGTGAAACTGTCGCCACTTTCGAGGGCTGCTGAGGGGCACAGCACAGTGGGTACCCACCGCAGACTCAAATTCGACCTCGCCATCCCTGGGGGGCTGCGATCTGTGAAACTGTCGCCACTTTCGAGGGCTGCTGAGCGGGCCAGCACAGTGGGTACCCACCGCAGACTCAAATTAGACGCCGCTTTCGTCCTTGTTCTTCTCCTGCAGTCACCTTCCCTCTGCTGCTGACGTGCTGATGGTTCGGCTTCCCGCACGTTTTTCTCCTGCTCTGCGTTCCCGACTTCCCATGTCCCTTTCGAGCCTGTAGCTGTCGCCCCTGGTTCTTGTATGGTTCTCCTGCGCATCATGCTATGGGCGCGTGTCCCAAGTAGCTTGCACATCAAGTTGATTGTCCATGCAAGTTTCGGCCAACTCCTCGATTCCATTGACACAAATGGGTTGGGTACGTCACAGGGTAATCCCCCAGTCGAGCCCGATGGAGAAAATCGTCGCCTCTTGTTCCTCCCGGGACCCCGGCGGGACGGGCCGAACCCCCAGGGGGAGTTCTTTTGGAATTACCCTGTGACGTACCCAACCCATTTGTATCATGGGACACGAGGAGTTGGCCGAAACTTGCACAGACAATCAAATTGCAGGATCCGTTGTTTGATATGTAAGCTACTTGGGACACGCGCCAATGGCATGATGCGCAGGAGAACCATACAAGAACGAGGGGCGACAACTACAGGCTCGAAGAGGACATGGGGAGTCGGGAACGAAGAGCAGGAGAAAGACGTGCGGGAAGCCCACTGTGCTGGGCCCCTCAGCAGCCCTCGAAAGTGGCGACAGTTTCACAGATCGCAGCCCCCCAGGGATGGCGAGGTCTAATTTGAGTCTGCGGTGGGTACCCACTGTGCTGGGCCCCCCAGCAGGCCTCGAAAGTGGCGACAGTTTCACAGATCGCAGCCCCCCAGGGATGGCGAGGTCTAATTTGAGTCTGCGGTGAGTACCCACTGTGCTGGGCCCCTCAGCAGCCCTCGAAAGTGGCGACAGTTTCACAGATCGCAGCCCCCCAGGGATGGCGAGGTCCATTTGAGTCTGCGGTGAGTACCCACTGTGCTGGGCCCCTCAGCAGCCCTCGAAAGTGGCGACAGTTTCACAGATCGCAGCCCCCCAGGGATGGCGAGGTCCCATTTGAGTCTGCGGTGAGTACCCACTGTGCTGGGCCCCCCAGCAGGCCTCGAAAGTGGCGACAGTTTCACAGATCGCAGCCCCCCAGGGATGGCGAGGTCTAATTTGAATCCGCCGTGAGTACCCACTGTGCTGGGCCCCCAGCAGGCCTCGAAAGTGGCGACAGTTTCACAGATCGCAGCCCCCCAGGGACGTGGGTACCCACTGTGCTGGGCCCCCCAGCAGGCCTCGAAAGTGGCGACAGTTTCACAGATCGCAGCCCCCCAGGGATGGCGAGGTCTAATTTGAATCCGCCGTGTGGGTCACTGTGCTGGGCCCCCCAGCAGGCCTCGAAAGTGGCGACAGTTTCACAGATCGCAGCCCCCCAGGGATGGCGAGGTCCCATTTCAATCCGCCGTGTGTACCCACTGTGCTGGGCCCCCCAGCAGGCCTCGAAAGTGGCGACAGTTTCACAGATCGCAGCCCCCCAGGGATGGCGAGGTCAATTTGAATCCGCCGTGTGTACCCACTGTGCTGGGCCCCCCAGCAGGCCTCGAAAGTGGCGACAGTTTCACAGATCGCAGCCCCCCAGGGATGGCGAGGTCAGTCACTGCGCTGGGCCCCCCAGCAAAGTGGCGACAGTTTCACAGATCGCAGCAGGGATGGCCCCCAGGGATCGAGGTCTCACAATCAGGGATGAGGTCCCCGTTGGGCGTCACTCCGCTGGGCCCCCCAGCAGCCTTCGAAAGTGGCGACAGTTTCACAGATCGTAGCCCCCCAGCGCTGGCGAGGTCTAATCTGAGTCCCCGTAGGGCGTCACTCCGCTGGCCCCCCAGCAGCCTTCGAAAGTGGCGACAGTTTCACAGATCGCAGCCCCCCAGGGATGGCGAGGTCTAATCTGTATCCCCGTAGGGCGTCACTCCGCTGGGCCCCCCACGCAGCCTTCGAAAGTGGCGACAGTTTCACAGATCGCAGCCCCCCAGGGATGGCGAGGTCTAATCTGAATCCCCGTAGGGCGTCACTCCGCTGGGCCCCCCAGCAGCCCTCGAAAGTGGCGACAGTTTCACAGATCGCAGCCCCCCAGGAATGGCGAGGTCTAATCTGAATCCCCGTAGGGCGTCACTCCGCTGGGCCCCCCAGCAGCCCTCGAAAGTGGCGACAGTTTCACAGATCGCAGCCCCCCAGGGATGGCGAGGTCTAATCTGAGTCCCCGTAGGGCGTCACTCCGCTGGGCCCCCCAGCATCCCTCGAAAGTGGCGACAGTTTCACAGATCGCAGCCCCCCAGGGATGGCGAGGTCGAATCTGAATCCCCGTAGGGCGTCACTCCGCTCGGCACCCCAGCAACCTCGAAAGTGGCGACACTTTCACAGATCGCAGCCCCCCAGGGATGGCGAGGTCTAATCTGAATCCCCGTAGGGCGTCACTCCGCTGGGCCCCCCAGCAGGCGTCGAAAGTGGCGACAGTTTCACAGATCGCAGCCCCCCAGGGATGGCGAGGTCTAATCTGAGTCCCCGTAGGGCGTCACTCCGCTGGCCACCCCAGCAGCCCTCGAAAGTGGCGACAGTTTCGCAGATCGCAGCCCCCGCAGGAGCGAAGAGAGGAGGAGGCGGGAGGAGGCGGGAGGAGAAGGAGGAAGGTGGAGACCACAGTGCTCTATTCAAAACGAGTGCTCAACGCAGGAGGGTTGGGAAAAAAAACCAACACCGAGAGGGTCTAGCACGCCAGGCACCCCTACGATGAATCGACAGGGGGCGGCGGACCTAATGAACTTCGGCCCATCCCGCCACCGTGCCTGGGTTGTGGGTGTGAAGCTTATTGGACGTTCGTTGTGATCTCGTGTTTGGAGGCCTCTCGGGTGCCTCTTGGAGGCAGTCTGGAGGCCTCTTTTGTGCCACCCGTTTTGGGCCTCTGAGGGGCCTCTTTTGGGCCTCTTGGGGGCCTCTTCTGGGCCCCAGCCTTCCGCCTTTTGGAGCAGGGGTAGGGAAACAAGCCATGACATAGATAGACATTAAAAAACTGTCCGCGCGGACCTCTTGGATCCGCGCGCCAGGGAGGGGGCTCCAGCGCGGATCCGAGAAACCCGCGCGGGCCTCCGAGTTTTCATGTGCATGCCATTCTTCGTCCCCCTACGGTAGGTTTGCGTCGTGTCGACCAGCGGCGACCCCAGCGCGGGCGTTCAAGGTTGAACGCCGCCGGCGACCCAGAATCGATCGATGTTGAACGATCGGACGTTGCGGCAGCGGCCGATCGTTCAAGGTTGAACGATCCCTGCGGTGTCAAAAACCAACGCTGGGGTCGGCACAACACGAACCTGCCGTACGGGAGGCAGAGGCCGGAGGGCCGGAGGGCAAGCGGCCCGCGGCCCGCGGCCGGCACAGGGGCGGCGGCTGACGCCCTGCCTGGCGTTCCGCAACGAGGACTCTCCCGGGGGGGGGGTGGCCGCCGCCGCCGTCCGCCGGAGTGCCTGGGGCGCCCCGGGGGAGGGGAGGAGGAGGAGGAGGAGGAGGAGGAGGAGGAGGAGGAGGAGGAGGGGGAGGAGGAGGAGGAGGAGGAGGAGGAGGAGGAGGAGGAGGAGGAGAGGAGGAGGAGGAGGAGGAGGAGGAGGAGGAGGAGGAGGAGGAGGAGGAGGAGGAGGAGGAGGAGGAGGGGGAGGAGGAGGAGGAGGAGGAGGAGGAGGAGGAGGAGGAGGAGGAGGACCAGTGTAAACCCAAGAGTCGTTGACGATGTTGGAATAGAGCCTCCCTCCAAGCTCTTGCTTCGTAGGCCCCGACGACGGTTCATTTCCATTGAGGGAACGGCCACATTGGAAGACAATCGTTTGGAGACCCTGAAGCATGCCAAAACATTGGACTCGGGATTCCAACGCCACGGATCAACCCGACTGTTGTGTTTTGACGACCCCGAATCGTGCCAGAGCGCCGCCCCCAGGACCCCAACACCACGAATCAACGTAACCCCCGCGCCCGCAGAAATCCAGAGTCCATCCAAAACAGCATTTCTGGCATTTTGATCGCGGGAATCCGTGAAATTCCCGCAAGTGTCATAAATGCATGTGCGCGGCGTTAGGGCGGGATCCACATTTTGAAAAGGAGCCGCCCAAGCTGTGAAACTCTTGTAAATTTTTAAAGCGAATGTGCGCGGCACTAAGACGAGAGCCACATTTTGACAACGGGTTGCCCTCAATCCGTGAGATTCTTTCAAATGGTTGTAAATAAATGTGCGCGGCGCTAAGGCGGGAGCCACATTTTGAAAATGAGCCGCCCTCAATCCGTGAAGCTCTTGCATTTTTTCAAAACGACTGCGCGCTGCGCTAAGGTGAGAGCCACATTTGGAACACGGGTGTCCCTCAATCCGTGCAACTTTTGCAGATGGTTATAGATAAATGTGTGCGGCGCTATGGTGGGAGCCGCATTTTGAAAATGAGCCGCCCTCAATCCGTGAAGCTCTTGTAATTTTCTGCAGCCAATGTGCGCGGCATTAAGGCGAGAGCCACATTTTGAAAACGGGTCGCCTTCAATCCGTGAAACTCTTGCAAATGGATATAAACGAATGTGCGCGGCGCTAAGGCGGGAGCCACATTTTCAAAAGGAGCCGCCCTCAATCTGTGAAGCCCTTGCAAGTTTTAAAACGAATTTGCGCGGCGCTAATGTGAGAGCGATAATTTGAAAACGGGTTGCCCTCAATCCGTGAAGCTCTTGCAAATGGTTATAAACGAATGTGCGCGGCACGAAGGCGAGAACCACATTTTGAAAACCACCTGTCCTCCATCTGTGAAGTTGTCGTCAATTTTTAAGTTCCAGGGTCATAAATGGTGAGGAAGTCTCAGGCGGAACGCCCGGCCCGCCCTGGAAACTGGCTTTGGGGTGCGACAGGGAGAAGTTTTTCACAAGGAAAAGAGATGGAGGAGGAGGAGGAGGATGAGGAGGAGGAGGAGGCTTCCTCTGTAGCGAAATACGTTCCAGGTCTCTGGCTTCAGGTCGCCCGATCGAGCTCGTGGAGGCCAACTCCCTCCTGCTTACAGTCCGCAGGGCCATGCTGCGCTAGCCGAACCTGGACCCGACCGCAGGGCCACGCGGCAGGAGGAGTAGAAGGAGGAGCGCCAGGATCAAGGGAGGAGGAGGGGCAGGAGGATCAGGGGATCAGGAAGGGAAAGGGGGGTATGGCCAGAGGGAGGAGCGAGAGGAACATGAGGAACAGCAGGGGGAAGAGCGCGAGAGGAAGGAGGGGCAGGGGGAGGTGGAGGGGGAGAGAGGCAGTTACGGTGTGCTCGCGTCTCGCCCATCCCTGTAGTTCATGCCTGTTCTTGTTGGCGTGGAGGCGCAAACTTTGGCGTGGAGGCGCACCCGCGTGAAGGCGCAACGTTTGGCGATGCACGGCGTGAGTGGCATCGATGCCGGCTGGCAGGTGCGCGCCACAGCCCGTTGCCCGGCACGCGGCAGACGACCCCAGGGCACGCGGCGTAACACAACACCGGCAACACATGTATGGGCAGATGCTTCTGTTCAGTTCGTCAAGGATGCGGGCCATCATGGGGATGCGACGAGTCAGGTGGACGTGGCCACATATTCTGACCAGTCTCGAAGAAACGCCACAAGCACAAACTCTTGGCGCTCCGCGCGGATTTCTTGGATCCGCGCTGCATCCCCCTGGCAGCGCCTCCGGCGCCGCCCCTGGCGCGCCCTGCGCGCGCGCGATGGGGCTGCGGCCCCAGCGCCCCGCCCCCGGGCGATGGCGGGCCTCCGGGCCCGCTGGATGCGCGTCCGTTCCGCGCCGTGCCGTTTTCCCTTCGCTTCGCCCTGCTCCCAGTCCTTCGGCAGCAAGTCTGAAAAGTCGGGCCTGTCCCTCTACCGGAGGAAGATGCAAAAGTAGTTAAAAAATGGTCCGGGGACAATTTTTTTTATTGTTTTTGGGCATTTTTGATGTTTGTTTTTTCGTCCAAAACCCGCCTGAAAGGGGACACGCGCGACTTATAGCAAATCCGCCGACCCTTGGGGTCACGGCGTGTGAGATGCTTCCCCCTCCGCAAACCCCTCCCCGGGGGGCCCTGGTCCGGCCGGTTTGGAGGGGGTGGGGGGGTGGGGGGCAAATCCGTCATCCGCACACTTGGAGCCTCAGGAGGCCCCAAAACTCACCAAAAAGGTTCCAACGGTTCCCGGAACGGTCCAAGAGAGCTACGAATCGACGAAAAGATCGCCCCAAAACGCCGAAGATTGCTTCCACACGGCTCCATGAGTCCCCAAGACGTGTGAAACAATATTACGAGGCGCCTCAAAGAGGCCCTCCAGAAGCAAAAATCGTCACATTTCTTAGGGAAAACGTATATTTTCACCACGTTCGCTCATTCGGCTTCCACGCGGCGCAAAACGGCCCAAGAAGCCTCCAGGATCGACCCTCGCCAACCCAAGAGGCTACCAAAAAGGCGCCAAGACAGCGTCCGGGCGATCCACGAAGGCCCCAGAAACCATAGCAACGGCTTAGGAAAGCGGCAGGACGGTCCCAAGAGGGCTCCAAAACGGGGCAAGAGGGCCCCCAAAGGCTGTCCGGACGGCCCACGCGGGGGACGATTCGGTCCAAACCGCCCAAGATCGCCTCTATACAGCCCCACGGGCGTCCAAGACGTTTGCATACGCGACCACGACCGCGAGGCACTCCAAGCAGGCTTCCGGAAGCAAAAACCGTCCCATTCCTCTGGGGAAACGTGCATTTTCAGCATATTCGCTTCTTGGGCTTCCACGAGGCCCACAACGGCCCAGTAAACCTCCAAGATCGGCCTCTGGCACCCCCAGAGACTCTCCAAAAGGCTCCACGACGGCCTCCGGGCGCCCCACGAAGGCCCCAGAAACCATAGCAACGGCCCGAGGGAACGGCAGGACGGTCCTAAGATGGCTCCAAAACAGGGGCCTCACAGGCCGTCCAGACAGGCCACGCGGGGGACGATTTGCTGCCGCCCCAAGGGGTCGGCGGTGTGGCGTAAGCCAATGAATCTCATGGCGCCAAAATCGCAGAGTGGATTCGCTCGGAAAACAATGGGATGGACCCGGATGGTCATGGAGAATTTCGTTTCGGCTTTCGAAGTGCATTTCTGGCGGATTCTTTTTGGCCAGGAGTGAAGACCACCCGAAATCCGCGTGGAATTCCCCATATCCTAAGATGGGGTTCTGGTTATTCCCCATATCCTAAGATGGGGTTCTTGTTATTCCCCATATCCTAAGATGGGGTTCTTGTTATTACTTGGACGCCTCCTACTCCTCCTTCCTCTTCTCCTTCTCCTCCCCTCTCCTCCTCATACCCAGACTTACTCATACACAGACTGACTCACACTCAGACTTACTCATACCCAGACTTACTCACACACAAAATTATTCTTACTCAGACCTACTCATACTCAGACCTACTCCTACTCAGACTTCCTCATGGTGAGACTCACGCACGCCCCGTTCGCGGCCGTTTTGTGGGGATGCCTCAAGCGGTTTGCTTGTTTTCTGTCCCAACATCCTTGGCTACCAGAGCAGATTGTGAGGATGTCTGAGGCGGGGCGCTGGTTTCAGCCCCCCCTGAGGGGAGGCGCCATGGGTTATCGCACGGTCCCGTTCGCGTCCGTTTTGTGGGGATGTCTCAAGCGGTTTGCCTGTTTTCTTTCCCAACATCCTTCGCTTTCGGAGCAGATTTGGAGGATGTCTCGAGCGAGGCGCTCATTTTCCCGTCCCTAAGGGGGGCCGCCGAGGGGTTATCTCACGGTCCCGTTCGCGGCCGTTTTGTGGGGATGTCTCAAGCGGTTTGCTTGTTCCCCATATCCTAAGTATGGGGTTCTTGTTATTGGCGGACCGCGCCGGAGGAGAACACAGACAAGAACACACCACTCCTCTCACTCAGACCCACTCAGACTCAGTCATCACTCAGACTCCCTCATCACTCAGACTCAATCAGTCACTCAGACTCACTCAGCACTCAGACCCACTCATCACTCAGACTCACTCATCACTCAGACCCACTCATCACTCGGACTCAGTCATGACTCAGACTCATCACTCATCACTCAGACTCACTCATCACTCAGACTCACTCATCACTCAGACTCACTCATTACGCAGACGCACTCGTACTTGTATTCGTACATTCACTACATTCACTCAGGTCCACTCATCGGATGACTCACACACACACTGATGTTGAGGATGTGTCAGGCGATTCTGTGGCTTCAGCACTCCTAAGGGGAGCGGCGGGGGGGTATTTCCCTCGGCCCCTTTCGTGGATTTTTGTGGGGATGTCTCAGGCGGTTTGGCCATTTTCTCTTCCAACATGTTTCGCTTTCGGAGCAGATTTGGAGGATGTCTCAGGCGATTCGCGTGTTTCAGCACTCTCAGGGGAGCGGCGGGGGGGTATTTCCCTCGGTCCCTTTCGCGGGATTTTGTGGGGATGTCTCAGGCGGTTTGGCCATTTTCTCTTCCAACATTTTTCGTTTTCGGAGCAGATTTGGAGGACGTTCGCGCCCAGTTTGCGGGGATGTCTCAGGCGGTTTGGCCGTTATGATGCTGGGCATCTGTCGTTTTCGGAGCAGTTTGGGAGGATGTCTCAGGCGATTTGCTGGTTTCAGCACTCCCAAGGAGGAGGAGGAGGAGGAGGAGGAGGAGGAGGAGGAGGAGGAAGAGGAGGAGGAGGAGGAGGAGGAGGAGGAGGAAGAGAAGGAGGAAGCGAGGAGGAGGAGGAAGAGGACGAGGAGGAGGAGGAGGAGGAGGAGAAGGAGGACAGCATGAACACGGTAGGAGCAGAAGCAGGAAGGGGATGATGATGATGATGATGATGATGATGATGATGATGATGATGATGATGATGATGATGATGATGATGATGATGATGATGATGATGATGATGATGATGATGATGATGATGATGATGATGATGATGATGATGATGATGATGATGATGATGATGATGATGATGATGATGATGATGATGATGATGATGATGATGATGATGATGATGATGATGATGATGAGGAGGAGGAGGAGGAGGAGGAGGAGGACGTGGGCAACTCGAGTAGCCAGGGCCAGACGATCGAGGTTCGATGTTCCAAGGCTTTAGGTTTTACTCAAACGCTTCCGCCTCACTCTCCTTCGCTCTCCGCTCTCCTTCACTCTTCTGCATTCATACTCACTCATACCCAGACTCAGTCACACGCAGGCTCACTCGCACTTAGACTCGCTCATATCCATACTTAAACTTACTCACACTCAGACTCACGCTCAGAACCACTCATACTCAGACTCGCTCCTGCTCAGACTTATCATCCTTCGGGCCGCTCAAACGCAGAACGACTCACACTCAGACTGCCTCACATCCATACCCAATCACACTCGGCTCACTCGCACTCAGATTCATTAACACACAATTTTTCTCAAACTCAGACCCACTCAGGCCCAGACTCACTCATGCTCAGACCCATCATTCTACGATCCGCTCAATCACAGACTGGCTCACACTCATATTCGTCCATACTCAGACCCACTCGCACACAGACGCACTCGCGCTCATATTTACTCACACGCATACCCACTCAAACCCAGGCTCAATCGCACCCAGATCAACTCACACTCAGAATCTGTCGCTCTCAGATTTGCTATTGGTCGCACTCATGCTTGCAGACTGTGGGAATGTCTCGAGCGAGCGGTTCGCCCCCGCACACAGGCAATCATTGACAGATATCAATAGAAAGACGTACCAAGATAATGAGATGCACATATGGGGAGCCCCGCGTCGAGTAATTTTCTGTCTCAACATCCTTCGCTTTCGGAACAGATTTGGAGGATGTCTCGATCGAGGCGCTCACTTTCACCCCCCTAAGGGGAGCCGCCAGGGGTTATCTCATGGTCCCGTTCGTTGCCATTTTGTGGGGATGTCTCAAGCGGGTTGCCTGTTTTCTGTCCCAGCATCCTTCGCTTTCGGAGCAGATTTGGAGGATGTCTCGAGCGAGGCGCTCATTTTCACACCCATAAGGGGAGGCGCCAAGGGTTTTCTCACGGTCCCGTTCGCGGCCACTGTGTGGGGATGCCTCAAGCGTTTTGCTTGCTTTCTGTCCCAACGTTATTCGCTTTCCGAGCAGATTTGGAAAATGTCTCGAGCGAGGCGCTCATTTTCACCCCCCAGGTGGGCCAGATTTTGAGGATGTCTCGATCGGTGGCCAGACTCGTGGGCACAGATTCTCCTCAGGATGCCACAGGAGGCTCCAACAGGCTCCAGGAGGCCCCGGGAAACCACATTAGGTCCCAAGAGGCATCAGTAGGCCACAGAAAAACTCAAGAGGCCACAGGATGTCCCAAAAAGCTCTAGGAGGCCCCAGGAAGCTCCGGGAGGCCTCAGGAAACCACGGGAGGCCCCAGGAGGCCAGAGGAAACGCCATGCGGTTTCGGAAGGCAACAGGAGGCCCCGAGAGGCCCCAGGAACAGGAGGCCTCAGAAGGCAACAGGAGTGGCTCCAATCCCATGTGTTTTACGTATGCTCTTATAGATTGGGCTTCACCTGGAACACGAATCCTTGATGTTATACGTATGTTTCTATGTATTGTCCTTCTCCTGTGTATTTATGTTCCTATAGGGCGTCTCCTGGGGCACGAGTCCTTGGTGTTTTACGTGTGTTCCTATAGATTGCCCCCGTCTCCTGTGGCTCCAATCCGCAGTGTTTTACGCACGTCTGTTGCTGTAGATTGGGCCTCTCTTGGGGCACGAATCCTCCCTAGGAGGTCCCAGGAGGCCCCAGGAGGCCCCAAGAGGCTCCTGGAGGCCACAGGGAGCCGGTTTCAGGAGGCCCCAAGAGGCGCCAGGAAGACCCAGGCTCATGCGCAGAGACGCGTTCGTACTACTGAGGCTCAGTCACACTCCAATTCATTCTCAGGTAGATTCATGACCAGACCGTCACAACTGAAGCCCGTTTATATTCGAAAACTCTTGCGCCTAGACATTCACGGCGGACATATCCATGCGAATAGATGCACATATGGGGAGTTCCACGCAGTGATTAATTATTTGGACACCTCCTACTCCTCCTTCTTCTCCCTCTTCTCCTCCCCTTTCCTCCTCATACCCAGACTTACTCATACACAGACTGACTCACACTCAGACTTACTCAGACACAGACTTGCTCACACACACAAAATTATTCATACTCAGACCTACTCATACTCATACCTACCCCTACTTAGACTTACCCATGGTGAGACTCACGCACGCCCCGTTCGTGGCCGTTTTGTGGGGATGCCTAAAGCGGTTTGCTTGTTTTCTGCCCCAACATCCTTGGCTACCAACTCACGCATGCCCCGTTCGCGGCCGTTTCGTGGGGATGTCTCAAGCGGTTTGCTTGTTTTCTGTCCCAGCGTTTTTCGCTTTCGGAGCAGATTTGGAGGACGTCTCGAGCGAGGCGCTCAGTTTCACTCCCCCTAAGGGGAGCTGCCAGGGGTTATCTCACGGTCCCGTTCGCGGCCGTTTTGCGGGGATGTCTCAAGCGGTTTGCCTGTTTTCTGTCCCAACATCCTTCGCTTTCGGAGCAGATTTGGAGGATGTCTCGAGCGAGGCGCTCATTTTCCCGTCCCTAAGGGGAGCCGCCGAGGGGTTATCTCACGGTCCCGTTCGCGGCCGTATTGTGGGGATGTCTCAAGCGGTTTGCTTGTTTTCTGTGCCAACATCCTTCGCTTTCGGAGCAGATTTGGAGGGAGGATGCCTCGCAGCGAGACGCTCGGTTTCACGTCCCTATAGGGGAGCCGCCGAGGGGTTATCTCACGGTCCCGTTCGCGGCCGTTTGTGGGGATGTCTCAAGCGGTTTGCTTGTTTTCTGTCCCAACATCCTTCGCTTTCGGAGCAGATTTGGAGGATGTTTCGAGCGAGGCGCTCATTTTCACCCCCCAGGTGGGCCATATTTTGAGGATGTCTCGATTGGTGGCCAGACTCGTGGGCACAGATTCTCTTCAGGATGCCACAGGAGGCTCCAACAGGCTCCAGGAGGCCCCAGGAGACCACATGAGGTCCCGGGAGGCGTCAGGAGGCCACAGAAAGACTCAAGAGGCCACAGGATGTCCCAAGAAGCTCTAGGAGGCCCCAGGAAGCTCCGGGATGCTTCAGGAAGCCACAGGAGGCCCCAGGAGGCCAGAGGACGCGCCAGGAGGTCTCGGAAGGCAGCAGGAGGCCCCGAGAGGCCCCAGGAGCAGGAGGCCTCATAAGGCAACAGGAGTGGCTCCAATCCCATGTGTTTTACGTATGCTCCTATAGATTGGGCCTCGCCTGGATCACGAAGCCTTGATGTTATACGTATGTTTCTATGTATTGTCCTTCTCCTGTGTATTTATGTTCCTATAGGGCGTCTCCTGGGGCACGAGTCCTTGGTGTTTTACGTGTGTTCCTATAGATTTCTCCTGTGGCTCCAATCCGCAATGTTTATGTACGTCGGTTGCTGTAGATTGGGCCTCTCCTGGGGCACGAATCCTCCCTAGGTGGTCCCAGGAGGCCCCAGGAGGCCCCAAGAGGCTCCTGGAAACCCCAGTAGGTTTCAGGAGCCCCCAGGAGGCGCCAGGAGGACCCAGGCTCATGCGCAGAGACGCGTTCGTACTCCTGAGGCTCATTCACACTCCAATTCATGTTCAGTTAGATTCATGACCAAACCGCCACAACTGAAGCCTTCTATATTCGAAAGCTCTTGCGCCTAGACATTCACGGCGGACAGGTCCATGCGAATAGATGCACATATGGGGAACTTCACGCAGTGAATAATTCACTTTTTTTTTCGCTCGCCTTTTCGGGGTTTTCCATTGACAGAAATCCATGCAAAAATCCGCTGCAGCACGTCTGCAAGGTCGGTGCAATAACAAATCATGGGAGCCTTGTGTACCTTTGGATTCCGTCTTTAGCGTCGATAAGCGTCGACTAGCGTTTGCGAGTCGATGAGGTAGCCCCGATTCAGCGTCGGTTGGCGCCGACGAGCGTTGATTTAGCGTCGATTAGCTTCGATGTAGCGTCGATTAGCGTCGATTCGGAATATCCGACAAGAGGGTATGGGAGGCTCCCATGAGTTGCCACCGAACCGTCCCCGCATCTCTCGCGTTGTGCGGTGCCTCGTCGATAGATCTAGTCGAAGGGAGGTGTTCCCCTGTCGCGCGTGCGTGGGCTGCGCGTCCCTGAGCCAATATGATACCGAATCCCCGAGTCTCGAGTCGCGCGTCGCAGGTCGTGGTTTCCAATTTCGCCGTAGAGCGTATTCGCCATCGCCTTGCTGCGCCGCCCGTCTTGGCGCCGTCTGGCCCCCCCTGGCCACCGCCGCCCTGCCGCCGACCACACCCTGGTTGCGGTTCCCGGGCTTTCGCCCTCTGTCCCTGGCGTCTATTGGTGTCCGTGCTGGCTCCTTTGAGCCTGGTGGGGTAACCCTGGCGTCCCGGTGACTTGCACGTCGACCAGCTCCAGCTAGCATGCTCGCATGTTCATGGCCCCTGGTCCCCAGACTGCCACAGCCTGGCCGTGTTTGCAGCTGCCGCCTTGCATTGCTGGGATGCACCTCCACGTGGATTGCGCATGAGTGGTTTAGTCTTCTTGTTCAACCACCTGAGGTTGCCACGGTTGGCGTGCGACACAGGTATGCTGGGCTGCTTGCTCAACCCCACGCTGTGCCGTACTTTGCTCGGGTGGCTCGTTTACCTCTGGCGCCTGGCGCGACAAGGTACAATTCGTTTGCCTTCCAGGTGGTCTCGCCCCTGGAACGGTTGGATTTCAGCCGCCTGGCACACCTGGCACCTCTTGCAGCTCTGCCTTCAGTCCCCGGCGTCGCTCCTCGGCGTCCCCCGGTGGCAGTTTCGGCGGTTGTTAGTTCGCGCGTTTAGGTAATTAGGTTTGGCTCGTAGCCCGGACTGACTTCGGACGCCGCCTGCGCTTCCGCTTGCGGCTGGGACGGAAAAGTATTCGCCATCGCCGCTGCGGGTCGCAGCAGAGACCAGCATCGGTCATCATGTTCGATATCCATCATTCCACGTTTCCCCAACGGCCACTTTTCGGATAATTGTAAAGGTCGCGTTGGTGTCCGTTGTCAGAGTGATATTCGCTGTCCAGGGGTGCGTGGTTGCAGGCTGGTTCCAAGGTGCGGTTTCTGAGTCTTCGTTCAGAAAATCACACTGCGTGTCTTCTGCGGTATGAATTTGCATTTCTAGATCGAAGTGTGCCCCTCGACGAATGGACCGTGTTTGTTGTCGAGAATGACCTTGAGTGTTCAATTGTGCTTTTACCCTCCTTCGGTCCACAGCTATACGGCCCCACCGTGGGGTAATCTCACAATCCCGACCCTTCGACGTACATTGCTTCCCACATATGTCAGTGTTTAAGAGGAATATGTACGTCCGACCTCCAAGTTATGTCGTTTTGTCCCGCCGTTCTCACGTATTTATATCTGCCGTTTTCTCGAACGTCTGATATACAGTGCACCTACGACACCCCAATTCGGGAGTGCTTCAAGGATCGTCTCGGCCCCTTGCTCCCATCATGCTCCTTCCGCTGCTGGTCCTTTTTATCGCACGTCTCTCATTGTCCTCTCTTCCCTTCCTCCCCCCTCCCTTCTCCTTTGCTTCTTTCTCCTTTCTCCCCCTCCTGTTATTTTCCCTCCCTCCTTTCCCCCTCTACCCCGTATACCTCGTTACCCGTTTCTTCCCACATTTTTGTTGTCCCTTCCCTATTCCTCCCTTCCTTTCCTCTCAGGTCCCTCTTGGGGACCGTTTTGGGTCGATCCTGTCGGCCTCTTGTGCCGTCCTGGACGCTCCTAAGACGGAGAAGGCATATATGCGACAGCCGCACACACAATATACATGGCATTGGCATATATCCTAGGCGGTTCGAGCAACCCCATGTAGCCCATCCAGAAAGGATGCCCAGGCGAGGCGCTGGGCCCAGGGATGTGGAGGAGCATGTCGTGTAATAGCGGGCTGGGGAAGCCGTCATACCCCAAGAGGGGGATGATGGAGAGGCAAAAGGGAGGAGGGAGGAGGAGGCAGAGGAGGAGGAGGAGGAGGAGGAGGAGGAGGAGGAGGAGGAGGAGGGCGAGCAGAATGGCCAGAGGCCTCTTGGATGCCTCTCGGAGTCTCTTCGGATGTCTCCTAAGAGCGTCTTGGAGTCCTCTTGGGGCGTCTTGGGAGCCTTTTGGCGGTCCTGGGGGCCTCTTGGAGCGTCTTGGGTTCGTCCAGGGAGCCTTTTGGGGCCTCTCGGTGGTCTCTTGGGAGCCTCTTGGGGGCCTCTTGGGGCACTCTTGGGAGCCTTGGGAGCCTTCGGGGCCATCTGGGGGCCATCTTGGAGGAGTTCGATCAAAGAAGGGGGGGCCCTCAATTAGCGTCCCCCCGCTCCAGGATACCAAGCTTGACCCAAACCTTTGTAGGACAACCAGTGATTTTTCCCAACCCTCCCCTGGTTGGGTTCTCATTTTGAGTATAGCACTCTGGTCGCCAAGGATCCTCTCCCCCTCCTGCCTCCTCCTCCTGCTCCTCCTCCTTCCCCTCAACAGTGTCACAACATGAACACTACTCTCCTCTCTCCCCTCATGAAGTCCCGAAGATGTTCGGCCCCCCTCCGCGTACTATTTTTGACAGGGTTTCCAGGAGTTGGGTTTTCGCTTGGGTTGTTTTTCAAAATGTTGTTCCCGCTGAAGCGCTGGCTTCATTTTCGCGCTTCCGCTCGTTCCGAATCGTGCCCCCCGCTGGAGCGCTGGTGTCGTTATTTCCAGTGCCATGCAACGGCAGGCAAGGCAATGCTATGTATTTCGCTGTGCGATGCCATGCCTTCAGCTGCGATGCTAGGATATGCAGTGCTTGACTACGCAGTGCCACGCCATGCTATGCCATGCTACGCTTTGATCTTTAATTACTTGCTATGCCATGTTCTGTTATGTGCCGCTGTGCGATGCCATTCTTTGCGTTGCAATGCTTTGTGATGCAATTCTGCACTACGCAACGCCACGCCAGGCTATGACATACAGCGCTCTGCCATGCTTTTCTACGCCCTGCTATGCCGTGCTCCACGATGCATCGCGCACCTTCTCGGGATCATTGATCCGCTCGACATCCGACTGTGCGAATAGAGAGGAGATGCCATGTTAAGGGATGGGAGGGAGGAGTAGGACGTCAGATATGACACGAGCGCACCTAGCTTGTCCCCCTCCCCCTTCCCCTCCTCCTCCTCCTCCGGCCTCCTGCCTCCTCCTTCCCTCTCCTTCCTTCTCCTTCCGCCTCCTGCCCCCGCCGGAGACTTGGGAGGCCCAAGCAACAGTGGCCTGTATGCGTTCGCAGCCAATGTGACGATCATTGGCTTTACTCCAGATTTCGTAATAAAAGGGAGGGGGTCACAACCCTCCCAGACCAGCAGTTTTAGACCCGCCATGAGCCGGAGACTTGGGAGGCCCAAGCAACAGTGGCCTGTATGCGTTCGCAGCCAATGTGACGATCATTGGCTTTACTCCAGATTTCGTAATAAAAGGGAGGGGGTCACAACCCTCCCAGACCAGCAGTTTTAGACCCGCCATGAAAGGTCGGCCTTTTGCCTAGACCCCGTTTGGATCCTCCAAGACCGCTCAAATCAGACCCCCCCCAAATGTGACCCCCCCCACTTCATTATGGATCCCTCCTCCTTCCCCGCCCCTTCCCTGTCTCGATTGTCGCTGCTCGTGGCATGCCCTCTCGAGGTTGTGACCAGTTCTAGTCTGGGGGAGTGCATTCTCTTTGTAGCTGGCCCGGGTCCCCCCTCGCTTCTTCCTCTTCTGCGGAAGTGCTCAGAGCACGCCTACAGTAGGGATGGCCCACTTCATCCTGGGTCCAGGATCGGTGCACGCGCCTACCTCGCCCAGGAAGAGGCCTGCATCCAGCCTGCGTCCAGGTTGGGCGAAGGCAGTCTTGGGCTTCGTGCCTCTTCGCCCCCTCCCCCCCCCGCTGCTCGGTGCCGCGCCGCTTCCGCCGCGCGCTGCTCCATCATCTCCCTCTCGCTTCCCACGCTCCTCCCGTGCAGACCAGCTCGAGGGCGGTGCCAATTTCTCCCTGTGGAGGCGGAACTTCAACCCGTTATTCAGCTGCGCTGCCTCGTGCAACTGCCCTCGCGCTGCGGGCGGGGTGGGGTGGGGTGGCCGAGGCTCCCCTCCAGGGCCTGAGCTCATGATCTCATTTCTCGTCTGAAAGGCACAGAACGCAGGGACTCTAGGCAGACAGTTGGCGCATGCTGAGGCCGATGCATCGTGGGGCCTAGCTACTGAGTCGCAGTGAGTGAAGCCAGTGAACAATGCAGCCCTCCCCACAACACACACAGGCACACCAATCGCTCCACAACACGGTCGTGGATCTGTTGTCTTCCATGTCTGGGAGGTCGTCAGTGGTGTCTACTTGTCTGTGCCAACAGTGGCGGATCGGTTGCTTCCTTTCTCACTGTCCCGTTTTTGTGCTGGGTTGTCTCCCGCCTGTCCCCTTCGCCTTGCGCAGGGCCTGTACCAGGTGCGCATGATTTGCATGAACTCGTCCCCGCCGGTGATGCCGGAGGGGTGGGCACCGGCTGTGTTAGGAGAAAACAGTTATTCGAATCGGGGATCTTCATATGCTAATGTTGGTTCACAGTGTTTTCAATGGTTGGAGTGAGACGGTGTATGAGCGACTCAGTGCGAGCGACCCGCTAAAGGAGAATGGACTGGAGTATAGTTTGGGCCTGGCTGGTTGGGGTTAAGGCGAGGAAGATCTCGATTTAGGAATGAATGAAACGAGTGCTGGGGGAGGAGAAGAACGCGATGGCGTACCAGGACCGCGCGGGCACTGGCCTCCCTGCACTTTGGCAAGGCAAGGCGTTGAGTCCAGGCAGCAAGCATGGGTTTGGAATAGCAGAGGCATTGGGAGGCATGGAACTCATTGAGGGGCAAGGAGCGGATCGGATGCTTGTCACTCGCATGAGGGGAAGAGGGGGGAATGAACTTGAAGTGCACATAATAAATTTAATACTGCAGGGTACCACGGCCATGGAACACTGCGGGACACCACCGAACTTGTCTGGGTTTCAGGATTCAGTTTGACATGCTGTTTTGAGCTGTGAGATTTTGCTTTCGGCCTTGCTCCAACATGCTTGCCATCGTGGAGCCCAAACAGGAGGTTTTTGCATTCCGTAGCCATTTTGGCTCAGGTCGTTTTCTGTTCGCTTGCCTCTTGCCTGTTCGCGCAGGAGCGACAGCCCGCGTGTGCCCGCTGTGCCATGTCGAGTCAGTCCGCGACGGATTCTGGTCTGGTGATCATCGGCGGCGGGATCGCCTTCCTGCACGCCGTGAAAGTCGCTGCGAAGAGCAAGCGCAGAGTGACCGCGGTGTGCTCCAACCCGTTCCTCGAGTGGCCGATGACCGCCACCATGTCCCTCACGCGGCCTGGGGAGCACGAAAAGTGGCTCTGCCAGAACCCAGTGGACTTCACCGTGAAGGGCGTGGATTACATCTTCGACGCCGTCACGAAGATCTCGCCCGCCGACCGGACGATCCAGTTCGCAAAGAGCCCTCAGATCACCTACGGGGCCGTGGTCGTCGCCACTGGCAACAGGCTCCCGCTCCTGCTGCCAGTGCCCGGCGAGGGCCTGGAGGAGCGAAAGGTCTTGGTGCGGGAGGCCGTGGCGGCGATCCAGGCGGCGAAGACGATCGTGATCAACGGGCCTGGCCTCGTGGGCATGGAGATGGCGGGAGACGCGAAGGTGGCCAACCCGGCGGCCCGCGTGGTGCTGCTGAGCCGAAGCGGAGAGCTGCTGGCGGGCTCCCACCCTGGAGAGTGGCAGCAGCGGGTGAAGGCGAAGGCGCAGGAGTTGGGCATCGAGGTCGTGAAGGGCAGGGTGACCAGCGCTGGCGCCGAGGACTATAGGCTTACGCCATGCACGCTTGCTTTGGACGGCTCAACTCAGGACTCCCTGGAGTGCGACGTGTACATCCCCGGCTACATGCAGGGCCCCAACACGGCCTTTCTGGCGGAGGCCGCCGGGTTGCTGAACGAGAAGGGCCAGGTCGTCGTCAATGAGTGCCTCCAGAGCGTGGCCCGGCCCGAGATCTTCGCCGCGGGAGTGAGCACCGTCCCCTACAAGCACCCCAACTCCCAGGGGGCCGTCGACCACGCCGCCCACGCGGTGGCCGGTGCCCTCGCGGTCCTCGAGGGCAGGCCGCCGAGGCCCTTCAAGAATGGCGGCCTCGAGCGCTCGGTGAACGTCGTGGTGGCCCACGGCGCGGGCGGCTACCTGTTCTGGGACCTGGATGCGCTCCCGCCCCCGGTGAAGTGCTGCTGCTGCCTGTGCTGCGGGGGCGGTTTCCCCTTCTGCCCGCCGCCCTGCTGCTGGTGCTGCGGGCCGGGCTGCCCGACCCTGTGCGGCCGCTGCTGCGGCGGCTCGGGGCACAGCGAAGGGGCCGCCGCCTTCCACGAGCGCGTGCTGCTGAAGAAGTTCGCCGCGATGCGCGGCTACGCCGGCATGGGCGGAGCGCCCGCGCAGCAGCAGATGAAGTGAGCCGCGCGGTGTGTGTGTGTGTGTGTGTGTGTGTGTGTGGAGCTTTTCCTGTGCAAGCTCTTCGGCACCGCCTGAACCCCGCACCCTCCGGCCGCCTGAGGCCCCGCCCGCCCGCGCCCTGTCTCCCCAATTCGTGCTTTGCGCGCCCCGCCTAGCTCTTAACCGGAAGAGGCTCGCTCTCGACCCGCAGACCAAAAGAAGTGTGTGGAGTGGAGCTGGTGGAGAGTCCTAGATAACACGGGGCTCGTCCCCCGCCCTGCTCGCAGGGGTGGCGGGTGGAGTGGAGTGCAGTGCGGGTCCCAGAGAACAAGGGGCTCGTGCGCCCCCTCCCCATCTCCGCCCTGTCGCGTTTTTTTTGTTTTTTGTTTTTGATTCCCCCCCTCTTTCCCCCTGGAGAGCTTCCTGCGCCCCGCGGGACTCCCGGCCGCCCGGGCGAGGAAAACCGCCTTGGGTGGAGGCCGCTCAGTGTGGCAGCCCAGGAGAGTTGCTGCCTCTGCCTCATCCTCCCTCCTCCCTCCTTCGCTCCGCCTCCTCCACCTCCTCCGCCTCCTCCTGCCTGGCAGCTCGAAGGCGGCCGTCGCCCAGATGGCAGTCGACTGGTCCCTTGCGAAGGCGGCACGCCCGCCTCGCTCCAGGACCTCCCGAGAGCAGAGCCTCTCGGGAGCGGAGCCCCTCGAAACGTGAGGGGCTCGCCACGGAGGGGGCGCTCGTCACGGCAAGGGACTACTACGGCCAGAAGCTTTGATAGAATTCGAACACTGCGAGCACACCCACTCGGAGAAGGGAAACAAAAAGAGGTTTTTGCAGTCTCCATGTGTAATATGTGTGAAGAAATCGGTGTCTTGTGCCAAAAAACTACGTGCTAGATTCGAACCATTCATACACACACGTATGTATGTATACGCATGTAATGATGTACGCAAGCATGGTTGCAAGCATGGTGCTATATGTACGATGTGTGGACGTGTTGCAGTGTATGTGGTGCAGCCACCTTGCTCGCGCAATCATCCCACCCGCTGGCCCGCAACTTCTTTTGTACAGCCCATGCGGCCGCGATTGCGGTGACTGCATTGTGAAGGCCTCATGGCCGCTCGTCGCCGACCCTCAAGGCGGGAGTTTCTCGGGGAACCCCGTTGGCGCCCCCCCCCCCCCAGGACCCGCCTGGACCTGGGGGAGGGGCGGTACTCTGACCCAGGACCACCCTCCTCCCTCCTCCCTGCCCCCCTCCCTTCCGCCCTCTCTACCTTCCTCCCTTCCTCTCTCCCTCCCTCCCTCCATATCTCCCTCCCTCCCTGCCTCCCTCCCCCCACCCCCCGACCTCCCCCAGGAGCCGGGGCCAAGAGACCCGGAAGACGGCCAGTATTTGCTTCAGATGGCACAGGCTTGCCCGAGACGCTGCCACGACAGCCCAAGAAGCCTCAAGGGCTTTCCAAGAGGCCCCGCGAGAGGGCCCCGAGAGGCCACACTCGCTGATCTCCCTGATGTTCCCAAAACAAGCGGTGCCTGCGCCCCCCTCCCGGGCCCCCCCCCTGCAGGGGCAAGGGGTCAAGTCGGACCTGTCCCTCTGCAGGAGGAATACTCAAAGATAGTAATTTATCCCAGTGCGACCCTACCTAGGAGTTGGAGCCCCTAGGAAAGCAGCATTAGCAGTAACAGTAAAGCTAAGCTAAAGCTAAGCTAAAGCTAAGCTACAGCTAAACTAACTGTAAGCTACATCTAAGCTAAATCTAAGCTAAAACTAAGCTAAACTAATCTAAAGCTAAACTAAAGCTAAACTAAAGCTAAGCTAAAGCTAAACTAAACTAAGCTGAAGCTAAGCTGAAGCTAAGCTGAAGCTAAGCTGAAGCTAAGCCAAAGCTAAACTAACACTAAGCTAAAACTAAGCTAACACTAATCATTATCTAAACTACAGCTAAGCTAGAGCTCAGCTGAATCTAAGCTGAAGCTAAGCTAATGCTAAGGTAAACTAAGCTAAATCTAAGCTTCATCTAAGCTAAAGCTAAGCTAAAGCTAAGCTATAGCTAAGCTAACTTTAAGCTACAGCTAAGCTACAGCTAAGCTAAATATAAACTAAAGCTAAGCTAACGCTAAGCTAAAGCTAAGCTAAAGCTATGCTAAAGTCAAGCTAAAGCTAAGCTAAAGCTAAAGCTAAAGCTTGAGCTAAAGCTAAAGCTAAAGCTCCCAGGGGACTGGGGGAACCGCGGGGCGGATCCTGGGGGAACCGCTCGGGGCGATTTCCACTGCCAGTCCCCTTTAAGCTAAGACAGTAAGAACCCTTCTAGGCAGAGCGTAGGTCGGGAAAAATGCTCAGCGGACGATTTTTCTGTTATTTTTGAACACTCTGGGAGTATTTTTTGAGTGTTTTCGACTTTCCCTCCAATTCTTTTGAGTATATTTTGGGTAATTTTCGAGTATGTATGAATATTGTTTTGAATATTTTTGGAGTATTTTCGAATTTCCCTCCAAAAGACTGGGGCGGAGAGGGAGGGCCGCCTGGCTCCGGAGGGGCGGTAGTCTGAATCGCCAGCCGATCGCGCGAGTCCATTGTGACACCGTCGCAAATCCACAGGAGGAGGCGGAGCCAGAGGGAGGAGGAGGAGGAGGAGGAGGAGGAGGAGGAGGAGGAGGAGGAGGAGGAGGAGGAGGAGGAGGAGGAGGAGGAGGAGGAGGAGGAGGAGGAGGAGGAGGAGGAGGAGGAGGAGGAGGAGGAGGAGGAGGAGGAGGAGGAGGAGGAGGAGGAGGAGGAGGAGGAGGAGGGAGGAGGAGGAGGAGGAGGAGGAGGAGGAGGAGGAGGAGGAGGAGGAGGAGGAGGAGGAGGAGGAGGAGGAGGAGGAGGAGGAGGAGGAGGAGGGAGGAGGAGGAGGAGGAGGAGGAGGAGAGGGAGGAGGAGGAGGAGAGGAGGAGGAGGAGGAGGAGGAGGGAGGAGGAGGAGGAGGAGGAGGAGGAGGAGGAGGAGGAGGAGAGGGAGGAGGAGGGGGGGGAGGAGGAGGAGGAGGAGGAGGAGGAGGGGAGGAGGAGGAGGAGGAGGAGGAGGAGGAGGAGGAGGAGGAGGAGGAGGAGGAGGAGGAGGAGGAGGTGGGCAAGTTCTTTGTCAGTCTCGTGCATCCTTGGTAGCCGCGGGTGCTGAATCTGTGGACTTCGCGTTTCAAAGCCACGTTGTGCCCAGCGCGTGTGATTTCGGCTGGGGGGGTTGGTGATCTCGTTTTGGAGTTGCTTGCGCCCCTTCTTGGTGCGCATGCCAGTGACACTCTGTGCACTGGACATCAGATCTCGGAAGGAGGCAGGACTCTGATGGGTCCCGCCTTGCTGCTATGTCGTTTTCGCCCACGCTCTTCTCTTTCCTTCTCCCGTCGGACCTCTCCTGGAGCAAGCGGCCGCCCCTTGGAGGAGTCGAACTGGAGCATCCTCGACTGGGACGCAGGATGCCCCCCCGCGCAAGCTTCGGGGGGGAGGCGGGCCCTGGCGGCGGCCGCGCCTTCCGAGCCCCGCGAAGGGGAGGGGGCCGACACAGTCGGGCCGCCGCAAAGGAACCCTTGTCGTTGGGGAGGGGCTCAGTGCTCCTGAGTGGTTTTGTCGCTTTGTGCATGGTTTCCCCAAGGTTTTTTCTATGGGGCATCGGAGTTCAACTTCTGGAAAGCAGTGGCCTCGTTCCTCATTTTTTTGGTTCCTTAGGACAGCGTTTCGATGGTATCCGTGGAGGTTCTCCTGGGCTCCGCTCCTGCGGACGGCAGCAGGAGGCGTCGCTGAGTGCAGCGGCGCCTGCAGCCCACGGGGACTGCGCGCGATACCGCCTACGATCGGACCGAGGCATAAGATCGAGGCCGGTTCGGGGACGGAGCAGTCAAGACGCTGAAACAAGGAACAATTTGGATTCGGAAGGGGCTCGACGTTCCGTAGGTTCCTCCACTGCTGTTCCTCGTGCTCTCCTCGGGCACGGAGGCGCTTCTAGGGCCAAAAAGGGGCTTCGTTCTTTATTTGTCGTTCCTTCTTTCAGCGGCCCGACGGTACCCTACTGCTCTTCGAGTCTGCCAGATGTTCCCGTGTATCCCTGGGGGAGGATACCCTCGAGGGTTCTTCAGTTTGGCCGGCAGAGGGTATCATTCCCCACCAACCCAACCGCCCCAACCCAACCCGAAGGCCTCAATTTGCCCTCCATTTCCAGTGTGGGGGGGGGGGTCGGGGAACATCGAAAAACACATGGAGCCCCCCCCAAACCTGAGATTCGGGTCTTCGGGTTGGGTTGGGATGGTCCGGTAGGCAGTCAGACATGCTCTTGAAGGAGGCTCTTCGCTCCTCGGTCCGGCCGTGCGATGCCGAAGACGCCTTCCGCGAGCCACCGCCGCCCCGTGCCTTTTGGAAGAACGCCCACGTGGCCAGGCGCCGGGCCAAAGGCTTCCCATGCTGTTGGACTGCGTGTTCCCCCATCCGTTGTGGAAAGCCCTCGGGTGAAGTCGGGCCTGTCCCTCTACAGGAGGAATATTCAAACATAGTCAAGAAATAGTCAGGGAACGATTTTTTGAGCATTTTTTGGGGGGCTGTTTTGAATATTTTGGGGCATTTTTTTTTCGTCCAAAATTCCCCTGTAGGGGGACACGCCCGACTTAACACTGGGGGGGAGCACTCGAAGGGAGGAAGAGAGAGAGGAGGAGAGGGAGGATAATCAGGCGATCGCAAACATGGATCAAGGGGGCGTGGATTAGCGACGGGTCCCGTTTCCACGGGAAATCGCGGATCTCCGCCGCCCAACCGCTAATCCATGTTTGCGCGCCAATTCCATGGATCGCTAATCCATTTTTGCGCGCCCCCGAGAGAAGGCGGAGGAGGAGGAGGAGGAGGAGGAGGAGGAGGAGGAGGAGGAAACTGAGGCCTCATGGAGCCACCTGGGGGCCTCTTTGGGGCCTTCAGGGGGTCTCGAGTGGGCCTCTCGGCCCTCGGACGTCATCTTGGGGGCCCCTCGGGTCCGTCATGAGGTCCTCTCTGGGCGCTCGAGGGCTGTCCTGGAGGTCTGCGGGGCAGTCTTGGGGCCCTCTTGGGGCCTTCTTTGGGCCCGCTTGGGCCATCTTGGGACCTGGGGGCCTCTCGGGGGCTTCTGGGGCCGTCTTGGGGCTATCTTGGTGCCTTTTTGGGCGATCTTCGGATTTCGGACGCCCGAAAAGGCGAGAACGCGAAAACTGTTGGACAACCAACGGAGAAGCAATGATTTTGGCCACTTCGAGACCCTCTCGGAGGCTTCTTTGGGCCGTCATGAGGCGTTTTTGGGCCCTCTCTGGGTCACAACTTCGGCAGTCTTAAAGAGGTGGTATTCTCAGACTTGGAGGCTTTTTTGTCCGTTTTGGAGGCGTCTTAGGCCGTCTTGGAGGCCATCTTGGATCCGGGGAGGCCATCTTGGCTACCCTGTTGGAGGTCATTTCGAGCGTCTTGGAGGCGGGTGAAACACCTTTCTGATACGCACGGGTCTTCCTGGGTGGCTGGCTGGATTAGCCGAGTCCAAAATACGGCACGTTAACAAATCCCGTGTGCAGACCACATGACGCGGCGGATCTAGTTCGCCTCGGCCCATTCCGCCACCGCGCCTGCGTCGTGGACAAAGGCCTCTAAGAGGCCTCCTGTGGCTTCGGCGGAGGCGTCTTGAGAGCCTCTTGGACGCATCTTCGGAGCCTCCCGGGGGCCTCCTGGGGGCCTCTGGAATGCCTCTTGGGGCCTCCTGCGCGCCTGCTGGCAGTCTCGGGGGCGATCTGGGGTTACAGGGCTCTACATGTTAGCTCGAGTGCCCCCTCTGCGGCCCTTCTCGGGACCCCCTCGCAGACATCTTGGGGGGCCTCTTTTGGTGGCCCAAGGGGCGCAGTTTTGAAAGATCTCGCCGGGGCCATGCAGGGTGTGTGCGCCTGCGTGATTTTGGCCTCCTGGGCTAGTCCGCAGGTCTTGCAAGACGTCCCCCGATGCCCCTCGGGGAGCCCCAGGGTGGTCCTCTGGGGCGGGCCAGCTCATGACACGTGGGACGCGTGGCCGCGAAGCCGTGCTCACGAGGCCTTGGGAAGCGCCAGGCGACGCGCCCCAAGAGCGCCCACGAGCGCCCAGGGATCCCGGAAATCCAGGGTCAGGGATCTTCGACATCGGGGGCGGCCAAGGTGGAGGTGATGACTACTCCGAGTTTCTTGGTAAGCGTCGGGGGGGCGTCACCCCCTCCGACAGCCCCACATCGACCCCCGTCGCGGGCAGCCACCGCGCGCCGAAGGCGCTCCGACCCCCGTCGCGGCCGACCGACCCCCGTCACGGCGCGACGACGAGGCGAGGTTGACTCCCGCCGGGGGGGTACCCCCCCACGCTTATGGAGAAACCCAGAGCAGTGGGGGTGAACATCACGGCGGAGGCCATGCTGTCTCCCCAGATCTCGTGGCGCCTCTTTCGACTCCAGCACGGCCCCGCCCCCCCCCCCCCGTGGGCGGCGCGCGTGCCTCGGGCCATGATCTGCACCCCCTCCTCTCGGACGCCCCTCCCTCGGACGCCTCCCGGCAGCACGCACGTCTGCGCTCCTCCGTGCGTGAGACCCGGCTCGGGAGGGCCGGAAGGCACACCGCGCAGGGGCCTCTTGGCCCGGAGGCGGAAGTCGTGCGCCGTCGGCCTCGGTCGGTGCATGCCCAGACATCAGCACGGGCGGCTCGGTCTGAAGCATGAGTCACCGAAGTCTCTCGTCGCAGTTCCACTGCAGCGATCATCTGGTGGATCGAGTTCTGCTGCGTGTAGATCGGCGTTGCGCTATTTATTTATTTATTTATTTATCTATTTATTTATTTATTTATTTATTTATTTATTTATTTATATATATATACACACGGACGTTCAGTGATTTCTCCAGGTTTGCACGATGGGTGGGTCCCACGTGGCAGTAGCACAGATCCAGCGCGAACCTCTTCTCCTCAGCAGCACTGCTTCTGCGCAGATTTGCAATGGCCTTCATCGTATGCAGATGACCGGGTTGCTCGTATGGTTTTCAGATGTCAGGCCTCGTCCTTCCTGGCTATCTTTCTCTTGCCCCTCGCTCTACAGTCATGACTTGGGTTCGTAACTGGCCGAATGGTTGCACAGTGCCCGAGTGGATACGTTACCGCGATCCATGCGGAAGAGGTCGTCCATGGGCACGCCCCCGGCACGTCGAGCTCTTCTGTTGCAGCGGGCAGCTGCTCTTGTACTCCTTGTCTTATCGACAGGAGAACGCTTAGAGGTTCGGCGCCACTGGCGGTACCCGAAACGGCGTGCTCGACCAGCGGCCCTCACGTCTGCTTGTATACCTTCAAGCGCAGTGCCCACTCGATGCGTCGTTGCTCATGGTCTACTGGCCCCGTGTAGTTCCCAAACGTGGCATCCAACATGTAGCCCTTCTTTTGCCGACGGGCATCGGCTGGCGGCGGTTCTGTGTCTCCCCGTCCCGCGCCCCAGCAAGAAGCGTCACGATGGGCGCAGCTCGGCAATCGAAGCCGGCCCGGACTTGGGGTGGCTTGGGTCCCTCCTCTGCGTGTGCAGAGTCGTCCTGTGGCACCGAGCCTCCGCGGTGCAGGCTCGCGGCGAGTGAAGCCCGCATCGCCGCAGCTCCAAGGCGGGCACTTCTACATAGCCACCGCTGGGGAGGGTCGATGTTCGAACAGGCGGTGGATCTGGATAAAGATTCGGCCCCCCGAGGGCCCAAACTATGTATCCATATCCACCGCCCGCTGGGGCACCAGGACGTCGGTTCCCAGGCGGTGGATCCGGACAGATCCCAAGCCAGCCCCGACTTGGGGCGGCTTGGACGAGGAGGGGGAGGAGGAGGAGGAGGAGCAGTAAGGAGGAGAGGGAGGAGAAGGCGGAGGAGGAGAAGGAGGAACCTGAGGCCTCATGGAGTCTCCTGGGTGCTTCTTGGGGGCCTCGGCTTGGTTCCCTCCTCTGCGTGCGCAGAGTCGTCTCGTGGCACCGCGCCTCCGCGGTGCAGAGGCCCGCGGCGAGCGCGGCCTGGCAGCGCCGCGGCGGCGGCTCGCGCCTCCTCTCTCCGCCGCCGGTCTCTCTGTCTCGGCTGCCGGCGCCCCCCCAGGCCAGGAGGAGGCACAAGACATGTGAGCAGAGCCAGTCAACGGGCCAGATGCGGACAGGCGCGCGCCGCGCTCTCTTTTTGCACCGCCAGGGCGGGGAGGGGGAGGGCAACGAGCGGTCGGCGACGAGCGAGGGGGGGAAGCGAGAAGGAGAAGGCCTTCTCAGAAGGCTCGGAAGTCCCCCGGCCTTCTGCGAATTTTTTACGCATTCCCCGAGGACAAGAAAACAATTTCTGAGAAGGCGCGAGGGCTTCTGAGAAGTCCCGTCGCCTTCTAAGAATCACTGGGCGCGCTGAACTACTCGCAAAGTGCCTACTCGCAACCGTCCAGAAATAATGTCTTCTGTCCCCCGCGGCGGATCCAGGCCGTTTGCGAGTAGCTACTTTGCGAGTAGTGGAACGCGCTTGTCGAGATCAGGCCTTCTCCTTCTCATATCCCCCCTCGCTCGCCGCCAGGGCATGTCCCTCTACAGGAGGAGTAGTCAAGAGTGGTGCAAAAACAGTCAGGGGACGATTTAATGTTTTTTTTCCCCAACCAACCTGTGCTGTTGGGTCCTCGTTTTGAAGAGACAGCGCTCCGCGTCACCTCCTCCTCCTCCCGCTGCCCCCTCCCCCCTCCTCCCTCCTCCTCCCTCCTCCCCTTCTTCCCTGCGTTTCACCCACCCAGTACAGCGTTTCGTAGCCCCACAGGGAGCTCCACCGAAGGCCCCAGTGCCACCGTCCACATGCGTCCCCCCCCCCTCTCAGTACAGCGTTTCGTGGCTTCACAGGGAGCTCCACCGAAGGCCCCAGTGCAACTGTCCACATGCGTCCCCCCCACTCAGTACAGCGTTTCGTGGCCCCATAGGGAGCTCCACCGAAGGCCCCAGTGCCACCGTCCACATGCGTCCCCCCCACTCAGTACAGCGCTTCGTGGCCCCATAGGGAGCTCCACCGAAGGCCCCAGTGCCACCGTCCACATGCGTCCCCCCCACTCAGTACAGCGTTTCGTGGCCCCATAGGGAGCTCCACCGAAGGCCCCAGTGCCACCGTCCACATGCGTCCCCCCCACTCAGTACAGCGTTTCGTGGCCCCATAGGGAGCTCCACCGAAGGCCCCAGTGCCACCGTCCACATGCGTCCCCCCCACTCAGTACAGCGTTTCGTGGCCCCATAGGGGCTCCACCGAAGGCCCCAGTGCCACCGTCCACATGCGTCCCCCCCCACTCAGTACAGCGTTTCGTGGCCCCATAGGGAGCTCCACCGAAGGCCCCAGTGCCACCGTCCACATGCGTCCCCCCCACTCAGTACAGCGTTTCGTGGCCCCATAGGGAGCGAAGGCCCCAGTGCCACCGTCCACATGCGCACTCAGTACAGCGTTTCGTGGCCCCAGGGAGCTCCACCGAAGGCCCCAGTGCCACCGTCACTCCCCCAACTCAGTACAGCGTTTCGTGGCCCCATAGGGAGCTCCACCGAAGGCCCCACTGCCACCGTCCACATGCGTCCCCCCCACTCAGTACAGCGTTTCGTGGCCCCATAGGGAGCTCCACCGAAGACCGCAGTGCCACTGTCCACATCCGTCCCCCACTCAGTACAGCGCTTCGTGGCCCCATGGGGAGCTCCACCGAAGGCCCCAGTGCCACCGTCCACATGCGTCCCCCCCCCCCCACTCAGTACAGCGTTTCGTGGCCCCATAGGGAGCCCCACCGAAGGTCGCAGTGCTACCGTCCACATGCGTCCCACCCACTCAGTACAGCGTTTCGTGGCCCCATAGGGAGCTCCACCGAAGCCTCCAGTGGGACCGTCCGAGTGCCTCCTGAAACACCCAAGTTGGCATTTTTACCTACCCATTACAGCGTTTCGGGGCCCCACAGGGAGCTCCACCGAAGGCCCCAGTGCTCCACCGAAGGCCCCAGTGCCACCGTCTGCATGCGTCCCGAAAAACCAACGTGGCATTTTTACCCACCCAATACAACGTTTCGTGGCCCCTTAGGGAGCTCCACCGAAGCCCCCAGTGGGACCGTCCGCATGCGTCCCGGAAGCCCAATTTGGCATTTTCACCCACCCAGTACAGCGTTTCGTGGCCCCATAGGGAGTTCCACCGAAGCCTCCAGTGGGACCGTCCGCATGCGTCCCGGAAGCCCAATTTGGCATTTTCACTTACCCAATGCAGCGTTTCGTGGCACCATAGTGAGCTCCACCGAAGCCCCCAGTGTGCGTCCCGGAAACCTTACTTGACACACCACTCACCCAGAACAGCGTTCCCCCCCATCCAGTGCAGCGCTTCGTGGCCCCATAGGGAGTTTCACCGAAGACGATTTTCACAATTGCGGTACCCACAACTGCATATGGTTGGGTCCTTCGCCAGGATAATTTTTCTCGTTGTTGTTGTTGTTGTTGTTGTTGTTGTTGTTGTTGTTGCTGCTGCTGCTGCTGCTGTTGTTGTTGTTGTTGTTGTTGTTGTTGTTGATGTTGATGTTGATGTTGATGTTGATGTTGTTGTTGTTGTTGTTGTTGTTGTTGTTGTTGTTGTTGTTGTTGTTGTTGTTGTTGTTGTTGTTGTTGTTGAACTTTCATTCTTCAAGAATAATTATTGTTGATCACCCCACACCGGTGCACATTGATTTTTTCAATTGAAGTGCCCCCCCCCGGGGCTCGCACCTAGTTTTTTGTCAAAGAAAGTCGTCCTGCTCAAACTGGCCCCCTGCCCCCCAGACTACAACAACAACGGCTCCCGCCTGAGACTTCCTGACAATTTAGCCAGGACCCCCGCTCCCGCCCGAGACTTCCTCGCATTTTATTCAGGAATCGCGCTCTCGCTGGGGACTTCCTTACAATTCATTCACGAATCGCTCTCCCGGCGCTCTGGAGTCGCGCTTTCGCTGGAGACGTGCTTGCAATTTACCATAGAATAGCGCCCTTGCGTTGGACTTTCTTGCAATTTACTGAAGCGCCGCGCTCCCGACACCCAGGCACCCAGGAGTCGCGCTCACGCTTAGGATTCCCTCACAGATTACCTAGGATCTCGCTGCCCTTCGTGACCCCGTTGCAGCCCTTCGTGACCCCCCCGCTTTGTTTCGTGGCCCCGCTGCAACCCTTCGTGGCCCCCTCGCTGCCCTTCGTGGCCCCGTTGCAGCCCCTCGTGGCCTCCTCGCTGCCCTTCGTGGCCCCGCTGCAGCCCTTCGTGGCCCCCTCGCTTTGTTTCGTGGCCCCGTTGCAGCCCTTCGGGGCCCCCTCGCTGCCCTTCGTGGCCCCGTCGCAGCCCTTCGTGGCCCCGTTGCAGCCCTTCGTGGCCCCCTCGCTGCCCTTCGTGGCCCCGTTGCGGCACTTCGTGGCCCCCTCGCTGCCCTTCGTGGCCCCATATATATATATATATATATGTAATTATGCCCTTCGTGGCCTCCGCTCGTTCGCGCCCGTGGTTGCCCCATATTCATGCCCTTCGTGGCCCCCTCGCTACCCTTCGTGGCCCCGTTGCTGCCCTCAGTGGCCCCGTTCTTGCCCTCCGCGGCCCAATATACGTATGCCCTTCGTGGCCCCCGCTCGTTCGCGCCGGGTTTGGCCCCATGTGCCTGCCCTTCGTGGCCCCGCTGTCGCCGTGTGTGGCCCCCTCACTGTCCTACGTGGCCCAATTGCTACCTTCAGTGGCCCCATCGTTGCTTTCCGTGGCCTCGCATTATCTGCCTTTCGTGGCCCCCGCTCGTTCGGGCTCTTCGTGGCCCCATACGCATTCCCTTCGTGTCCCCGCTGTCGCCCTTCGTGGCCTACTTCGTGTCCTTCGTGGCCCTGCTGTCGTTCTCTCTCGCTCTCGCTTTCGCTCGTCGTCGTCGTCGTCGCCGTCGTCGTCGTCGTCGTCGCCGTCGACGTCGACGTCGTCGTCGTCGTCCTCGTCTTGGTCGGTCCTCTGTCCGTCCCTCTGGGGGTCGGGTCGACGGTCCGCGGCCGCCCCACCGATCAGCGCTGCCGCTGGCCAGGCCGACGGTCCGCGGCCGCCCCGCCGCTTGCGGGGGCCCGGCCTGCAGGGAAGAAAGGTATACCCCCCACAGGGGGTTCGATCGAAGACGGAGAAGGCGGGGGCCGGTATCGAGGGTTCGGGAAATACGCGTTATTGGACACTCGAGCAGATAAGGGCGAACAGTCTTAAAATGTTTGTTGTTGTTGTCGTCGTTGTTCCCCAATCAGAACTTGCCTCTGTAGGGGTCCTAGCGGGTTCATGTGGTTAGGTGAGATGGGCCGCCGATTTCGGTGGCCGGGCCGGGTGCCCAGGTGCCCAGGTGCCCGGTAGCCCTATAGCCCCATAGCCTTATATATAGCCCTATAGCACTATAGCCCGATAGCCCTATAGCATTATAGCCTTCTATCCCTATAGCCCTATAGCCCTACAACCCTATAGTCCTGTAGCACAATAGTCCTATAGCCCTATAGCCCTATAGCCTTATGGCCCTACAGCCTTATAGCTCTATAGCCCTGTAGCACTGTAGCCCTGTCGCCAGATAGCTTTATAGCCCTATAGCCCTGTAGCCCTGTAGCCCCGTAGCCTTATAATAGCCCTATAGCCCCATAGCCCTATAGCCGCATAGCCTATAGCCCTAACACATTTCGGATCAGATTTTTCTCGGGTATCACTGTTGTTATTCTTGCTATTGTTGTTGTCGTCGTCGTTGTTGTTGTTTTTGTTGTTGTTTATGTTGTTGTTGTTGTTGTTGTTGTTGTTGTTGTTGTTGTTGTTGTTGTTGTTGTTGTTGTTGTTGTTGTTGTTGTTGTTTTTGTTGTTGTTGTTGTTGTTGTTGTTGTTGTTGTTGTTGTTGTTGTTGTTGTTGTTGTCCACTTTTGATTTTTCTTCCAAAATCCGCCTGTCGGAGGACATGCCTGACCGGATGGGCAGAGCTGGATGGGTCGCTTCCCTTGCGGCTCGCTCAGCCGTTGAGAGTTTGTAAGTTTTTTGTGCTGACGGCTCGTCTGTTCACTGCTACGCGCGCTGCTTGTCTGTGCCAGCTATGTGATAATTAGGGTCGCAGGGCACTAGTGGGATTTTTACTCGGTCTGAGTACCCTCCCCCCAGTAACACTTTCCTGCCCTGCCCATCTCTCCAGCTCTGACAACTTTGGTGCTCGCTTATTTTTCGTCCTTGCCTTTCCCAACGTCCCAGCTTCTCACCTGAAATATCCGAGGGTCTCGATTCGGCCCGCCTCTCCTGCCAGCCCCGCGAAGACCCGACCCGTAGCCAGGGCGACTTCCAATGACTCTCCCTCTGTGCCGAATTCTTGCCGCTCCGCGTGTCCCCACCATAGTAGGTCCAGAAGGAGGTACCCCTGCTCCCTGACAACCTCCTGTGCACCTCTGGGAGCCAGCAGAACCCACGAGAAGACTCAGAGGTACCTTTGCTCCCTCAGCAACAGCAGCAGGGCAGAGAAAAGGAGAGGGAGGCCGCGGCGGAGTCGGCGGAGGCTGCGGAGGCCGCGGACTGTCGGGGGCCCGAAGCGGCGGAAACCTCTGAAGGTGCGGAAGTGGCACAAGCCTTCACCCGTGTCTCTGGATTAGAACCGGGTGGGCAGGGGTTGGCCCCCGAAAGTGCTGACGGCAGCCGCAACAGTCAGGGGCTCGACTGCCACGCCGTGCCACTCCCACCTCCCCCTCAAAACAATCAGACCGTCAGCAGTCCTCTGGGGGCGCCGCGGACCCAGGAGGGGGACCGCAGACCAACCGTCCAGACGCAGGACGGCGAAGCCATCCACTGGCTCGTCGGGAGAAACCCCTTCGCACCTATTCGCCCCCCTTCCCCTGCCAGTGAACCGACCCGCTCTAATGGGCGGCGAACCCCGCGCGCTCCCTCCAGAGGTCCAGGGCTCGACTGACAAAGTATCTTGTGCCCGGGCGACGGAAACGGTGTCGCCGTGCGTGCGCGCGCCTGGCGCAACCAGCGGTGCCCCCGAGACCGGCGAGAGTCCTGCGTTGACCGAAGGGGGCGCGCCCGGGAGCGACGGCGGGCGAAGGCCCGAAGGCGAACGCCTGCGAAAGGGGCCTCTCCCCGCGCACCGCAGGGCAGCGTCCGCCCTGGCTGCCGGATGCGATCCGACCCCCGCCTGGCGCCCAGCTATGCGGCCCGCCTCTCCCCGCAGAGCCCCGCCAGGCGTGCGGCCGGAACTGTCGCGAGCAGATCGCGAGGCCTCCGGCCAGGAAAGCGAGGCCGGTACGCCGGAGACTTGCGGCCAGAATACACGGCATCACCAATGGCCTGACCCGCGCCAATGGCCAGGGCCCACGGACCCCGACGCGGGACAGCAGCTGTACAAAACAGAAATCGACAACATCCAGTGGGGCCTTCCCGGGGAGACACCCAGCGAGGCGATAAGGCGGTTCCAAGTCACGTTAGGAACAATGTTGACAGGCACCTGGCACGCTTTCGCCAAGCGGCAGACCGTGCCTGGCAGCAGAGGCGCGCTCGACCTGCTTCGGCACGACCCGCGAACCTGCCACCTCTTCCTGGAATCCTTCCGCAGCCACAGGTGCGACGTACGGGTCGTCAGCGACGCGCTGGGCCTCGACGTCGACTGGACTCGGCTGCGGCATCTGCGCCCGGGTCGAAGCGGCGGAGCGAGCAGGGATCACCACGCGGCAAAGGGCCACCCGGACACCCGGGCACCCAGGAAGGGCAAAAAACAGTCGCGGGCCGTCTCCCCGCAGTAGCCGTTGCTGCCCCTCGTGGCATCGCGCGCCCGGGGTCAGCTGCGAGGAGGGTGGTCACTGGCAGAAGGCCCGTTGCTGCCCAGCCAAACGCGGCTTGCGGCATGGGGGCCCAGCGTGGATTTTCTTTCACTGTCTGGTCACACTGCAGTTTCACATCTGCCGCGGCTTGCTGCGACCCTGGAGGGCCGTCTTAGGGGTACGCTGGAATCAGGGGGCACACCTACCCTCAATTATGATGTGCGGCGGCTAGCTGCGCCCCTGGGTCAACGAAAGGGACCGCAACCGGACACAGCGAGCCTGGACGCACGCGGTGGCCTGCCAGTACCGCGGGCCGGGGCGTCCCCACTGGGGCTCAAGGCACTCTCGCATCCCAGTTTTGGCAGCCTGGGACCATCTTTCGCCCCCCCCCCCCCCCCCGTGCACGCTTCGTCTTCACGGCGCTCAGTATCATCAGTTGCAGCGCTGAGAGCAGAGGCGGAGGCACTATCCAATCATAGATGGGGCTCTCGCAAACACACTTTCCATCAAATCGTGTTATTCGGCGGTCAGCTGCACCCCCCGAGTCAACGAAAGGAGCCGCCACCAGGCTCAGCGACCCTGGACGCACGGAGGGCTGCCTGGACCACGGGCTCGGGGCCTCCCACGGGGGCTCAAGGCACTCTCGCATCCCTGCTCTGGCTGCCTAGGGCCGTCTTTCGCCCCCCCGTGCACGCTTCGTCTTCACAGCGCCCATTGTCACCAGTTGCTGCGCCGAGAGCAGGTGCGTGAAGGGTGTGCACAGGCTGCAGCTCCTCCCCGCCCTGCATGGCGGCAGGCGGCCAACGTGATCCGTGACTGCAGTGTGATCGGAGTGTGTGTCCCGCGGGTTCTCCTGGGGCTCTTGCATCTTGGCGCCTGCCTCCCTGGGGTGTCTGCTGCTGGTCTCGGGTCCGCCCTCTGGGGCTCAGGTACTCTTGCATCCCTGTGCTGTCGGTTCAGCGGTGGCGGTGGCATCATCCATTCAATCGTGATCCACAGGATCAGGCGCTTTGCCGGGATGTGGGATGCCAAGTTGGTGCCCACGTCGTCAGTGGCAGCGCTGGGTTCAGGGTGCACACCTTCCATCAAATTGTGATGTGCGGCGGTGAGCTGCAACCCCCTGTCAACGAAAAGAACTGCAAACGGACTCCTGCCTTCAATAGAGATCATTGCGGCGATATTCGGTGACGGGGGGACATCGGCAGAAGCACCCCCCCCTGCGCGCCAGCCTACCAGCCTGTCGTTTCAGGCCGCAGTTTCGGCAGCTTCAGCTCCAGGGGCGAGTAGCTGCGGCTCGCAGACACACTTATCATCAAATCGTGTTGTGCGGCGGTCAGCTGCAACACCCGAGTCAACGAAAGGGACCGCCACCCGGCTCAGCGACCCTGGACGCACGCCGGGGCCTGCCTCGACCACGGGCTCGGTGCTTCTGGCGGGGGCTCAAGGCACTCGCATCCTGGCTCCGGCTGCCAAGGGCCGTCCTTCGCCCCCTGTCACCAGCGCCCACTGTCACCAGTTGTTGCGCTGAAAGCAGGTGCGTGAAGGGTGTGCACAGGCTGCAGCTCCTCCCCGCCCTGCATGGGGGCAGGCGGCCAACGTGATTTGTGACTGCAGTGTGGTCGGAGTGTTCAACAGTGACCTCAGCGGCGGTTTGGTGCGACCCCCATCGATTCAGACCGTCAGGATTGACAATGGCTGCAAGTACTGTTCCCGCTCGTCGGAGTCACCGCCACTGGGCTCAGCCACCCTGGACGCGCGCAGGGGCCTGCCTGGACCACAGGCTCGGGGCCTCTCACGGGGGGTCAAGGCACTCTCGCATCCTTGCCCTGGCAGCCAAGGGCCGTCCTTCGCCACCACTCCGTGCACGCTTCGTCTTCGCAGCGCCCACAGTCACCAGTTGCTGCGCCGAGAGCAGGTGCGTGAAGGGTGTGCACTGGCTGCAGCTCCTCCCCGCCCTGCATGGCGGCAGGTGGCCAACGTGTTCTGTGACTGCTGTGGGGTCTGGGTGCGTGTCCCGCGGGTTCTCTTGGGGCTCGTGCATCCTGGCGCTGTCTTCCCTGGGGTGTCTGCTGCTGGGCTCGGGTCCGCCCTGGGGCTCAGGTACTCTTGCATCCTTGTGCTGTCGGTTTTGCGGACGCGGGGGCATCATCCTTGCAATCGTGAGCCACAGGCTCCGGCGCATTGCCGAAATGTGGGATGCTAAGTTGGTGCCCGCGTCGTCAGTGGCAGCGCTGGGTTGTAAAATGTATCCTAGCAGCGGTCAGCTGCTCCCTCCGTCCCTCCACGCAGGTACTCGCGGCGAATAGCTGCGACCCCCAGGATCTCAGTGGCGATTAGCTGCGACCCCCGAGGAGACAAAACAGACATCATAGCGGCGATGATCTTCCCCACCTCTCTCAGCGGCAACTTATTGCGACCCCCTACGTTGTTAATGGTTCCTGGCGGCGGTCAGCTGCCCCACCAAGAGGCGCATCCTGCCGCTGGCTCGCACTAAGTAAATGGTGCTTTGCGGCGGTCAGCTGCGCCCCCCTCTCTCCGCGCAGGTGCTCTCGGCGAAAAGTGCACATTCAACAGAGAGACATCAGCTGCGATTAGCTGCGCCCCTCGATGTAAAACGTATCCTAGCGGCGGTCAGCTGCACCCCCTCCGGTCTTCCACGCAGGTGCTTGCGGATAGTAGCTGCGATCCGACCCCCGACAATGACCCAGGAGATGACCATGGCCCTTAGCCCTCGGATTCGGGGCGGTCGAGGGGTGTGGCGTTGTTTCTCCTCGCCTCTCCCCTCTGGGGCCTGGCGGGTGTCCCCCGCCCTCGGCCTCGGGGCCGCCAGACGTGCTTTCAGACGTCGGGGTGGTTGCCCCCCCTCCCAGGGCCGCCCGTGTTCCGAGCTTCGTGGTCTGGCTTCCACTCTCTGCGGGGTGTGCTTCGGCCCTGGAGGACCTCGTGGCGTGTGTTGGGTCTCGGGACTGGGGGACAGTGCCAATCGGCGGACTGGGCCTGGCTTGCCTCCTGGCCCACGTGTCCTCCACAGTGCAGCTCCCCCAGGCGCCTCGCCTTTTGACACCGCAGGAGGCAGCGCTACCACCAGTGCCGGCCCCCCCCCCACTCCTCCGCTGGCGGTGCGTCCCCGCCTGCGGGCCCTCCCCCCCTTCTCTGAGGCATGGCGCCGTGCCGGCACGCGCTGCGTGGCCCACAGTCGCTTGTTCCCCCCTTGCCCTGTGGAGTGGTCTTCGGATGTTGGGTCGCCACGGAGTGGTTCAGCCGTCCGCAGCAGGACAGCACCCAGGCTCCCACCAGCTTCCGGCCAGTGCGCCGCAGCAGCTCCGCGACAGCTGCTCCCTGGCTTGCAGACGTCGTCGCGGGCGTTCGGAGTCTGGCGCCCCACAGTCGACTCAGTCCACCGGCCTCCCACTTGCCTCCACTGCAGCAGGACCCCCCTGACAGGCTGCGCAGACGCTTCACCACTTGTCGGCGGTGCTCCCTACGCCTGCGGATCTCTTCGCTTCAGGGATCGGCATCGCAGTTGCGCCTTGGGCACAACCGCACGGCTCCACCTGGCACTGGGAGGCGGATTGCTGAGGACTGGGCGCCGAGTGGTTCAGCCTGCAACGCCTGTGCAGCCCTTCGTTTCCTTCTGATGATCTTCGCGCACCTTCTTGCAGCTCGTTTACTTCGGTCCACGCTGCTGCGCCTATGTGCGTCGCTAGAATTTCATTCATTTTGTTCTGTGCATGTGCAATTGCGCACTTGCTGTGCAGGTGCGAACTGGCTTGCCAACGTGGCGGCTGTGTTCGCAATCTCGCATCGTGCCGCATGCCCCGGACTTTGCCTCTCGCCGCCAGACCGTTGTCGCGCGGCCGCCGACCAAAAAAGTATCCCCACCATAGCAGCTCCGGCTGCTCCTCGCACTCGTGCGTTCTGCTGCTGTTGGACCTCCTGGCCCTGGCCACCCTGGTATTTCGCAGCTTGCCGATGCTCATGCCCCCTCTGGGCACCCAATTCGACTTACGACAGTCGGTTCACTTGGCTGCGGCCACCCTGGTACCTTCGTAGTAGTCTGGGGGCCTGCGCCCTTGCAACTGATTCCACGTCTGCTGCAGACCCTGGTCGCCGGTCTCCCTGGCCGCCTGCTGCTTCCGGCGCGTTGCATGCGTGCACCCTGGCAGTACTGTTATTCAGTTTACCATCAGCCTGTTCCATTCGCAGGCCCGCCGCTGAGGTACTGCGTGAGGCTCCGGCCCACCGCTTTAGGTTGATTCGTCTTTGCGCGCCCCGCTCTGACTGGACTCGCTGCTGGCGCGCTCGCCTGCGGCCGATGAAAAAAAAAATCCCCACCATCCTCAGTCCCCGGCGTCGTTCCTCGGCGCCCCTCGGCGGCAGTTTCGGCGGCCGTTTGTTCGCGCGCTTAGGTAATTAGGTTTGGCTCGTAACCCGGGCTGACTTCGGACGCCGACAGCGCTTCCGCTTGCGGCCGCGACGGAAAAAATCCCCACTTGCCCATCCAACAACAGACTCTAGGCGAATTGCCCTGATCAGGGATGAGTCGCGCCCCGCTTGAGTGGCTGCCTGTCGTTGCCTGCCGTGCCTGTCTCACGTCGTGGCGTGCCCCGGGGTTGGGGCGACGGGGAACCACTCAAGCAGTGCGGCGGCGGGAAGCGCGGGACGACGACGACGACGGCGGTGGCGACGACGACGACGGCGGCGGCGACGGCCACGGCGACGGTCACGGCGACGGCGACGGCGACGACGACGGCGACGGCGACGGCGACGGCGACGGCGACGATGACGACGGCGGCGGTGGCGACGACGACGGCGGCGGTGGCGACGACGACGACGACGACGGTGGCGTCGGCGACGACAACGACGATGATGATGACGACGACGACGACGACGACGACGGTGACGGCGGCGGCGACGACGACGACAGGAGTCAATGTGAAGATCTTTGCGATCTTTCGCTTTGGGAGCGTCTTGGAGGCCTCTTGGGGCCAATGTGAGGCCTCTTGAGGCTAGCTTGGAAGCCCCCTCTTGGGGCTCTCTTGGGGCAATCTTGAAGGGGCCTCGGAGGGCTTTTTGGGGAATATGGCTGGGTTGTGGGCCAGCGGTGTCCCAGGCGTATCTTGGGGTCGTTTTGGAAGTCTCGGAGCCCGGTTGGGGGCCTCTTGGGGGTCTCCTGGGGCCTTCCTTCGGTCCTCCTGGAGTCTCTTGGGTGCTTCTTTCGGTCCTCTTTCGGGCCTCCCAGGGGCCTCTTGGGGCCTCCTGGGGGCCTGTTGGCGGCCTCGGGGGTCATCTTAGTGCGGAGGGCTCGAAATGGCAGCTCGGGTTCCCCCTCTTGGGCCGTCTTCGGGGCTTCTCGGTCCGTCTTGGGGCCCTCTTGGGCCGTCTTGGGGCCCTCCTGGGGGCCTCTTGGGCAGTCTGGGGACGATTTTGGAGACCTCTTGGGTCGTCTTGGACCGTTCTGCTAAACACGTGCCGATTTTTGCTTAACGGGGTCTTCTTTGGGCTCCCCTTGGAGCGGTCTTGAAGCGTCGTGGACGCCTCTTGGCCGTTTAGAAGGCATCTTGGGCCGTCGGAGACCTCTGGAGGGCGTCGTTGGGTGACTCTGGGCCGTCTTGGGTCGCCGTGACGGCTGTCGGAGTTCTTTTGGAGGCGATTGTTGCCCCCCAAAATGCGCGCCTGGCCTCCGTCACCCTTTTTCCGTCGGCGGCTGGGCAGAGGGACTGCGCTGGCGGATAGCTCGGCCTCCGACACACATTTTTGGGTCTGCGGGTCGGGAGCGGGCCCCTTCCGGTCAAGAGCCAAACGGGACGCGAGGAACCCTAATTGGGGAGACACGGCGCGGGCGGGCGGGGCCTCAGACGGTCGGAGGGCTCAGAATACAGGCGGTGCCGAAGATCTTGCACAGGACAAGGTACGCCATGGACTGGAGCAGGGCCTCCGACACACACTCACAGACAGACACACATAAACACAGACACACAGACACACACAAACAGACCCGCACACACAGACACGCAGACACACACAGACTCACAGACATACAGACAGACGCACACATACACACACCGACACACACACACATACCGACACACACACACACATACACCCAGACACACAGACACACAAACACACACAAAACACACTCAAACATGCACACACACACCCACACCCACACACGCACACGCACCCACCCACACCCATACACCCACACGCACACGCTTTTGTTAAGTCGGCGGCGCAAAGGATCCTCAGGTGCGAGTAGCAGCTGGAGGTGATAGGTGTGATCGTACATCGTCGAAGGCAAGTGTACACAACGTGCACACTGTCAATGCAGCGATGGGTGGTGTGAAGGAGGAGCTGTAATCCAAACGAAACGTGCAGCACACGCACACGCACGCGCACACGCACACGCACACGTACCCGCAACCGCACCCGCATCCGCATACTCACACGCACACGCACACGCACACGCACACGCGCATACGCACACGCGCACACGCACACGCGCACACGCACACGCGCACACGCACACGCGCAGACGCCCGCACACGCACACGCACATACAAACACACACAACCACAAACACACGCAACCACACACACCACACACAACACACTTACCCCCCCCCCCCACACACACACACCCACACCCACACACACCACACCCACACACACACCCACACACCACCCGCCCACACACACACACACCCAAGCACACCCAAACACCCTCCGAAACATACTCACACACCCGCACACCCACACCCACACACCAACCACTCCCACCCCCACTCCCACTCCCACTCCCACTCCCACTCCCACTCCCACTCCCACTCCCACACCCACACACCCACACCCACACCCGCACCCACATTCACACACCACCCACACCCGCACCCGCACACGCACCCACGCGCACGCACACGCACACACCCACACACACATCCATACCCACACTACACACCCACACACCCACACAACCACACACCCACACACCCACACACCCACACACCCACACACCCACACACCCACACATCCATCCGAAATTCAAGTCGGCATGCAAACCCATGCAGTTTGGCTGCGAGTTCGAACTGCAAGTCCAGCGGCAACCGATATGCGCTTCGAGACGCAAGCGTCTCAAACCCCCTATCTCCTGATCTCCGGAATAGTGGTCTGCGGGATCGTAATGGCACTTGCTATACACAGCAGCCGGAAACTCGAAGGGACCCGAGGACACTCCTGCCGAGTGCCTGGAGCAGCTGGGCCGAGAGAGGGGGCAGGGGGTCGGTGCTGCCCCACACGTTTTTTTGCACCTCCCTGGGCGGCCCAGCCTCTGGATCATATCTCCATCCCAGTCGCTGTCCGTGTGTCCCAGTGGGCCCCGCTGCTCCCAGCCCCTGCGCCCCCCTCTTGCGGGCATTCTTTCTATCCATGTCCAGGACTTCTTGGACTTTCGTGGAAGGCACGCCGCAAGGCTGAGGCGCACTGGATATGGATAACGCTCGAGCCTCTAGTATGGGCCAGATTTTTATCCATATCCAGGGCGCCTCGGCTTTCTGGGGAATGGAGCCCGACACTCTAGGCTGCAGTGGACATGGACACACGTTTTACCCGCACCTCTCCTTCCCCTCACCCGCCTCTCCCCCTTTGTCCTGTCCGTGCCGTGCCTTTTGGCCGCCAAAGATCCCGTAGATGGCCGTGCCCGCCCCAACATGGGCGCGATCTCCCTCGGTCGGGAGCCTCTCGACGAGGCAGTGGGAGGCCGAGGCGGTCTCCCCGTCCTCGCTCCGCGTCCCGCTCGTTCTCCCCACCCTCTCTCGCCTCCGCCCCACTAATTATCCCTCTCCTCCGCCTCCGCCTCCGCCTCCGCCTCCGCCTCCTCCTCCTCTTCCTCCTCCTCCTCCTCCTCCTCCTCCTCCTCCTCCTCCCCGCAACCGACCGAGGCGACTCCACCGCACAGGCAGCGGCGCCCGCCCTGCACCCCGCGTGCAGGCCGCGCAAGAGAGAGAGAGAGAGAGAGAGAGAGCGAGAGAGAGGGAGAGGGATCATAGGGGGGCTCAGAGCATCTCAGAGATCACCTTCCCTGGGCTTGGAACACCTGAGAGAGAGAGAGAGAGAGAGCAATGGGGGGCTCGGGGTACCGCAGATAGCACCTTCCCTGGGTGTTTTTTTGTTCTCGCGCCGTGGCCGTCCCCCTTGGCAGACGGCAGGAATGGATACACACTGCTGGGAGGCAGAGCTGATTGGTCCATTTTCCACCACCGCTACCATATGTAGGAGGAGGCGGAAGCTCAGGAGGAGGAGGAGAAGGACCTCATCCTCCCTTCTACCCCGTCCTACACATGGTAGTGGTGGTGGGAAATTTGCCCATCAGGGGCAAGGAGGCGGGAAACGAGAGGCACGACATCAGGGATAAGGCAATGGACACCAGCAAGGCAGCAGTCCGTCAATAAACCTCGCAGCGGGGTGCCCCAGGGTGGGCTGGCGGATGACGGGAAGCGAGTTTGCCTGAGTGGAAAGACTGGTGTGAGGCCTACCTCACACTGGAGTTCCAGCATCTGCGTTTTCAATGGGTGCTAGCAGCTCGGTGTCAAACTGCTGAACAACTTGCGCGTGAGATTTGTGACCGCGCGTGGCGCAAAGGCGCCAACCGCAGGACTGCTTTCCTACGATGGTTTGACGCGCTCTCGCCTGCAGCACGGAGCGCTGCATGCGGCATGCACCACTATGATCAGGATCAACAACGGAGCTGGATCGCCAATCCGAATCGGGCAGGACCAGCACCACCCACAGAGAAGCCTCGACGTCCACGCTGGCAGCCGCGTCCGCGCTGGTACTCGGGGACGACGGCATCTACATCGTATGCGGCCGCCTGTATCACCGTCCATGGCCTGGGAAGTGCATTCCCCGGGGGGACGGGAACCCTCGCATCTCGCGGATGCGAGGCGCCGACGCCCTTTACCGCCCTGAAGGAGGAGAAAACCGATAACGACCAACAGCAGGTCCAGATGGCCTCGAAGGCGGTGGCCACTGCTGGAGAGATGGCCCCTTGATGCGCCCGTGCCAAGCGGAGCGTTGCTTCGTGGTAGAGTGCCAGGACAGCGTGAAGGAGGGCAAGGTTCGCTGTATCGGAGCGACTGACCGTCACCGCGTGCTGATCGTATCCATCCCGCAACCCGGTGGGGCGTTGAACTGGCAGGAGCTTGTGGGACTTATGATCGACGACGACCATGCTCTTCGCACCACGCCGTGAGCTCAAGGAAGTGAAGTAGTAGACTGGGATGCTGGGTCTACTTCAGGTGAGTCCACCAGGTTGCATGCACCAGTGCTCACTTCTTCAGTAAAGCCTGCTGCAGGCGTTTTTTGTTTGTTTGTTTTTTTTCCAACGCTTGTGCCTCTTCGTCCGCCCCCCTGCCTTCTCGGCCCGCTGCGTTGGTGCCTTTGAGTTTGGCTCGGCCCGCAGCCCTGCCCTTGTGTGGCCTGGAGCGTTGCCGACTTCGCATTGCTGGTAAGGGCGGCTCCCGCTCTGCTGCCCTAGGCTTATCCTGCGCATGATGGTTGCGCCGTTTGAAAATCACTGCTCGCCGCCAGCCTGAGGCCAGAGGGTCGCGTGCTGATGCGCGGGCTTCCCACCAATGGGCGGTGAGCTTCGTATGTTGCGTCCGTGGGCGCGCGCGCGGGCCGACCTTGCGGTTGGCTTTGTGAATGCTCGCGAGACATCAGCGTTGGGGTTGCGTCTTCCAAAAAAAAAATCGGGCTTGCTATGCGTGGACTGGCTTCATGCTGCCGCTGCTGCTGCTGCTGGTGCGGCTGCAGACTGGTGGTGGCGGTGGTGGTGCTGCTGCTTCTGCTGCGGCTTCTCCTCCTTCCGGCGTATGTGTGATCCGTGGCAGTGGAGATGGCGATTTAAATGTTTCAGGCATGGGGTAATTTGCTAGGGTGGTCTCAGCTGCACGGCGTCGGCTTATCTCAGAACGGCCCGAGCGTGTTCGCGTCAGTGTCACGTGGCTTGGCGTTCGTTTGGTAGGGGGAGTGGAGGCGCAGGGAACTCAATATGGGAGTCAAGAGTACGGCGAGTCGGAGGGCAAGACGAGAGTGACAACCAGAAGCAGAGGGAGGGTGATGGGATGGGCCGCGTGAGGGAAGTTGTATTAATACAATGCCGGGCGCGAGCTGTCCTGCCCCCCCGCGCAGAGGCTGTCCCGACGGTCAACGCCGCTTTTGTTTTTGTTGAGGACCGCGGGGCTGGGGCCCGCTTCGCTCGGCATCGCTCGGACGCGTGCACTTCTTCTCTGTGAGGACCATCGGGGCACACCTTTGATCGCCTCGCGAATCATAAAGCGAAGGCGAAGCCGAACATAATGCACGGGGAAGGGACGCCCGACCAGACTGGTGGGCATCAACAGTTTCGAGCACGCCTCGACCAGACTGATGGGCTAAATGAGACAGACCTCTTGTGGAGGAGGAGGAGGAAGAGGAGGAGGAGGAGGAGGAGGAGGAGGAGGAGGAGGAGGAGGAGGAGGAGGAGGACGAGGAGGAGGAGGAGGAGGAGGAGGAGAGGAGGAGGAGGAGGAAGAGGAGGAGGAGGACGCGCTGCCGGCCGCGAAGCCATGCTCACGAAGCCTCGGGAAGCCCCGAGCGACGCGCCCCAAGAGCGCCCGCGAGCGCCCAGGGATCCCGGAAATGCAGGGTCGGGGACCCTCAACACTGGGGCGGCCAAGAAGGGGGTGATGAGTAAGGGGGGGTGGATACCATGACGGGGGCCATGATATCTCCCCAGACTTCGTGGCGCCTTTATTTTTGTGCGTCCCTAGCCCCCTTTCCCCCCCGGGCCGCGCACATGCCGCTGACCATGGTTTGCGCCCGCCCCTTTTGGACGCTCCCTTTTGGACGGCCCCGAGGGGGGAGGGGGAAGGCTTCTTAGAAGGAGGCTGCTTCTTAGCAGGCGCGGACCTTACATCACAAGGGCCCGCGCGTTTTAAGAAACCGCCGACTCCTTGCCTGCACCTGCCACGCGCAGAGGGGGGGGGCAAGGGGGAAAGGGGGAAGGCTTCTCAGAAGGAGACTGCTTCTCAGGAGGCGCGGGCCTTACATCAATCGAAGAGGCCCGCGCTTTAGGAGAGTTAGGAAGAGAAACAAACACGCAGACACAATTCGTCGTCGATTCCCAGCCAAATATGGTAAAATATGGAAGATGGGGGGGAAGACGAAGACCCAGAACGTGTAGGAAAGTATCGGGAATTCTGGGATTTGTGTGTATTTGTTTGTGTGTCCTTGGGCTCCCTAAAGGAAGGAGCAGCCTCCCTCCAAGAGGCCTCCCTCCAGGGGATTGGGGGGAAGGCTTCTCAGAAGGAGGCTGCTTCTCAGGAGGCGCGGCCCTTGCATCTATCGACACGTCCCGCGCCTTCTAAGCGGCAGCGCCCCGCCGAGGTTGGAGAGCTAAGGGTTGGCTTGGGGATTGTTCTCCCCCCAGAGCGACGAAAGGCCTTCAAAAACCTTGCCGAAACCCGGGAGTTCCTGACTCCGAGGAGCTTCCCCTCCTTTTCGGATGCAACTCCTGCGAGGTCAACTTCTGTTTTCGCCCTGGTCCTAAATCCGGCTTAATCCAGCTTGATCCCGCATCATTCGGCCTAATCCCGTTCAGTCCCGCTTCATCCGGCTTAGTCCCGCTTAATCCGAGGCCCACTCCGGCGTAATAGCTCACAAATGGGGCTTCATCCTCCTTCCGACGAAAACCTCCCAGTAGTTGCCTCCTAACTCACCACCCACCAGACCACCCAACCCAACCCGAAGGCTCAGATTTACCCTCGATTTCCAGTGGGGGGGGTGTCAGGAAACATCGAAAAAACACATGTGGAACCCTTACCCCCTCCAACCCGAAATTCGGGTCTTCGGGTTGGGTTGGGGTGGTCTGGTGGGTAGTCACTAACCCCCTCCCCCCCGCCCCCGGTGAGCGCCGCCCGTGCGCACGGAGGGAGGCGAGCGAGCCGACGGCGCGCGGGCCGGCGGGGGGCGACGCGCCGAGCCTGCAGGGCTCGCAGAGCTCGAGCTCGACTGCGCGTGGGCCGGCCGCGCGCAGTCGGCCTCCCCCTCCTCCTCCTCCCCCTTCTCCTCCCCCTCCTCCTCTTCCCCTCCTCTTCCTCCTCCTCCTCCTCCTTCCTCCACCTCCTCCTCTCCCCCTCCTCCTCCTCCTCCTCCTCCTCCTCCTCCTCCTCCTCCTCTCCTCCTCCTCCTCCTCCCCCTCCTCCCCCTCCTGCTGCTGCTCCTCCTCCTCTCCTGCTCCTCCTCCTCCTCCTGCTCCTCCTCCTCCTCCTCTTCCTCCTCCTCCTTCCTCCTCCTCCTCCTCCTCCTCCTCCTCCTCCTCCTCCTCCTCCTCCTCCTCCCCCCTCCTCCACCTCCTGCTGCTGCTCCTCCTCCTCCTCCTGCTCCTCCTCCTCCTCCTCCTGCTCCTCCTCCTCCTCCTCTTCCTCCTCCTCCTCCACCTCCTCCTCCTCCCCTCCCCCCCCTCCTCCTCCTCCTCCTCCTCCTCCTGCTCCTCCTCCTCCTCCTCCTCCTCCTCCTCCTCCTGCTGCTCCTCTCCTAGATGGGGTTGGAGCAGATGGGGTCGGAGGATCGCGCCGCATCGCTGATGCATCGGCGATGCGACTGGATGTGGAGCCCGATTTTCTCAACGCCTACGGCGCCGATGCATCGCCGACGTAGCCGATGCATCGCCGGCGCATCACCGATGCATCGCCGATGCATCGCCGATGTATCGGCGATGACTTTCGATCCTCCGTCCCCAACCACTCGGACCCCATCTAGGAGGCCTCCACGATCTCGACTGCGCTTGAGAGGGGCCCTTCGCCAGAGTTGCCTTTGGGTGTACGGGCCCAGCGGGGTCCCCCGATCGCCCCATGCTCGGCGGCGAGCGGGGGGGGAAGTGGGAAAGAGAAGGCCTTCTCAGAAGGTTCGGAAGTCCCCTGGCCTTCCGAGGAGTTTTCTGAGCCTCCCCCGAGTAGAAGCAGAAGACTTCTCAGAAGGCGCGAGGGCTTCTGAGAAGTCCCGCCGCCTTCCGAGAAGGCCTCCTCCTTCACATCTTCCCCCCCTCGCTCGCCGCCGAAGTGCGAGATGCGGTTGCGCCTTGCGCGCTCTTGGGCGTGGCCCCCCCCGCCCCCCCCCCGCGGCTTGCCGAAAGCCGCGCACCGAGTGTCACTGTCGCCTATAGGGTTAAGTCGGGCACGTTCCTCTCTACAGGAGGATGAAAAGTTGTCAAAATACTCTGGGGGCGATTTTTCTATTATTTTTTATTTTTTGATCAGTTCGTCTCAATTTTTCATTGTTCGTCCAACATCCGCCTGTAGGAGGACATACCCGACCCGACCATAGGGTCACTCTTGCTCGTAGCGCCGATTCAGAGGCATCGCGCGATCCGATCCCCGCGCGAGCCGGTGGGCGACACGCCGAGCGTGTGGTGCGCCAGGCCCGAGCATCAGCAGCACACGGCAGAGCTGCCTCCCGAGGCCCTGAACAGTGCAGAAGCACGTGCCTCGGCAGTTCGCGCAGGAAAAAGCGCACGTCAGATGAGGAAAAGGTACCCATACCGCTACCCTTCGCCCGTTTTCCATTTTTTTTTGGGCCTCGTAGGCCCTCGTCGCCACCGCTGGATTCGCCTCGAACTCCTGGTCAGAACGCACCCTGGGAGATGTCTGGGGAGCAGCGGTGTCGGCACCTTGTGGTTTCCCCAGTATGCATTCATACACAGTGCGCGGCTGGTATTTTCACGGCTGGTCTAATCATATCGTTTTTTGTTTGTATTCGTCTACTAATGTTGGAGTCAGTTTCTGGGCACAGTGCCGTTCTCGCCTTTTCCGACCTGCTGTTTTCAAGAGGTCAAGACGTATGCGACATCGAGGCTGGATCTACGAGCCTGGCCATGCTCTAGCGGTGAGGCGCGACGGTTGTCGTAGTTCTCGGCGGCGCGCCCGGGGGGGAAGTGAGAAGGAGCAGGCCTTCTCAAAAGGAGGTGGGGCTTCTCAGACGCCCTCCAGCCTTAGAAGTTTCCTGTGTCTTCGGGGCAGGCTTAGAAAGCTTCTCCGAAGGCCAGAGGCCTTCCGAACCTTCCGAGGACGCCTCCTCCTTCTCGTTTCCCCCTCCGGGCGCGCCGCTGACATTCGCTGTCCTGTATGAAGGTCGGCTGGCTTGGGTTTGTTGGCACCGAGGTGTACCTGCGGACTTCGAAGCCGCGCTGCGTGATTAGAGGGCGCGGTGGAGGTTCAGCATGTGGGAGGCTTCGGAGGCTGAGTCCAGCGGCGATCGGATAGCGCTTGATCTCAGATCCCAAGGCGGGGATTCAGACACAACCACCGCCTGTTGGTCCCCTGCCCCCCACTCCTACCGTTTTCCAAAGGAGCGCCTCCCACAGGGCTGCGCCACCAAGGGCGCGCGCGGGCCCTGGCTGAGGGCGGATGAGAGGAGGGAGATTACCAGTTTGAAACATATTCCCATCCCTATGTTTGGCATCACCTCACCTCGATGCCGATCTTAAGGATTCACTCAGTTTCTCTGAGGGCCTATCCCTAAGATGGTCCTCGCTTTTTGCTCGCCCATCTTAGGGATAGGGATAAGTTCGAGGCTGGTTAGGAGCCAACACTGAAGAGTCTAAGGCCAAGATGCACTGGGAAGTGGGTCCCCGGCCTCCGATTCCAGCCGTTTTCCAATGGAGCGCTTTCGAAAGGACCACGCCACCAAGGGCGCGCGCGGGCCCTGGCTAAGGGCGGACGAGAGGAGGGAGCCAACTGAAGAGTCTAAGGCTAAGATACACTGGGAAGTGGGTCCCTGGCCTCCGATTCCAGCCGTCTTCCGATGGAGCGCTCCCGAGAGGACCACGCCACCAGCGGAAACCAGTGGAAACAATTTTGATCTGCGGGGCGAGAGCGAACCTCTTCCGCTAAAAGCTAGGCGGGCTACGCACAGCTTCAATTAGGGAGACAGGGCACAGGAAGGCGGGGCCTCGGGCGGCCGGAGTGGGCGGGGCCCGGGGTGCAGGCGGTGCCGAAGTGGATGTGCAGGGAAAAATAACCAGTGGAGACCACTGCTGGGGGATGTCAGCTCGGGGCCGCCGCGTCGTCCGAGTCCCTGCGCGGAGCCTCGGCGAGCCCAGGATCCAACTGTGGTAGATGGTACCTAAGAAGCCATCGTCGAGGGGCCCATCACCACAAATAAGTACACACAGAGATCCCAGGATCCCCTATTTTTCCGTATTTTCTGGGTTCTCGTCTTCCCTCCCACTTCCCATATTTTCCCATGTCTTCTTGGGAATCGACGATCACTGGTGTCTGTGTGTGTGTGTGTTTTTACCCTCCTGACATCGGACGGGTGGTAATGGAGGGCGACCCAAATTGGGGGCAGGGCCCCGGCTTGGAGCCAGTTGGTTCCCAGACCGTTTCCTTCACCCCCATTTGGGGGTCACCCCTCATTGCCATGCGCCCGAAGCTGTGTCAACCCAGCTCCGGAGGAGGAGGAGGAGGAGGAAGCTGCGGCAGCCCAGCTCCGCCATTCCCCTCTTGCCCAAACCGCGGCAGGCCCGTCAGCTCCGCGCATGCTCCGCGCGGCCCTGGGGCGGAGAGCGCGGGAAGTGCTCCCGAGAGCTTCTTCCGCCAGCTCCTCCTCCTCCTCCTCTTCCTCTTCCTCCTCCTCCTCCTCCTCCTCCTCCTCCTCCTCCTCCTCCCCCTCCTCCTCCTCACCCTCCTCCTCATCACCCTCCTCCTCATCAACCTCCCCCCCTCTCCTCCTCCTCCTCTCCTCCTCTCCTCCTCCTCCTCCCTCCTCACCTCCTCCTCATCACCCTCCTCCTCATCATCACCCTCCTCCTCCCCCTCCCCCTCCTCCTCCTCCTCCTCCTCCTCCTCCTCCTCCAACGCTGACCAGGTCCTCGCGAAGGTCTGACAACAATTTGCTATAGTACCCAGGCGGGGACACGTTTTCATCCGGTTCGCGGCAGCCAACAAACAGCCATGACTCTCACAGGTGAACGCAGTGCGCAGGGCCCACTCTGCAAGCGCGCTCGACTTCGAGCGTGGAGTGCGCATGTTGCTGGCCTTGTCGTTTGAGTGGGCCAAACCGTGCAATGCCCCCGTCCACGTACACAAGACGAAGCTTCAATTGCCCCCCAGGAGCTCGGATGGAACACGAAACAGGAATGCATGCGCCATGATGTAGCCCATGCCCCGGAAGAATTTCCAGGTCTGGGCACAATGCACTAAGAGTTGTCGGAGCTTGCTCTTCTGGTTACGTGGCCCGGGAGACGCTGGAGGCTGCAGCTTGCGCGCCCCAGACCTGATGTCAGCTAATTCCAGGGAATGCTCCACGGGCCAATGAAGTTTGCCAGATAGTGGACTTGCGCCACGCTGACAGCATTGTTTTGGGCGTGCCCTCGTGTGTGATCGCGGCGGCGAATTTGTACGCAGTGTCCAGGGTTGTTGGGAGGAACGGGGCGTGTTCAGGAGCTCGCAGACAGCGTTCGCTGTCCTCTCCGATGACATGTGCCTGCCGAGCGAACTGCCTACAGAAGCCCCCAGCTTCTCTGTCAGGAAAGCGTCCAAGGTCGCGTGGGCGTCGGAATCCTCTTGCTGGGCAGAGCGCAACATGTCGAGCTGCTCGCGCAGAGGTGCGTTCACGCTTTTCCTCCGCCGCTTGCTGAGGGCGACCCCGATGAAGTCGACCACCGCGTCTGGTGCGACTTGTGCCAGCGAGATTGCCGATTCAACTCCCTTTGGGACGTCAGCGCTGGCACGCCCTCTCACCAGCAGCAGCAGCAGCAGCCATGGTGTCAGTTCCTGCAGACATGGGGAAACCGTAATTCGCTTCTCGAGCACGTGGGGATCAGCCTCCCGAGCCTCCACTCCAGAGATCCCCATCTCGTCTCCTCGAGCGATGGTCGGGCGCGGGAAGGCAGACGCTCCCGGGACACCTCGAGAGGCTGACCCTTGTGCGAGTGACGAGTGGGGCGCCAGGACAGGGACCGCCGCGCGCCAGCTGCCCGCCGACTGGGGCGCAAATGGCGGGGTCCGGAGGCTTGTAGCTGTGGATCGCCCCGCCTCGCGACTGGCCGCGGAGGCCGCGGCCGCGCGCTGCTGGAAGTCTGCAGGGGCGGGCACGGCGCATCGGTCCTCGTGTGCGCCCCAAACCAGACGCAGACCTGCGGGGCCAGAGGGGCGCGCACCGCAAGGGCATGATGCGCCGGCGTGGGCCTGGCCCGATTGGGAACCCAGCGCCAGAGGATTCAGGGCAACGCTGACAGGGGTGCGGCACTGGGGCACACGATGGATCCAGTTGGAGCCCAGGGCCCGCGGCCAAACCCAGGACGCGAGTGCGACAGCAAGAGAGTCATGTCGAAATGGTCCCTCCGCCACAGGCCACTCGCAGTAAGCCCCTACGCTGCCCCGAGCTGTCCCTGGCTGATCCTGACTGAAATTCCATCCTAGCTGTCCTTAAGCTATTCCTAGGTATTCCCAAACGGCGCCGGCGCGAAACATGATGTTACTGGGGGGGGGCGCGGCCGATGACGGCCTTTATTCTGGAGAATAAATGAGCAGGCTCAAATTCGTTTGTTTTCACAAGAAATCGGAGGTCGGGGGGTGAGAGATCGCAGTGGAACGGAGAGCCCCCCACCAGGAGATCGTTTCGGTTTCGTGTTTGTGTCGTGCGTGCAGGTGAGGCGAAGCTGCGTAGGCGCGCGAGAGGAATGATGCCGCCGTGGCTAGGGTCTGTGGAGCTGGTTGTCCGTCTTTCCCCCGCCCGCCGCGCGGTGGCCGGGGGCGTCCCGTCGGTGGCGCGTCGGTGTCCCGTCGTTGGCGGGGTGCCACCTCGGAGGCGCGAGGGTGCCCCGTCGGTGGCGCGGGGTGCCCTGTCGGTGGCGCGGGGTGTCCCGACGGTGGCTCTGGGTGTCCCGCTGTGGTGTCTTGATGGTAGCTCGTGAGATCAGTTGTGAGATCGATAGTGAGATCGGGATCGATTGAGTGATCGATCGTGATCATGACATCGATCGTGAAATCGAGGGATCGATCGTGAGGTCGATCGTGAGATCGATAGTGAGATCGATAGTGATATTGATCGCGAATCTTTGGCTGGGGGTGCCCTGCCGTGACTGGCGGTGCCGCATCGTGGTGTCCCGATGGAGTCTCGTGAAATCTCTTGTGAGGTAGATAATGTGATTGCTTGTGAGAGCGATGTTGCGATCGATAGTGAGATCGATAGTGAGATCGGTAATGCGATTCACATCGAGAGCGAAAGTATAATAGATGGTGCGATCGATTGTGAAATTCGTTTTCAGATCGATCGTGAGATCTGGTGTGATATCGACAATGGGATCGATAGTGATATCTGTTGTGATATCGATAGTGATATCGATCGTGCTCCGATGATGGCCCGCTGGTTTCCCTATTGTACCGAACAACACTCGCTGTGATATATTTTAGTGATCTCTGTTGAGAGGTCGATCGCGATATCGAAAGTGAGATAAATTGTGACATCGGCAGTCCGATCGATAATGAGATCGATTGTGAAATCGATGCTAAGATCGATAATGACATCGATATTGCAACTGGTAGTGAGATCGATCGATTCGAGTCGAATGCGAAGTCGCATTTCTGTGGTGTGGGCTCCATCGCGGCTGTGTCGCCTTCATAACAATCGCCATGATTCATTCTCACCATGAGCGTCATCGTGCCATGCCGCCATTCATCGCCATCAGTCGTGGCACTTGTTGTCAGTGGGTTTTCTCCCCCCCAACCTGATCACTCGAAGGGTGGTAGGTATAGCAGAATTGGGGTCACGCTGGGCTCATGTAGCCAGCACCTGGGCATAACAAATAATTTATCAGGGGTTTGCGCAGAGGTCTCAAAGATGAAGTCCTGTACCTCTCGAATCTCGAATGTATGGTCTACCCCCAGCTGAACCACAGTCTCTCTCCTGATATCCCTTGACGTCTTCGATTTACGCCCCAACCAAGACGCATGTCAGTCCAGTCATCAGCGCTGTGGTGCAGCCCAAAGGTTCGTATCATAGCCAGCGCGTGGCGGCCAACGGATCGTTGGGCCCTCCGCTTGCCCCCTCCCCGCAGGAAGCCAATCGACATGCTCCTTATCGGGACAGGATCCCCGCCGCTACCCGCGCGCTTCCTCCTGGATTCTACAGGGCACGATCCTGGAGGGGATACGGGGAAGGAGTAGGAGTGGGAGGAGTGGGGGGAGACGCTCGTCGCAGCAGAGAAGACATGGACCTAACAACGCAACAGGTCCACATCAGTGGGTTTGTTTCTGTCTTGGGTTCGCGGCATGCCAGTCACCGAACCTTGTAAACACATTTTTTTTTTGTGTTTCGTTGTCCGCTCGTCCAGTGGCGCTGGGACAAGGCTGGGGCGAGCGGGGGTGGGTCGATCGACCATTCCTTGCTCTCCCAGCGGTTCCCACGATCGTGGCCTTCCAGCCTTTGCTACTCCTTGGTTCCTCGTGATCGTTCTGTTGCTCATTGGTTTGCCGATCGGCGCGGGCCCTCGCACCCCCTTCCCCCCCCTCCCTCTGGAGCTGATCCTGGCTGTTCTCGGCGCCTGCCTCGAGCAGGTGGAAAGTCTCCCCACCACAGGACGCACTGCTGCAAGCAGTCGCATCGAGCAGAGGTCCGGAGCCGGACCCGCCCCCCTCCCCCCACCCTTCCGCCCACTGTCGAAGCGCCGAACAAGAGCACGCTCACCGCCCTGTTCCCTGGCGCCGCCGACCTTCCTGGTCGGAGTAGGAGGGGGAGGAGGAGTAGGAGGAGGAGAAGGAGGAGGAGGAGAGGGGAGGGGGGAGGAGGAGGAGGAGGAGGAGGAGGAGGAGGAGAGGAGGAGAGGAGGAGGAGGAGGAGGAGAGGAGGAGGAGGAGGAGAGAGGGAGGCGGGGGAGGGGGAGGAGGGGGGGAGGAGAGGAGGGGGGAGGAGGAGGAGGAGGAGGAGGAGGCCGCGCAGCAAGAGGTCGCGAGCTCGCTTGACCGGCAGGCGCGGCGGTGTCCCTGCCGCTCGCTGCTCTCCCCCCCTTCATTCCGTCCTGTTGTCGTTGAGAGGCGCCCACGTCCGTGCCCTGGCGATCTCCGCTTCCCACTCCTCATGCCCCTCTCTCTCTCTTTTTCTCGCCGTTCTGCTCTCTCTCTCTCTTGCTCTCTCCTTCTCCCTCTCTCTTGCTTGTTCTCTCTCACTCTCTCTACTCTCTTTCCCTCTCTCTTGCTCTTGCTCTCTCTCTCTCTCTCGCTTGCTTGCTCGCTCTCTCTATATTTATCTATATCGTCACTGGTCTCCTCTTTCTTCCTCTCAGTGCGCGCCATCGTCCTGATGGCTGGTTTCCTCTTTCTTCCTCTCAGCGCGCGCCATCGTCCCGATGGCCCACTGTTGTCTCTCTCTCTCTCTCTCTCTATACATCTCTCTTTCTATCGTCTTTGCTCTCCTCTTTCGTCCTCTTAGTGCGCGCCATCGTCCTGATTGCCCATCGATGTAGGCAGACAGACCGTGCGAGTCATGTGTAAACATCGCTCAGGTGTGCCGCAGACGGCACGCTCACCTCTATCCCCCAGGGCTCCGCTGCATCCACTCGTGATCCTCCTGCTTGCACGTCACCCCGTATCTTCGCTGCTTGTCCTTCCTGCCCTCTCCGTCCCTGTAGGCATGCTGTCATTCTTTCCGTGGGCTGCCAGCTGCCAGGAGCACTTGTTTCAGGAGCGCTCGCTCCAAGCTCCCTGGGCCCCCCCCCTCGGCCCTTTACCCGCCGGTCGTTGAAAGTGGGTATTCTTGGATGTCCACATCCTACTCTACTTGAGGCGCTTTCCTGCTTCAGGAGTCGAGCGGTTTCCCTCCTTCCCTCCTCTTCTCAGGGGGCGGGTGGAAGTCCAATCTACCTCCAATGCCTTCCTGCTTCATGTTTCTGCCCACTTCTTCCGACCGGCCCTTTCCCCCCTTATGGCCGGGCCAGGGCGTGTGGTCGGTGCGCGCGCACCCGGGATTCCAGTGCAAAAAGCAGGAGCCCGGTCGAGAGCTGGACTTGGGGGAGCCGCTCGCGGCCCCTGGAGGTGACCCTGCACACTGGCTCTGCGCCTGGCTTGGGACCCCCCCCCCCCACACTGATCGGGGGCAGCAAAGAGGGGGGTGATGACTAGGGGGGGGATATCATGGCGTGGGCCATGATATTTCCCCAGATCTCATGGCGCCTCTTCTTATCTCATTACGTCCTGGCCCCCCCCCGCCTGGCTGCGCACATGCCGCGGGCCATGATTTGCACCCCCCCCCTCTTGGACGCCCCCCTCGTGGCCGCCCCTGAATTAAGTCGGGCCTGTCCCTCTACGGGAGGAATATTCAAGAATAGTCAAAAAATGGCCCGGGGATGATCTTTCGACTATTTTTGACTGTTTTGGAATATTTTTTGGGTACTTTTAATGTTTCGTCCCAAATCCGCCTGTCGGGAGGCACGCTTGACCTAACCCCAACAGCACGGCATCCTTCTTTCTACCCTGGCCGAGCTGGCTTTGCGCCGAGCCCGGTCCGTCCACGCCCGACGTGGGGCACCAGCGCCCTGGAACAGATGCGACTCGCGGGCGGCAGCCCCTGTGCGACCGAGGCCTGCCTTCTGCCCCCCCCCCCGTCCGAGGACGACTCGTGTCTTGGCATCACTCGGCGAGGACCATGGAGGAGCATCCTGGATGACTTAGCGAAAAAAGCACGCACGAAATCGAGAAATACACGAGGAATGGACGTCCGAGCGATGGCAACGTGTGCACCGTGCCGACTTGGCGCCCACCGGGGCACCGTCGGTCCTCGAGCCAGGAAGGGCACGGCGCACAGCTCTTCGGCCCTTCTGGGGCGGAAGAGCTATGCACCGTAGCGCGAACCTTTGGAGCGGGGCCAGCAGGGAGGAAGCAAGGATTATTGTATTAGTGAGGTTCTTGATGCGAAGAAGACGGATACCCATCATACTACTCGTAGTTTTCAGTATGGTGGGGAGGAGGATGAGGCAAGAGGAGAAGGAGGAGGAGCACGAACACGACGAACACTGATAAGACGAGCACGATGAATACTAGTGCTACTGATACTAATTTCAATATGCGAGTACTACGAACATTACTACTATCACTACTCAAAATACAAGTACTTGTTATAAGAATTGTCATCATGATGCTAAGACTAATCAGGATACTATTACGTATACTCGTACTACGGAGAAGATGAATCAGAGCAGTACTAAGCACACTAACACTTACGGTGCTGATGATGCTGATGATGATAATTTGGCTGATGTTGTTGCTGCTGCCGCAGATGATGCTGCTGCTGATGGTGATGGTTGTGGTGATGCTGATGCTGATGCTGATGATGATGATGATGATGGTGGTGATGGTGATGATGCTGACGATGATGATGATGATGATGATGATGATGATGCTGATGAAGATGCTGATGATGTTGATGCTGATGCTGATGCTGATGCTGCTGATGATGATGTCGCTGATGATGATGATGATGATGCTGATGCTGCTGCTGATGATGATGCTGATGATGCTGAGGATGCTGATGATGCTGACGATGATGATCATGATGATAATGACGATGATGATGATGATGATGATGATGATGATGATGATGATGGAGATGATGCTGATGCTGATGCTGATGCTGATGCTGATGCTGATGATGATGATGATGATGATGATGATGGTGGTGATGATGATGTTGATGATTCTGCTGATGATGATGCTGATTCTGCTGCTGATGATGGTGATGATGATGAAGATGATGATGCTGATGATGCTGATGATGCTGATGCTGATGGTGATGACGCTGCTGATGCTGATGATGCTGATGATGAGGATGCTGATGCTGCTACTGCTGCTGCTGATGATGCTGCTGCTGATGATGATGCTGATGATGATGGTGATGATGATGATGATGATGATGATGATGATGATGATGATGATGCTGACGCTGATGCTGATTATGCTGCTGATGCTGATGATGCTGATGATATTGCTGATGATGCTGATGCTGATGATGCTGATGCTCATGCTGATGCTGATGCTGATGCTGATGCTGATGATGCTACTGATGATGATGCTGCTGCTGATGATGCTGATGACGATGATGATGATGATGCTGATGCTGATGATGATTCATGATGATGATTTTGATGATACTGATGATACTGATGATGATGATGATGATGATGATGATGATGATGATGATGATGATGGAGATGATGCTGATGCTGATGCTGATGCTGATGCTGATGATGATGATGATGATGATGATGATGATGATGATGATGATGAGGATGAGGATGAGGATGAGGATGAGGATGCTGATGCTGATGCTGCTGCTGCGGCGAGAGCTGATGCTGATGCTGATGCTGATGCTGAGGATGCTGATGCTGATGCTGATCATGGGAATCCGTGACACCCTTGCAATTTTGTATCCGGAATGTGCGCGGCGCTGAGGCGAGAGCCACATTTCGAAACGGAGCCGCCTTCAATCCGTGAACATCATGCAACTGTTGAAACCGAATGTACGCGGCGCGAAGGCGAGAGCCACATTTTGACAACGACCCGCCCTCAATCCGTGAAATTCTTGCAATTTTTGAATACGAATGTGCGCGGCGCTGAGGCGAGAGTCACATTTGGAAAACCACCCGCCCTCAATCCGCGAAGCTCTTGCAAATTTTGAATACGAATGTGCGCGGCGCTGAGGCAAGAGCCACATTTCGAAAACCACCCGCCCTCAATCCGTGAAGCTCTTGCAGTTTTTGAATACGAATGTGCGCGGCGCTGAGGCAAGAGCCACATTTCGAAAACCACCCGCCCTCAATCCGTGAAGCTCTTGCAATTTTTGAATACGAATGTGCGCGGCGCTGAGGCAAGAGCCACATTTCGAAAACCACCCGCCCTCAATTCGCGAAGCTCTTGCAAATTTTGAATACGAATGTGCGCGGCGCTGAGGCAAGAGCCACATTTCGAAAACCACCCGCCCTCAATCCGTGAAGCTCTTGCAATTTTTGAATACGAATGTGCGCGGCGCTGAGGCAAGAGCCACATTTCGAAAACCACCCGCCCTCAATCCGTGAAGCTCTTGCAATTTGTGAAAACGAATGTGCACAGCGCTAAGGCAAGAGTGACATTTTGAAAACCACCCGCCCTCCATCTGTGAAGCGGTTGCCAATTGTTAAGCTTCAGGGTCATAAGTGGTGAGGAAGTCTCAGGCGAAACTCCCGCCCTAAAGACTGGCCTCGGGGTGCGACAGGGAGAAGTTATTTAGTAGGAGAAGGAATGGAGGAGGAGGAGGAGGAGGAGGAAGAGGATGGGGAAGAGGAGGAGGTGGACGAGGAGGAGGAGGATGAGGAGGCGGAGGAGGCAGATGATGATGATGACGATGATGATGACGATGATGATGATGATGATGATGCTGGTGCTGATGCTTGTGCTAATGATGATGATGCTGCTGACGATTGTGCTGATGATGATAATGAGGATGATGGTGATGCTCATGCTGATGATGATGATGAGAATGAGGATGATGATGAGGATGCTGGTGCTGATGATGATGATGCTTATTATGCTGATGATGATGATGAGAAGGAGGATGAGGATAATGCTGATGCTGATGCTGATGATGATGATGAGGATGAGGATGAGGATGAGGATGATGATGCTGATGATGAGGCTGATGAGGGTGATGGTTATGGTGTTGGTCATGATGCTGATGCTGAAGGTGATGCTGATGATGGTGATGGTGATGGTGATGCTGATGGTGATGATGGTGATGATGATGTTGATGATGGCGATGCGGATGATGTTGATGTTGATGATGATGCTGATATTAATGCTGATGATGATGCTGATGCTGATGATGAGGATGATGCTGATGATGACGCTGATGATGATGATGATGCTGATGATGATGATGCTGCCGATGATGCTGATGATGATGATGCTGCTGATGCTGAGGATGCTGATGCTGATGATGATCACGATGCTGCTGCTGCTGATGATGTTGATGACGATGATGATGATGATGCTGGTGCTGCTGAAGATGATACTGATGATGATGCTGATGATGATGATGACGACTATGATGACGATGACGATGGCGATGATGATGATCATGATGATGATGATGATGATGGTGATGATGATGCTGATGCTGATGATGATGCCTATGATGATGATGATGATGATGATGATGATGATGATGATGATGATGATGATGATGCTGCTGATGATGATGATGATGATGATGGCGATGATGTTGATGATGCTGATGATGCTGATGATGCTGATTATGATGATGATGAGGATGCTGATGACGAGGATGATGATGATGATGCTGCTGATGATGATGCTGCTGCTGATGATGCTGATGATGATGATGATGATGTTGATGACGAGGATGACGATGATGCTGCTGATGATGATGCTGCTGCTGATGATGCTGATGATGATGTTGCTGATGATGATGATGCTGATGATGATGATGATGGTGATG
>CAUYUJ010020344.1:99751-109751 GCA_963575745.1 Prorocentrum cordatum
GGAGGAGGAGGAGGAGGAGGAAGAGGAGGAGGAGGAAGGGGTTGGTGAGGAGGAGGAGGAGGAGGAGGAGGCGGAGACGGAGACGGAGGCGGAGGCGGAGGCGGAGGCGGAGGCGGAGGCGGAGGCGGAGGCGGAGGCGGAGGCGGAGGCGGAGGCGGAGGCGGAGGCGGAGGCGGAGGCGGAGGCGGAGGCGGAGGCGGAGGCGGAGGCGGAGGCGGAGGCGGAGGCGGAGGAGGAGGAGGCGGATCAGGAGGAGGAGGAGGAGGAAGAGGAGGAGGAAGAAGAGGAGGAGGAGGCGGAGGAGGAGGAGGAGGAGGAGGAGGATGAGGGAGGTCTGAAGCCATTTTGGCTCAAGGGGCGGGGGGTCCCGCAGCGGGGAGCTGTGGGGGACTGCGGGAAACGCCGAATAAGAAAACGCTCACAAACGGCCGAGACTTACCCACGATTGTGGAGACCTTCGACAGGCTGCCGCGTGCGTGTTGGCGTACACCGCGCGCAAGGGGGGACAGCCTTCGGCCAAGGATGCCGCCATCCTTTTGGCCTGCCCCCACAACCACCAGCCCAACGCCCAGGCGGATACGCCGCCTTCCATCACGAGGAAGGAGGTGGCCATCTTCGCGCCAGCCGTGCCACCCGGCTACTGGGCCACCGACCCCAACTCTCTCACTGCTGCGATGCTGGGGCTTTCCGCCTGCCGCCCTTCCATCCTGGTGTCTACCACCGCGACCCCCGCAACGGACTCCACGACTCCCCAGCCGCGCCCCGAGAGGCCGCGTGCCCCAGAGGGAGCCCGTGGGGGGCATGCCCGGTGAAGCGGGCACAGCGGCCGCTGGACAGCCCACGACCGGCGCCACCTCCCCCGCGGCTGGCTCCAACATGCCGAGTGGCCGCATGCCCTGAGAGTGACCCCGCGGGGGGCGTGCTCGGGGGAATCGGTCGGTCATGGGGGCAGCCGAAGCCAGCCCCTGGAGCCGCACGCCCGGCCCCCCCCGCGTCTGCCCCGCGACCGCCGCCATCCAGACCAGTACGCCCCCACGACCCGCGACGAAGGCGCCACCTCACAACGGACCCTGCGACGGCCCCCTGCGACGGCCCCCGCGACGGCCCCCGCAGCGGCCCCGCAGCGACGGCGGCGAATACGACGCCCACCACGACGGCGAACGCGACCACGATGAAGCCCCTCCCCCCTGCTACGCCGGCGTCAGCGACTGCCAGGACGGGCGCGAGGACGGACCGACCGACGCCCCGCGCTGACGCCCTCCTCGACGCTTTCCCCGACGCCCAGCCCGACGCCCTGCCCGGCTCCCCACCCGATGCCTCGCCAGACGACCACGTCGCGCCCGAAGGCCCCCTCGACCTCCTACCCTGTCCGGCGGCCCCCGCGATCCCCTACCCAACTGCCCCCAAAGAAGGCCGAGATCCGAGTGGCCGCGTGCCCTGAGGAGCCCCGTGCTGGGGGCCGACGGCCAGCTCAAAGCTGACGCCGCCTCCCCCGCGGCCAGCTCGATATCCCGAGCGGCCGCGTGCCTTGAGAGGGAGGCCGCAGCCGAAGACGCCCCCTCGACGCCCCCGCCCGACCGCTACCCCGCGACCCCCCCAACCCGAATGCCCCCTACGACGGTCCCCGCGACCGACCCTGCGACAGCCCGCCGCTGCGGCCCGCGCGACGGACCCCGCAACGGCGACAAAGATGACGCCCGCCACGACGGCGGCCGCGACCGCGACGCCCCTCCCCCCGCGACGCCGACGCCAGCGGCAACCAGGGCGGGCGCGAGAAGGGACCGACCGACGGCCCAACCGACGCCCTCCCCTGGACGCCCTCGGGACCGACGCCCCGCCCCGCTCCCACCCGACGCTGCGCCCGGCGGACAGGAGGACGGCGACGAGGGCGACGACGCCCCCTCCCCCGCGACCCCTCGCCCTGGCGGCCCACCCGAACCGACGACCCCCCCGCCAACGACGCCCGCGTCGCTCCACGGCGGCCGCCCGGCGCCCCCGTGCGACTCCTCCTCGCGGCGACCCAGCGCCCTGCCCCGCCTCCCCGCCCGGCGCCCCGCCCCGCTCTCTGCCCGACGCCTCGCCGCGCGGCCTCCCCGCGCCCGGCTCTCTCTCGGACATGCCGCCGCTGCGCGGGCAGCGCTGCCCGCGAGGGCGCCCCTCCGACCCGCCCCGAGCCTGCCCCGACGGTCGATCCGAGGCTCGTCCACGCGACGCTGCCGACCACGACGACGACCACGACGACCCGACGCCCCTGCTCCTCGCCTCACCCCGCGCCCCCGTGTGAATGACATCCACTGCCCGCCCGCGCCCTGTCTCCCCAATTAGTGCTTCGCGCGGCCCGCCTAGCTCTTAACCGGAAGAGGCTCGCCCTCGACCCGCAGACCAAAAAGTGAACGACATCCCGAGGCCCGCTGGACCCGACGCGTCCTCGCCATTGCCAGCGCCGCCGCCGCAAGCGCCCGCGCCCGCATCAGCGACTTCGCCGGCGCCAGCGCCATCGACGCCCAGATTCAGCATATCTACGACGAGCACCGACGGGTGAATATGGCCCAGCAGCAACAGCTACATCAGATTCGCGAGATGGAGGCTGAACTCCAGGCGCTGGACCACGTAGCGGCCGACCTGACGCACGCGATCCCGCACCTGGCGCCCCGCCCGATTTTTTACCGACATCCTGTCTGGCGCCTGCGCCCCCGACGACGACGAGACTCCCGACAGCAGGCTTCGTCGGCGCGTGCGATTCGCCGGCGCGCCATGAACTGCGCCAGCCACCAGTCCGCGCAAGGGCGGATGTAGGGAGCAGCCGCACCCGCACCGACGACCCCAGCCTAGTACGCGTCAACCCCGACCCCCTCCTTCCTCCCCGCCGCATGGGCAGCCGTCTTGCGGCGCGGGCCGGGTCCGCTGGATCGCCACCTGGACACGCCTATGAGAAGACCTCCCCGCCCCACCCCGCCATTCCCCACGCGCCCGACGACCCCCCGCGATCGCCCCTCACGTCGCCGCCGCCGCCGACGGCAGCGCCTCCGGGGAACGCCGGCGCTCACCTCGAGCAGTGCTCCCGCGCTACCTCTACAGTGTCAATTCTGCTCCTCTTTTGGCAACGCCATCTTCTTCAGTGGCCTTCTCTACAGTCCTTACTGAGGCACCTCGAGGCTCCTGCCTCTCCCTCGCCCCCTCTGCTTGTAAGCGCCTCTCCCCCACACTGTTCGCCCGCGAGCCTCCTCCCCCCCCCCTGGCACGGCCAGCGCCCCCCCCCCTGGCACGGCCAGCGCCGGCACCAGGGAAGGGGAAGTGGGCGGGGCCGGACCTCATGGACTGGGGAAGGCAAGCGGCGGGGCCGCCGCCGGCACGCGCCGTGGACCACCCGACCCCTGGGCGCAAGAGCCACGCCGAGGGGGCTACCGCTTCCCCTCCTCGGGGGGCGGCGGCCCCGCTCGGGCCCCCCGCCGCCTCTTCGCCCCTTCGCTCGATGCCCGCCTCCCGTGTTTTCCACGCCTCCTCCCGCGCTTGCCCTGCCGCCACCCTGCTCTGTCCACAGCGCTCTTTCGTTCTGCCCGCCCCCTGAGGACGCCGCCCCCTCCGCCGCGATTGCCGCGCCGCACCCGGAACGCTGCAGCCCTCCTCCACTGCCCTCGCACTTCTCGCAGGATCAGCGGAGGCGGGCCCTCCACTCCAGGGGAAGCGCGCCTCGGGGGGCTCCGGCTCCCCCCAGGGGGCTGGGGCCCACGCTCGTGCCACCTTTGCACGCGCACTGCGCCGGCGCGTACAGGCGCCGCCAGCCCCCCCCCCCGGGCCTCATACCGCGCTCTTCAGGCTGTGGCCAGCCGTCCTTCTTGCTTCTCTCTCTTTACCTCTTGGTTTTTGTTCGCCTCCACCACCCCGCAGGTCGAGGGGGGGGGGGCTCGAGGCGACGCGAACTCGTCTGCAGCACCGTTATATTAAGGAAGAGGAAAGAGGGGGGAGGATGAGGAGGGGGAGGAGGAGGAAGAGGATCAGGAGGAGGAGGAGGAGGAGGAGGAGGAGGAGGAGGAGGAGGAGGAGGAGGAGGAGGAGGAGGAGGAGGAGGAGGAGGATCAGGAGGAGGAGGAGGAGGAGGAGGAGGAGGAGGAGGAGGAGGGCGTGGCCGAGAAAGGGTTGGCGGGACCACCTACGATCCAATTCGGTGCGATTCGAGTCGCAGGCTGGGTCCGCGGTCCCGATTCGATTCACCTCGGCTCGATTCGCCGGCATCGATTCGGGCCAGCCAGAGCAGGGCGCGGCGACCCGATCTCGAGTCGACTCTGGACGATTCGTTGGCGATCCGATTCGTCCCCGCTCCGAGCTGGTGCCACGACCTGAGCCATCCCCTGGCCTGCATTCTGGGTGGGAGGTTGGGCGTCGCGCGGGGGTGCGGCGGGAGAGGGGAGCGAGGGGGAGGGGAAGGGAGAGGGGGGCGGGGGCGCGCCTTGGTCGGGAAGACCTCTCCTAGGGGAACAAAGGGTGACACAAACATAAAAACTCTGAGGTCCGCGCGGATTTCTCGGATCCGCGCTGGGGCCCCCTGGCGGCGCCTTCGGCGCCGCCCCTGGCGCGCTCCGCGCACCAGGGAGGGGGCGCCGGAGCGCGCGGAGCGCCTCCGGCGCCGCCAGGGGGCCCCAGCGCCGATCCGAGAAATCCGCGCGGACCTCCGAGTTTTCCTGTTTATGTCATCGTCTGGTCCCCTATTTCCAGCCACTTTAACGCTCGGGCGCGCGGGTTCACCAATTGCCTGTGTGCCGCGCGGCGCCCTCGCCGGGCTGCCCCGCGCCCTCAGCACGTCCACCATTGGGCGGGCGCAGTTGCGCCGCCCAGCAGGAAGTCGCTGCTTCCTCCGCGATCGTTCTGGTAGCGCCCTCTCCTGGGGCGAGGGATGGCGGCGAGGGGGGTACAGGTCCAGGCCTCGTGGTCTGGCTGGTGGCAGCCAGCTGTCCGAGGTCGTGCAGAATCGCGGTTCGTCGCCGATGAGAGGACGGCTGGTCGACCGTGACTGGGTCGATATCTCTCGATAGTGCGAGAGGGGGGGACGGTATGGAAAGCGATGCGAGGCAAGGCCACGAGCGGGGATGCAAGGTGAGGACAATGGCGCCACAACTCAGAGAAGGAAGAGGTGCGATCGATGCCTTTGCCGTTCTCTCGTTTTCGCCTTTTTGGGCCTCCCGGGAGGCCCTCGTCGCCGCCGCTGGGTTGGCCTCGAGACTCTTGTCGGGACGCACCCTGGGAGAGGTCCGTGGAGCAGCGGCAAGGGCACCTCTTGGTCTCCCCAACAGGCAGCAGTGCGCATCGAGGCCCGTGGAGCATCGTCGCCGACGGACGGATGGACGACTCGCCGATGCTCTGTAGCCGGTTCCTCTACGCCGCTCAGCCCACTCGAGAGGCCAGAAGGGAGTTCTAGACGCTACGCGTATCCCCACCAGTTCCCACGGTACCCTCTTGAGTTCGAGCGCGTTTGCACCTCTCGGACCCTGTTCCTGGGTGGTCGCCGTCCCGGGTCTGCCCGTATGGTGGCACCGCCTCGCTAGGCCGACGTCTGGTCTGTAGATACAGAACAGGTCTCGACATCTCCTGGCGTGCAGGACCTAATTCACCCGCACGTTTGCATCTGCTACCCTGGCCGTTTGCAGTCAGCTCAGCCAGCTCAGCCTCAGCCAGCTACCCCACCGGCGGTAGGTTCTGATTCCGGGCTCGGTCGCTGTGCTTCTCGGCTCGCGCGTTGCCAATTAGATCGGCCCGTGGCCCGGACCTCTCGACTCGGCGCCTGCGCGTCCGCTTGCGCCCGCGAGGAAAAAAGTATCCTACCAGCCCATCCACAAACGATGCGTAGGGGAGCTAAGAGGAGGAGGAGGAGGAGGAGGAGGAGGAGGAGGAGGAGGAGGAGGAGGGAGGAGGAGGAGGAGGAGGAGGAGGAGGAGGAGGAGGAGGAGGAGGAGGAGGAGGAGGAGGAGGAGGAGGAGGAGGAGGAGGAGGAGGAGGAGGAGGAGGAGGAGGAGGAGGAGGAGGAGGAGGAGGAGGAGGAGGAGGAGGAGGAGGAGGAGGAGGAGGAGGATCAGGAGGAGGAGGAGGGGGAGGAGGAGGAGGAGTCTCTACGCCGCTCAGCCCATTCGAGAGGCCAGAAGGGAACGTCGACGGACCGGCAGGGGGGCACGTGCGAAGGCTGGGAGGGGAGGGGTGGGAGAGCTGCGGCGGTGCCGTATCGCCCCGTGGCGCCAGCACGGATGGGCGCTCGATCCGTGGGAGAGGTCTGATGTCTGGCCGGATCGCTGAGCTCCGCAGCATGACGAACGAACAACACACACCCATACCCATAGAGAGGTCGTTGGGATGAGGACTGGCTATGGGTATGGGTGCGGGTTGTCGGACCCTGGGGAGCGCTCCCGCTCGAGCGGGGACCTCCATCCGACAACATGCACCCATAGCCCTCTCCGATCCCCCTATGGGTATGGGTGTGTGTTGTTGGTTCGTCAGTAACAGACTAATCGAAGCTGGGGAGCGGATGCATGTCGAGGTCAGGTCCGATATCGCGGCGGAATCGATGCCAGCCGTGTTGCGTCATTGCCTCGTTGCCTCGTCGCCTCCTTGCGTTTTCCGCTCCCTGCCAACCCTCACGCCCGGTTGCGTCTTCGTCCCGCTACCCACTGCCTCGTTCTCCTGTTGCTGCCCCGTTGCCCCATGTTCCCCATGTTGGCCTGTTGCCAGATTGCCTCCCAATTTTTGCGCTCCGTGCCCCCGATGCTTCATTGCGCGGCCCGCTCATTGCCAGCCTCGTCACCTCCATCTCCTGCTGCCCGTTACTTCGTTGCCTTTCACTGCGTGGCGGGCTCGTCCAATGCCCCGTGGCCTCGCTGCCTTGCCGTTTCGGTGCCCCGCTGCCGCTGTGTGCCTCGCAGGGTTGGCTGTTCAGGGGCCCTCATCTCTTTTGCAAGGTACAATCCAAGGCAGGCAGGAGGGGGTACAGTGGAGACCCATGCCAAGAAACACCCTGCTTGCCTCCATGGTGCCCCAGGTTTATTGGGTTTCGATGGTTTTGCGATGGAAATCGTGACGCTGCCACACCAAACATCCATGGACGTCCTGGTGTCTCAGGGTCGGGTTTCTTGTGGAAGGTTTCTTGTGGACTGGCCTCCACTGCAGGGTTGCAGGGGGGATGAGGGGGAGGATGATGCAGAGATGGCTGATGAGGGGGGCGGAGGCGGAGGCGGAGACGGAGGCGGCCGACGCAGAAGACGAGGCGGATGAGGACGGGGGCGGAGAGGCGGGGACGGAGGCGAATGAAGAATTACATGGATCGTCCCCGATAATGCCCTGAGCACGAGGTATGGACCAGGTGCGCGGTCCAGGTGTGGAGAGCTCGGATACCCGTTCTCCACTGGAGGCAGGACACAGTCGACCCGCACGGTGAGGATGGGCAACCTTCCCAAGGGTACCCTTGCATCCTTGCCTCCTCGGCCACTTTCGTTGCCGCGCCCCGCTCGAGGAGCTTAGAAATGAGCGTCCAAGGCCCTTGCATCCTTATCGCGCATTCTTATGAAACGGGCCGACTGCATGCTCGAACAATTCAGAGGTGTGGTTAGAATGGTAGGTACAGAATGCACCGCCCCCCATCCGGGGACAAAGTCCCAGCCACCGTACGTACACGGTATACGCTCCTCTCCCTTCCTACCCCCTTTTGTATTCGGCGGCAAGTGAGGGGGGAAGCGAGACGGGGCGGGCTTCCTCAGAAGGCTCGGAAGTGCCCCGGCCTTTGAGACGAGTTCTAAGCCTTTCCGAGAGGTACGAAAAAAACCTCTCAGAAGGCGCGAGGGTCTCTGAGAAGTCCCGCCGCCTTCTGAGAAGGTCTTCTTCTTCTCACAGCCCCCTCCTGCCCGCCGCTGATGTATGCCTACAAACGGGCGTGCACGCTATACGGTACTGTGCTTCCCTCGCGCCCTGCGCCCCTGCCCGCCTGCCCCGCGGCGGCCCGAACCCTTCGGGCGCCCCCGTGCTGTGTCCACTCGGGGGCCTCGGGGCGGGGGGTCACGTACGAACGGGGGGCAGCCAGAGCGCCAGCTCTTGCGGGGTCGTGCAGGGCCAGGGCCGCGTTGGCCCGGGTCTGGGTGCAGGATCTTGCAGGACTCTGCGAGGCCTGCCTGGCCGGGGTCTGGATAAGCCCGGGTCAGAAGATCCCCGATGCACATCAGTCCCCCATCTTTCTGCCTGTTCTGTGCTCGCGCCCTGACGGCCGCGGCCCCGAGCAGAGTGCAGCGCGGAGTGCCCGCGACGCGCGCCTGTCGCCCCGGAGGAGTCCTGGCGACGCGCGCGGGTCGTCCGCGGCGCGGGGCGGGAAAAAAACGGACGGCTGACAACGGGCGAGGCGCCGGGCAGAGCGCGCCGGGGTCGGGCAATTCCTGGAGGCAGAGCGCAGGGAAGTCCCTGCGACGCACGATGGTCGTCCCGACAGGATTCCAGCGACGCGCGCGGGTCGTCCGCGGCGCGGGTGACAGAACCCTGCCAATGGTGGTGTGCCGAAATCCAAAATGGGCACGCGGTGGGCGGGGAACCGCATGCGAACCCTGGGGTCGTCGGTGGAGCTCCGCACGGTGCCACGAAACGTGTGAGGCGTTTGCCGACATGGACATCCGGTGAATTGGGAACCGCATGTGAGCCCTGCCAGGTGGACCTTCGCTGGAGCTCTCGGGACGTATGAATGTGTGTGCCGACGTCGGCGTGTGATTTTGGCGCGGAACCGCATGCGAACCCTGCCACTGGAGTCTTCGGTCGAGTTCCGTCTGGGGCCACGAAACTTGTGAGGGGGGTGCCGAAGTGGACATGCGGTGGGCGTGTGGGCGCATGTACACCCTGCCACAGGGGCATTTGGTGAAACTTCTTATGGGGGCACGATGCGTATGAATGGGTGTGCCGAAATGGACATGCGGTGGGCGGGGGGCCGCATGCGAACCCTGCCGCTGGGACCCTCGGTGGAGCTTCCTATGGGGCAACGGAGCGTGTGAGGGGTGTGCCGACGTTGGCGTGCAGTGTGCCGAAATGGACATGCGGCGGGCGCGGAACCGCATGCGAACCCTGCCACTGGGGCTGTTTGTGGAGCCACCATGTGGGGCCACGAAACGTGTGAGAGGCGTGTCGACCGACATAACATGCGGTGGGCGGGGGTCCACATGCAGACCATGCCTCTTGGGTCCGTCGGTGGAACGCGTTATGGGGTCACGAAGCATGTGAGGGGTGTGCCGACATTGGCATGCAGTGGACGGGGAGCCGCATGCGAACCCTGGTACAGGGGTCGTCGGTGGAATTCCTTTTAGGGGCCACGAAACGTGTGAGGGGTGTGCCGAAATAGATATGTGGTGTGTGTGTGTGTGTGTGTGTGTGTGTGTGTGTGTGTGTGTGTGTGCGTGCGTGCGTGCGTGCGTGCGTGCGTGCGTGCGTGTGTGTGTGTGTGTGTGTGTGTGTGTGCGTGCGTCTGTAGGGTGGGGGGTGCATGTAAACCCTGCCACTCGGGCCTCGGTGGAACTCCCAATGGGGATACGAAGCGTGCGACACGTGTGCCGAAATTGATATGACTGGGCGGGCGGCCGCATGTGAACACTGCCGCTGGGTCTTTCGGTGGGGCCCGCTATGGGGCCACGAAACGTGTAAGGCGTGTTCCGACATGGACACGCGGCGGGCGGCGAACCGCATGCAGACCCTGCCTCTTGGGTCCGTCGGTGGAACGGCTTATTGGGCCACGGAGCGCGCGAGGGGTGCGCCGTAAGAGTTGGCACGCGGAGGACGAAGGCAAAGATGGGCCGAGGGAGTATGGGGGTAGGGAAAAGGGGAGAGGGAAGGGTGATGAGGGATGGGGAAGGGGAAGGAGGAGGAATGTGATGATGATGACGATGATGATGGTGATGATGATGAGGAGGAGGAAGAGGAGGATAGGGAAGAGGAGGACGAGGAGAAACAGGAGGAGGAGGAAGAGGGAACGGAGTAGTTACGAATATGATGGGGA
>CAUYUJ010020344.1:114751-129751 GCA_963575745.1 Prorocentrum cordatum
TACGGTCGCACTGGGGTAATCTGTTCTTTAAATCGTTCCTTCCGCTGCAGCGCTGGCCTTATTTTGGAGCTTCTGCTCGATCCGAATCGGGCTCCCGCTGCAGCGCTGGCCTCATGTCCGCGTTTCCGCTCGTTCCGAATCGTGCTCCCGCTGCAGCGTTGGCCTCATTTCCAGTGCCACGCCAGGGCATTCTGGGGCTTCCGCTCGATCCGAGTCGCGTTCCCGCTGCAGCGCTGGCTTCATGTCCGCGCTTCCGCTTGATCGGGATCGTGCTCCCGCTGTAGCGTTGGCCTCATTTCCGCGCTTCCGCTCTTTTCGAATCGTGCTCCCGCTGCAGCGCTGGCCTCATGTCCGCGCTTCTGCTCGTCCATTCCCAGTGCCATGCCAAGCTACGCCGTGCACTACCATGCATCTCGTACCATCTGGGGATCATTGCCCTACTCGACATCTGGTTCTGCGAACAGACAGGAGATCTACGCCATGGGAAGAGATGCGAGGGAAGGGTAGGACGTCAGAGAAGATGCTTGTGCACCTAGTGTGTTTCTCCCTCCTCTCCGCTCCCTCTCTCTCCTGTCTCCTCTCCCCATCCATCGTCGCTCTGCCCAGTGCATCGCCTCCGTTGTGCGCAGGAGCATGGGGAGGGGGAGGGTAAGCAGTTGTGTGACAGGATGAGGAAGGGGAGGAGAAGGAGAAGGACCAGAAGGAAGAGGAGGGAGGAGGAAGAGGAGGAAGGAGGAGGAAGAGGAGGAGGAGAAGGAGGAGGAGAAGGAGGAGGAGGAGGAGGAGGAGGAGGAAGGGGAGGAGGAGGAGGACGAGGCGGCTCGGGCCTGCGGTGGCTGATAGGCCGAGTGTGTCCCCAGGGGCTGCTGAGCCGTATCGACGTTCTGGGAACAGAGGTGATCTCTAAGCCTGTTCTTTCCTGAGACATCGGAAGTTCACGCTAAACGTTTCTCAGCAATCGCAAAGATGGATCGAGGGGGCGTGGATTAGCGACGGGCCCCGTTGCCATGGGAAATCGCGGATTCCCGCCGCCGAAGGAGGCGGCACCGGCCGCATGTTGGGGAGGGCGCCTCCCCTCGATCCATGGATGTGGCGACCGCGCGCCAAATCCATGGATCGCTTGGTCCGTGTCTGCGCGCCCCCCGGTGTTCTGCAAAGAAAAATCGGATGTGCACGCTAAGGGCCGAACCACCGCGTAGAGAGTGCACCTCACTTCGGCATGCGCTCTGTGCACTTTGCCGCAGAGGGTGTGCTTGCAGCCCCGAGGTGCGCTTTGTCCTTCGCGCCTTCACCGTAGCGGGCGGGACGGGGTGACGGAGGAAGACGACCGTTTCCCGTGCAGTCGGAAGAATCACGCTACTGTTATTGCGCTTGTAGGCCCCTTAGGTTGATAATGCCGTTCGAGATGCCATCATAGGTCGCCCTGTTGTTTCATCTCCCATCCCTGCATTATAGGAGGTTGTCTTTCAGACATGTGGCCCCTCCCTCCCACACATCCGCCTTCCCCAAACCTTCCCTTTGATCTCCTTCCTTCCCTTCCTCCCTGCCTCCTTCTGTCCCATTTCACCCGTCGTCGCCAGCTCCGCTCACCCGTCGTCGCCGGCTCCGCCTCCGCCTCATTCTGTTGCTGTGGTTCCTGCCCGTACTTTTGTTTCTCTGTTCAGTGGGCTGTGACGTGCCGCCCAAGGGCCATCCAGCCCCCTGGCCATTTCCTCGAGCTCCGGACGCGCACCCAGCAAACAAGCATCGCAGCCCTAGCGAGTTGCAAGGGCCGCTCAAGTATTGAACGAGGATTACAATGCAGCTCAAGACTTCACTCACACATACTCTTTGCGTCGGCGGCTAGGCAGATTGACTGCGCTGGCGGAAGAGCATAAGAAGGACTTACAGATGCGAATTATGCCGTGTGTGCAGCAGGCTTTCCAGTAAACTATCTCACACTTCTTTCCGTTGAACGCTCCGGCGGGTGCACACACCGCCGCCGCCCACGTTCTTGGAGCGCGGCCGCTTAGAGGAAGAGAAGTGGAGGGTACGAAGCCCGCGAGCAGGGCTTCGGAGGCCTGTTGGATGGAGGAATGGGGCTACCGAAATAGCAGGCGGCGTGACAGGGTTTTTAGGCGGTAGACAGGGCCCCAGCAATCGTCAGAAGCGGCCCAGGAGGGCCCCGAGGTGCGCCCGAAAGACATTCCAAGCTAGTGTCCAACGGAGTACAATCACAGTGGGTGAAGCTGAAAACGAGCAGCGGCGCCACAAAGTGATCACTGCCGATTTGGTTTGGGAGGTAGTGGTTGAATGCTCGTTTTGTGATTCAAGCTCACTCCCGAGGGTTTGCAAGAGGGGCCGAGGGACCCTATCAGACAGATAGAGGCCCAGCAGGGGCCGAGATCCCCGCTTCTTTCCTGCCCTTGCTCTTGCTGCTTTTTCCCCCTTTCTCCCGCTGCCGTCTCGATTCAGTTTTATTCTGCAGGGCCCTTAGCCTGGGAGCTACGCCTCGCCCAACCGCGTGAAAGAATATCAGATGTCTTGGCGCCGCGCGCCCATCCATATTACAGTGGTAGCTTGGAGCGAGGCTCGCTGCCCCGGCCTTCGGGCCGTACATATTCCACGACGACGTCTGCGACGCGCCCGCCCGCGGAATCGACGGCCAGCGCCGTCCTGTTGCTTTGCTGCGCAGTGCTCTACATCTTCAGCGCTTGCGACGCCGAGCCCAATGCGAGTGTCAGCGACGTCACTGCCTACCAGCTGCTCGCACCGGCAAGCGCCGACAACGATTTCATCCCTTACTTCATCTTTGTGAATAGCGTCAGCGACGCTAAGTGTCACGCGAGTGTAAGCGACGCCACCTACCAGCTTTTCGACCCGGCAAGCGCCGACATCTCCCTCGATAAGCTCAGTACGGACTTGTTTACTTTGTTTCATTGCGGACATTAGCGACCATTTTATTTCGGTTCTCAGTGCAAACATTGCGGAACAACACCATCAGTCAGTCATGCCATGTTGGAATGGAGATCCTGAGAAACGGCGATATTACAAACAAGAAGTTAAGTTGTGGAAGCTCAGCGATAATCAGTTTCACAAAGCCTTGCATCAAAGCTAGTCCTCAAACTCGCAGGCACGGCACGTTCGGCCGCGCTTGACATGTTTCACCTGCCAGCCGAAGAGGACATCGCTGAGCCCGCCGATAGGAAGCGTTATCGGAACCAGAAGGGGATCGAGAACGTGCTCAAGCATTCGGGGGCGAACCTTGGACGACAAAAACCTGTGCAGAAGGGAGAGACGCTCGATAAGTACTTGGAAACGACACAGCATCACCGCAGAACGGGAGAACGCGTGACATATTGGCTCGTGCGTTTCGAGGCTGGCCATCAACGGCTTCGTGAGATCGAGGTGGACCTCGCCGCGCTGGGCGACGTCGCCGGTTGGTTCCCACTACGGAAAGCGGGGCTCACAACAAAACGACGTGAGCGCGTCGTGGGCAACCTGCCGATGAACACTGCTCGTTCCAGCGAGTCCGAGGATTGCTCGTGCGAGTATTCTCGGACAGCCGCTCGTTCGAGCGAACCACCAGTGTGCCGTCGCTGCCGTGGCCGCAGCGTTCCAACAGCAGTTGGCAGCGTTCGTCGTCGAGCCGAGCTCGTTCAGCAAATGTCGTCGACGAGCCCCAGGGCGACGGGGGCGAGTCGGAGGGCGACGGCGACGCCGAGGCTGACGCCCCGGACATCGTTAACCAGGAGCTCGAAGCCTTCCGCGCCGAGCTGGGGCAGTCCAGCTTCGACCTCGGTGAGGCGTTCGGTGGCGACGATTCCGCCGAGGTGGGGGCCGCCGCGGCGAAGCTCGCCGCGATTCCCGGGGCCATTGCGACCGTGCGGTCGGCCCGGGGGGCTATCGAGGGCCGCGGGGAGGGCGCGCCGAAGCGCCGACTCGCTGGCAGGGGCCTCCCAGGCCGCGTGGAGCAGCGCAAGAAGACCTCGAAGTGCTGGGGCTGCGGCGAGAAGTGGCGCTGGAAGGGCGACGGGGAGTGCCCGGCACGGGTCGCCCGCAAGTGCGCCCCTAAGGACAAGCAGAAGGGCGGAAGACGAGGGGTCGGAGGCCGCTCGCACCGCCAGGCCAACGTCGCCGAGCAGGTCACCGACCAGAACCGCGTGCAGTTCGGCGACGAGGAGGTGATATTACATCCAGAAGGCCCGGTCATTCCGCCATCCGAGACGCTGGTCTCCGAGCGCGTGGCGCCCGACTTGCCCGCCGCGAACGCCGCCGAGCCGGGCGGGGCGCCCGACGGCGATGTTATCGGGGTGATTGACGCCGCCTGCCAGTTCCGCGTTGGCGGGCTCGGGTGGTGCAAGAAGTGCACGGACGGGCTCGCCGAGATGGGGCTCGCCGACCAGGTCCTGGAGGGGCCCGAGGACGAAGTCTGTAGGTTCGGGAACGGCGGCGCGCCCCCAAGCAAGCTACGCGTCGCCGCCCCGCTCGTGCTATGCGGTCGCGCTGGCCGCGTCGTGTTCAGCGTCGTGGGGAGCTCCGCGGTCGGCCTGCTAAACGGCCGGGATTCCATCTGGCCGTCCAAGATCGACATCTCGCCCCGGGAGGGGCACGTGCTCATCGGGGCCCGCTCCCAGAAGCTCATCGCCAGCAGTGCGGGGCATCCCGCGGTTTACCTCCATCCGGAGGAGAGGCCTACCACCGAGGATGCGGGCCGCGTGTTCGGCCCGGAGACCGCCGGGCCCGAGGCCGCCAACAACGACGAGACGGCCTCGCTACCTGCAGTCAGCGCGACGACCGAGGCGGGCCCCCTGGTCGAGCCCATCATGAAGCTCACCCCCAAGAAGGAGTTAAACGAACCAAGGCGGCTTCAGCCGCGCCGAGTCGCCGGGTCACGGCTTATGGCCGCCGTGGCATCTGCCATGCTCTGGCCTGCTGCTCTATGGCAGCGATGCCGCTTGCGTATGCGACGCCCCTGGCGCCGATGACCCTGTGCATCGTCGACCCCGTCGATGACTGCGTGGCCTGCGGCGCCAAGCCCCGCGATGCATGCCTGCGCCTCGGGTTCTGCTCCGAGTGCGTGTTCGGCCACCTGGTCGCGCTAGACATCGACAGCGACAACGGGCCGCAGGGGGTCAACATTGTGGAGGAGGAGCATATGATAATGCGAAGCCTCAGGATGGGGGCGAAGGAGTTGCTCATCGCCGGCATGCGATCGGCCATCGTGACTAACAAGAGCGTCGTCCTGCCGCGCGCTGTCAGCCAGGCTCTCAAGACTGACTTGGCCAAATCAGCTGTGCGACCGAGCCTGGTCTCGAATTGCAATGCGACCGCCCTCTGCGAGTGGTGCTGCAACCGCGACAGCAAGCTCAGCGCTGAGTGGAATATGAATTGGGAAGCTGCTGTTCTTTGCGGAGCACCAGGCTTCAATTTCTCTCGGGGGGTTGTAGTGTGCAAGCTTGAGGGCAATATCAAGGCGGGCCTGCAAGGGTGGAAGAGCGTTCGAGTGCGCGCCGCCTTTCCGCGTGCGCCATGGACTGCGTTGCAGCGCCTCGTCCTCGAGATCGACCGCAGCAAGGCTGCGCAGCTACGAGCAGACAGGAATTACGCAGGGGAGATGCTCGACCTGTTCCTGAAATCAATGAGCCGCTCTCGCAAGGAATGCGGCAACCAGCTCGCGGTCTCGTTCGAGTGGCCTCGCTGCTGCGACGGCTCGGGCCAGGCGAGGAACTACGCCGCAGACGCGCTGATGAGGCAGCTCCCGCGCGTCATTGACTTCGACGGCCGCTCCTGCAACCATAGACCAAGAAGGGGGTTCAGTCGAGAAGCCGTGGGGGATCGTCACCGACCACTGCGGGATCGACGATTCGCCGCGCAAGTTTTGCGACGGCATGCGCGAGCGCGTCGATGCCCGTGGCTGGCTCGCCAAGGACAGCGAGATTTACGCCGGCAAGCTTGTCGCGGCGCTGGCCAACAGGCTTCGCGAGCCCAACGCGTCGACGCACCAAGAAGCGAACCCCGCTGGGCCAGCAAGAAGGAGAGCCGCTAGAAGGACGGCGCCGGCTCCAGCGGCCCCAGCCTAGCCATCATTAACATTGACGGCAGCGGAGGAATGGGCCCTCGAGTCCGCCATCATGCAGCTCCACGTCACTACGGGGTACCCTGCAAATGATGCGCTGGCCCGGGCTATCTGAGCGATGGGAGGGTCTCAGAGAGTTGATGAGATGGCACTCGACATATTTTGCGAAGTGTGCGCCGCCCATCGACGACCTCTACCGCATTTGCTTGGGGGGATCAAGCTTGACAGGGGTTTCAACGACTCCATCGGGGTGGATTTGTTCACCCTTGCCGACTACGCCGGCAACCAGCTGGTCTTCCTCGGCGTGGTCGACTTCGCCTCTGGGTTAACGCTGTGTGGTGCAGTCTCCTCAAGACGCCCTTCGGTTGTATTGGTCGGACTTTTGCAGGTGTGGATTGCGCCGTTTGGGCCACCACTACCTGGGATATTTGATGGAGGAGGTGAGTTCGAGAGGGAGGTCCCGAAGGACATCGAGGAAATGGGCTGCCGCCTTATGACGTCTGCCGCGGCCACGCCGCAGCAGAACACCACCGTGGAGAGGCGCGGGGGCATGTGGAAGGTTCGCGCGAGGAAGCTGATCGACCACTTCAGCATCCGATTCGACCAGCCCGAGAGCGCCCGCATTGTTCAGTGGATGCTTGCTGCTGTCTGCTGAGCCACGGACAGCTCAGTGAACGCCGCCGGCTATTCAGGCGCAGCGGGTACTCGGGCGTGGACTTCAATTGCCGTGCTGTTTGCTGGGCAGCGCTGGGAGGCTCTCGCCACGCGCGACAGCAGTTTCTGACAGGTCTTTCTGCGAGGGGGTTGCCATCGTGAAGACCGCCCACACGTCCGTCCAGCACTTTCGCTTCAACCGGTTCCTATCCCGGGCGCCACTCGCCCGCCCGCGCACAGACGGAGCTCGACGTGCACGAGGCGTCTGCCAGACGGGGTGCCATGTGCATTGCTGGAGGGGGGCGGCAAGCCCAAGCGTGAGTGGGCATTGCAGTGGCACGGGCCCAGCGTCATCATATGCTTCTTCGAGGGGGCCTCGAACGCATGGGTCAGCCACCGTTCCGCCGCGGTCGAGGTCAACCGTGGGCGCCTACGACGCGCTGCTGCATCTGAGCTCGTGCCATGGGGGCAAGTGCTGAATGCCGTGGGCGGTGGCCCGCCGCCGCCTGGGCAGCCTCCAGCTCGGCAACGGCCGCCAGGTCCTGGAGGAGATGGCGGCCCACCACCTGGCGACGGATGAGGCGGGGGCGGAGGTGGAGGAGCAATTGGTTTTCCACCGTCACCCCCTGGAGGAAGCGACGACATGTTCATGGGCCTCACCGGTGCGACACCACAGGGACGTCTAAGGACAACGGACGCGCTGCCAGCGCTGCCAGCATCGCAACCGCCGACGGCCATTGGGCAGCATGACTTTGGGGGCCTTGAGGACACTCCGCGGGGCCGTCGGGCTCATGCAGCCGCTGAATGGCTTCGCGCCGAAAACAAGGAGACGACGAGTTCACTGCATGGGGATGAGCCTCTGGCAGCGGATCAGCACCGGCACCTTCGGGAGGAGACCTTCCGCCTGCTCCCGCGCGTCTACCTGGCGCGCCGGCGTTGCTGGGCTCGGACTCAGGAGTCGCTGCGCCAGAGCAAGAACCAGACGACGCCCCGGCGCCAGAACATGAACCAGACGACGCCCCAGCATCGGAACAAACACCAGCCGAACAACCCGATGTACCACAAGAACAGCCTGCTGCGCGAGACGATGGCCATTCATCAGGTGCCGGCAGTTCCAGATCCGAAGGACTTCGGAATAGGGGCAGGGCCGCGGAGGAGCACGTCCACAAGGAGACCAGCGCACGAATACCGCGAGATCCCGAAGAACAGCGCGGGGTCAAAACGCAACGACAAGTTCATCAAGAAGACGCCCCGCGCGCTCACTAGCGATATCGATTTGATAAGATAGACGACCGGATCGAGGCCGCCAAGCGCCGGAACCTCTTGGACGATCTGCCGAACTGCTTCAAGAGGCCTGAGGACGCCCTCGAGACCGACCTCTAGATGGACAACTACCTCAGGTGCAACGCCGACCAGCTGCGCTCGCCCATCAGGCTCAGGGAGGCCACGCTCGCCGGAAAGGTCGTAGCTCTGGGGGTCATGTGCGACAGAGTTCGGCGCCGACGGGAAGTTGCCGCCCAAGGAGCTGAAGGGTATCCTCAAGCGCCGCCCTGGCGCATGCGACCTGCTGGTGCCCGTTGGGTGTTCACCGCAAGGCCCAGAACTTCATGAAGGCCCGTCTTGTCGTCCAGGGATGCCATTGGGCCAAGTCCCAGATTCGCGCTGACGCGCCTGCCGGGTCAAGGAACGCGCTCTATCTTGCGCTGGCCGCCGCCGCCGCCCAGTCAGGCTGGGGCCTCGCGTCCTGCGACGCGGTGACGGCCTGCCTCCAGTCGGGCAACATCGAGAGGTTGCTACTGTTGCGCAATGCCAGCCGAGAACCCGCCGCCAGGGACTTTGCTTGGCGAAGTCGTGATGGCGACCATCGCCATCCATGACACCAGAGACGCCTGCCGACAGTGGTATCTCTGCGCTCAGAAGGTATTCCAGGAGCCGGCCTTGTCGAGAGCAAGCTCGAGAAGGGCCCCTACTACATGTATGACTACAAGGGCATGTGACATGATCAATTGGCACGTGGGCGATTTCCTGATCGTCCTGCGCGGAGACTTCAGCACGTGGAAGCGGGCCATAGCCGTGCTGGAGAAGAGGTTGCACCTCGAGAAGGTCGAGGGTATCATCAAGTATTTCGGCCGGACCATCGCCACGTCCGACGTTGGGTGCCGCGTTGCCCAGGCGACGGCCGCCGCGCAGATGGAATTTGTCGAGCTGAAGACCCAGCGTGGACGACCGCCAGAATATCGACTTACTGCCTCGGAAGTCTCTGGCTACCGCCGCGCACTCGTTCAGCTGCTGTGGCTTGCAGTCCAGGCCCGAGTGGGCGTCGCCTGCCCGGTGAGCATGGCAGCTCACCGCGCGGACGTCGCCGCGGTGTCCGACTCCAAGGCGCTGAACAAGACCGTCTCCTATGTGCATGGGTCCGCCGATTTCGTCATCGGAATCAAGCGAAGCTTCGTCGACTTGCGCGCCTGCGCAACGATTTGCTTCAGCGACGCCGCCTTCGCCAACGTGGACGGGTACAAGAACGAGTGGCGATGGGCCTGACCCACAGGCCGCGCGACGTCGTGGCAGGACGATCTGACCTATGCCTGCCCGTAGCCTGGCACTCGGGCGCGGTCGAGCGCTCCGTGAAGTCGACGCTGGCTGCCGGGGGTTACGCGACTCTCCAATGAGCCGAGACGGACGCATGGTTCCGCCAGCTGGTCACGGAGGCTTGCACTCCGAAGTAGCCGCTCCTTGAGATCGACGACCTCAGCCAGGCACGCCCTGGGGATATCTACAATCTACACGGACAGCAACGGCCTGGCCGCTCGCGTCAGGTCTGACGCGGGCCAGCCCACCGACAAGCGGTTCCAGATCGTCGCGGCGATATCACGGAGTCTGTACACCCCGATGGCCATCTGCAGCGCACATGGATACCTACATGGAATATGGTCGCCGATGCGCTCACCAAGATCTTGGAGATGGGAGTGCTGCTCGCCTTCTTCGGTGCCGAGAAGCACAGTTTCGGAACGCGGCAGCCGCGCGCCGCTACGCTCGCCTCTGTGCTCGCGACCTGCCTTGGCCTCGTCAAGGGGAAGCCCGCGCCTGCGCCTGCGACGCCTGCCGCCAGCTATCATTGGTGCACGTGGTTTCTCATGACGATTGCTATAATGGTTGGTGTCGTTATTGGATTCCGTCTTTTGCTACGATGTTGTTTGTGATGAGCCAGAATACCTGGCGGACGCCACCTTGGCTGGCTTCACTGCGAGCCACGATCCCCGAGGACGCCGGTCGGGATGTGCCAGTGGTATCGCCACCAGCGTTTATTGCCGCGCAGAGCCAGTCATCATCCTCAGCCAGCGGCTCAGCAGCACCGGCGCCAGTTGCGCCCGCAGCGCCGCATGGATCGAGTGCACCATCAACGCCCGTGATGGTTTGCAGCTTATCATCAGCGAGTGTTGTTTCGTGGAACGGATCGGCACTTGTGGTTGCGCCCGGTGAAGGAGCGCGTCATCCATCAGCGCAACATCTGAGTCGGGCGCAACCCGCACTCCGTGTGCATTACCTGCAGGACGTGCGAGAGGCACGCATCGTGGCTTCGCCGGAACCGCATGGCCAGTGCGCCAGCTTTAGCGAGGATGCACCGCAGCCTGCGCTGGGACCTGCAGGACAGGTGGAGTCAGATGATGGGGGCCGAGAGGCCCACGCCCGCGGAAACTTCCGAGAGGATGCCGTGAAGCATGCCGCCTCTCTGTGCCGCTGCTGCATCTGGTGGCCGACTACGTAAATCCGAATTGCAAGAGTGGAGTTGCCGCGCCTGGTGCCTGCCAACCAAGGGTCTTCATTCAGTGTGCGCAGTTTTTTTTTTTTTTTTTTTTGCTTTTCTTTCCTCTCCCCCCCATCTTCTGGTGGTGGCGACCACCCTGCTATCTGTTTCCTTACTGAGTAAGAACGATACTGGCCGCGAGCCAGCGCCGAGAGCCTGCTAGAATTCATTCTCTGCCGGTGCGTGTAGCAGCACGCGTTAAATGCTTTGGGGCAGCCAGATCGCAGGAAGGCAAGGCTGTTTGCCTGTGCTTGTGTGGAGATGCCGCGCTCGGCATCCACGTGCCCGAGCGGGGATGCCGCGCCCGGCGCCCGCTCGCCCGCCTAATGCAGCCGTGAGTGACTTCAGACGGTCGCCGTTCTGGGCGCCATAGACGGAGACCAGGAGGAGTGTGATTCAAGCTCACTCCCGAGGGTTCGCAAGAGGGGCCGAGGGACCCTGTCAGACAGATGGAGGTCCCGCAGAGGCCGAGATCCCCGCTTCTTTCCTCCCCTTGCTCTTGCTGCTCTTACCCCCTTTCTCCCGCTGCCTTCTCGTTTCAGTTCTATTATGCAGGGCCCTTGGCCTGAGAGTTACGCCTCGCCTCACCGCGTGGGAGAGTAAAAAGAATTGGCGCCGCGCGCCCATCCATATCACACGTTTTGTGGACCTTCCTCGGGCCCGCCGAGCGGATCTGTTCGACCCGGGTTCGATTCAAGTTCGACTCAAGTTCGACTGGAGTTCGACCCAAGTTCGGCTCATTATCGATTCGAATCGACGGACGTTTGAAACAGCTTCAATTGATGAGTTGAGCGAGTGGCTCCAGGAAGATGCGGGGGCTTTCTGGGCACCCCGACAACCTAAGATGGATCCAGGAAGCCCTCGCGACGGGCCTAGGAGTTTCTCAGATGTCCGAAGGCTGTCAGACAGGCCCAGAGAGCCTGCCGAAAGGCTCCGAGAGAGGCTCCGCGAACGGCTCCGAGAGAGGTTCCGAGAGAGGCTCCGACAGGCGCAAAAGCAGGACCGGGACGGCCCAACTAGTCAAACACCGTCGGGGCTCAAGAGACGGGGGTCCATGCAAACTGGTGTCAGGCAGAGCGCCGGATCTTGCAGGATCCTGCAGAGCCAGTGGCGCATTGACCCAGGCTTGGGTGCAGGATCCTGCAACATCTTGCAGGATCTTGCAAGTCCGACTGGCCCGTGTTCGGATTGACCCGGGCCAGTAGATCCCCGACACCTGCATTTTTTTTGGATTTTGTTTTTGTTTTGGCCTTACTTTACTCCGAGAGTCTGTCAGAGGCGAGGACGGGCCAAGAAGGAAGAAGGCCCCAACAGGTTTCCAAGACAGCCCAAGAGGGCTTCGGAGCGGTCCCTGGCGCTCGGGGATGTTTTTCGGCTGTCCCAGAAAGGGCCCACAGCGTCGTTGAGGGGACCTTCCCAAAAGGGCTTCCCCGGAAGGCACCCGCAAAGCGGGCACAATTGTCCACACCGGCCGTCTTGGTGCTCTTTTGAAATTGTCGTGAGACTTGTGTGTGTATATGTTTGGGCGTCTTTAGGCTACATGGCTCTTATCTTGAGGTGTCGTAGGGCCGTCTTGATGCCGTCCAAGCCTCAGTGTGTCCAAGAGCTGATTCCATTCATTTTCAAATAGTCTTTCGATCTGGGCCTCGTGGAGCGGTTGGCGCGGGTTTAGGAGGATTGTTTATCCTTCTGCGAGGCATCTGGGGCCCTTGGATGTCTTTAGGGGCCGTCCTGAAGATTAGTCGGCCGCCTTCAGGCGTCTTGAGCGCGTCGGGTGGCGTCCGGCCGAATTGCGGGAAACCCTTGGAAAGGTAGAGGGGACCGGGACCGACGACTTGGCGAAAGCTCTAAAGACGGGCGGCCTATTCACGACGCTCTGAAGTCAGCCACCCGCCCTATTCTCTCGTCAGCCGAAGAGGGCCCCAGTCCCAGAGTGTTGCCACAACGGCCGCAAGACTGCTCGAGTTTCAGGCGTAGTGGCGATGACGCAGCATCGAGATCCAGCAAGGGAAGTCGTGAAATCAGTGCGCAGAACGTGAGTGACGAAGTCGATGGAGACTCGACGCGCCTCGCTCCTCTAGGCGGGCGGGGGGCCCTGTCTCCATCGTCCTTCTCCTTCCCCCCTCCCCTCCCTCCCCCCTCCCTTTTCCCCTTCCTCCCCATCCCCTCCCTGTTCCCCTCCCGTCCCCATCGTCCTTTTCCTCTGCTCCCACTCCTTTCCCTTCCCCCCATCCACTCCCTGCTCCCCTCCCCTCCCCGCTCTCCCCGACGGCACGCATCTGAGAACTTTCGGGCCATTGGCATCGAACGGAGTGTAGGAACTCTTTTTCTTTAAAGCAGCAAATGAAAGTCCAACAGCACGGCAGCTGCAATGCAGCGGCCTCTCCTTTGTTGGCGTTGGAACCCTGTATGGAAAGCGCGCGCGGCGCTCTCCTGTCGGCGTTGGGAGGGGGGCGGCAGGGGTCCATTGGCCCGACGGAGCAGCGGGACGGGGCAGGGAGGCCGAGTGGGGCTGCCGGGGTAGACTGTGCATTTGATCGGCGGCGAACGGGTCAAGCAGTGGCGAAGCGTCTTGGCTCGCCTATCGGCCCACCAGATATTGCTCAAAGAACCCATTGTGGTCTGCACGAAATGTTTTCAGAACATTTCTGGCTGTGACTGTCTTGTTTTAACACATTGCGTATTTGCTCTAAGAACGTTGTTTGTTCTTAGGACAGTTGTGGGTTGTAAGAACATGTCGTGGTAGGCCTATAGGAATGCCGGGACGGTCGATCCCTGCTCCAGCGAGGGGGGAAGTGTTTCTAGGCCTCCCCGGAAGACGCAGATCACTTTTCAAAAGGCGCGAGGGCTTCTGAGAAGTCCCCCCGCCTCCTCTTTCCTCACTTCGCCCCCTCGCTCGCGGCCGACTCGACCCACTCCCAGCGGGAGGATGTGGGAGGGAGGCGCATGGACGAGGACAGGAGCGGTATGGGCAGGAGAGGGCTGGCGAGCGGAGTCGGCGGGTCGCGGCGCAGCGGAGTCGGCGGAAGAGGGGCGGCCGCGGGGGAGGGCCACACGGAGCACGCGAAGCGAGAACACCCCCAGCTGGAGGGTTCCTCCGAAGGGCTTAGGCGACCCGTTCTCCTCCTCCTTCCTCCTCCTCCTCCTCCTCTTCCTCCTCCTCCCCCTCCTCCTCCCCCTCCTCCTCCTCCTCCTCCTCCTCCTCCTCCTCCTCCCCCTCCTCCTCCTCCTTCTCCTCCTCCTTCTTCTCCTCCTCCTCCTCCTGCTCCGTATCCTCCTCCTCCTCCCCCTCCTCGCTCCCCTCCTCGGGTCGCCTACGGCCCCGGGGGAAACCGCCCACCCCTGGGCGCGGCGCTGCCCGCATGCCGGACACCATGGATATTCTGCGCGATATCGGTACGCGCGCTGTCATCGAGGCCCTGAAATCGCCGAGCGCGTTCCACTACTCGCAAAGCGCCTGCTCGCAAGCGTCCGAAAAGCATATGTTCGCCTCGCTGTAATGGATCGTGGATCCCCCGCGCTGGATCCACGCTATTTGCGAGTAGCTACTTTGTGAGTAGTGGAGCGCGCTTGTCTATGAAAGGAGGCTGCTGCGGACGCAGGCAGGGGCAACGGAGCTGCAAACGAGGCCAAGGAGACCAGGCGTGCAGGAGCTCGGAGCAAGAGGCGTAGGGCGAGCAGAGGATGAGAAGGAGGAGGAGGAGGAGGAGGAGGAGGAGGAGAAGGAGGAGGAGGAGGAGGAGATGATGAGGAGAGAAGGAGGAGGAGGAGGAGGAGGAAGGAGGAGGAGGAGGAGCGGAGGAGGAGGAGGAGGAGGAGGAGGAGGAGGAGGAGGAGGAGGAGGAGGAGAGGAAGGAGGAGGAGGAGGAGGAGGAGGAGGAGGAGGAGGAGGAGGAGGAGGAGGAGGAGGAGGAGGAGGAGGAGGAGGAGGAGGAGGATACGGAGGCAGGAGGAGGAGGAGGAGGAGGAGGAGGAGGAGGAGAAAAAGGAGGAAGAGTGCGAGTCGCGGAGAAGAAGTAGAAGGAGGGGGAGGAGGAGGAGAGGAGGAGGGAGGAGGAGGAGGAGGAGGAGAAGGAGGAGGATGCGCAGCAGGATGAGAGGAGGGAGGAGGAGGAGGAGGAGGAGGAGGAAGAGTGCGAGCCGAGGAGTATAAGGAGAAGGAGAAGGAGAAGGAGAAGGAAAAGGAGAAGGAGGAGGAGGAGGAGAAGGAGGAGGAGGAGAAGGAGGAGGAGGAGGAGGAGGAGGAGGAGGAGGAGGAGGAGGAGGAGGAGGAGCCTCTCTCTCTCTCTCTCTTTCCCCCCACAGGGCGCTGGGGGACCTAGCTAATTACCTCGCCCCTGGTAGGGGGCCATCAAAGCACGACTCAGGATGAAAAACCAGTCCCCGGGACCGGGTCGGGACTTCGGGGGCCGCGCACTGGAGAAAATCAGGACATCGCATGTCTGGGGCGGGCCTGTCTCCTGTGCTTCCCCAGCCCCTGGCT
>CAUYUJ010020344.1:134751-142251 GCA_963575745.1 Prorocentrum cordatum
ATCCACCGCAGAGTGCAACCAGCTGGCAGGGCGGGACCTGCAAGCTGTGAGGAAAGAGGCAAACAACAGTGCCAAAGTTAGGCACCGGTTATGAAGAAACCCTGGGTGGATGGATGAAGAGACGGTGGAGCAGACCGAGGACTGGAGGATGCTGCGGAGGCGGAGACACGCGAAAAGGCCATGAGGGAGGGTGGAGCCGCCGGGAACCTCGTGGCATTGCATCCCGTGCGATTTCTGGGCGCTGGCGGTCCGTTTCGGGAGAGCCCTGGTGGTTCTTTGGACTGCACCGGAGCGGTGCCGAGGCCCTTCGCGATCCGTGAGCACTCTTCGTGGACCGCCAAGCCGCGCTCTGGCTCGGGTGCCCTGGTACACGCGTGGGGCAGTGCGGCCAGCCAGCCCCCCGAGAAGCGCCCGGTGCGCAAGACCCCCCGAACTGATGAGCAACGCAGCCCAGGGGCATCCCGGAGGTGGCGCGGATACGACGCCGCGGAGCGCACACACTCCTGACGGCAGGATCAGCTCCACGCCAACCGCTCTCCGCCCCGAGGCCACCAGCCTGGTACGACGCCTCGGATCGGCTTGACTGCAAGCCGCGGCCCGGGGTGGTGTGGCACCCCACCTGGGATTGCTATACTGACGCGAGGGAGGACTGGTCTGAGGTTGTCAACCGCCTCAAAGAAGAATGTGGCCCCATGCTGGCGATCGGCTAGAACGTCGTCTGTGATCAGGCGGACGGGCCGCCCTCTACCAAAGACCCCAAGCGGCACTATCCCGAATTCTGTCAGGGTTTTGTGCACGAGCTCAGCCATGCCAATTACGATGTCCGTACCCTTTGCGGGCGCAACGGCATCCGAGTCGACTGGGACGCCGAGTGGTATCGGGAAGTCGACAAGAGGAGGCAAAGCGCCGAGCTTGCCAAAGACAAAGGCAAGGGGCCCCTGCCGCAGGGAAAAGCCAAGCGGCCAGCTGACACGTCCACTCGCCAGCGCTGGTCAGCCCCGAACAGCCACCGCTGGTAACCCCCCCATGGCTGGCGCGGTATCGCGACCTGTTCTGAGTCCGGCCGTCTCGGCTTTCGGCAGTGGCCCGCCGGCCCACTGCCTCCCTTCCTTCGCCCTCGCTGCCTCCTTTCGCTTCACTTCACCTATTCGGTGCCCCCCCCCGCAGGCCTCCAGCTTCCGCTCGCGGTCTGCCTCTTGACGCCGCCTGGCGCGGATGGCCCTGCGGCCACCGCCTCCGCCGGGCTCCCCCTCGCACCGTCCCCTCGGCACGTCCTATCCGTGCCACTGCGAGGTCCATCGCGTCGCCAGGGCACTTCCCCCGCGACCTCTTTAGCGCTGCTTGTGCCGCCTTCCTCGGAGGGGCCCCCATGCGCTTCGGTGGGCTGGACTTGCCGTCCGCCCCTGGCCTCGCGCTCCCCCCCGTTTCGCTCCCACCTCGCTCCCAGAGTTCCCTGCTCTGCCGCTGCATCCCCCCGCTCTGCTGGGGGATCGCTGACCTTCTGCAGGTTTTGTCCAGGCAGGGCGAGAGCGCGATTCCTAAGTAAAGTGTGACGGCGTCCTTGGTGCGAGCGTGGTGCCTGAGCGTAGATAGTACGAATTCTGAATAAACTGCGACACAGTCACAGGCGAGACCGCAATTCCTGAAAAGGGGACGTCTCGCGGGAACGGGGGTCTAGACTAAAGCGCAGGGAAATCTTAAGCGGGAGCGCCGTTCTTGAGTAAATTGTGAGGAAGCCTCAGACGGGAGGTGTGGTCCTGACTAAATTGCGAGGAAGTCACAGGCGGGAGCGCCGATCCTGAGTAAATTGGGAGGAAGTCTCAGGCGGGAGCGGGGGTCTTGAGTAAAGTTGGGGGAAGTTTCAGGCGGGGGCCGTTGTTGTTGTAGTCCGGGGGAGCAGCAACGCAGTTTGACCCGGCCTAAATTGTGAGGAAGTCTCAAGCGGGAGCGCCGTTCTTGAGTAAATTTGAAGGATCTAGACGCCCGAAATGGGTACTGAAAGAATGGGTACCATGCCGAACAGCGGATCTTGTTCATTTTGAACAGGGCTCGCTGTCCACGCCGCCGGTGCCTGTGTCCATTCGAGACAGAAGGCCGCCTGCTCAACAGCGGCCGCTGTTGGTTTGGGACAACATTTGTTGTTGGGCATTGTACCCATTCTTTCGGTACCCATCTCGGGTGTCCAAAAAGGAAGTCTCGACGGGAAGGGGGGTCCTGAGTAAATTTGGAGGAAGTCTGAGGCGGGAGCCGTTGTTGTTGTAATCCGGGGCGCCAGGGGGACAGTTTGAGCACCGAGACTTTCCCTGTAAAAAACGGGGTGCGAACATCGAGGGGCACACTTTGATTGAGAAAAACAATATGCACCTGTGAGTGGGGATCAACAATAATTATTCTTCAGGCATGGGAGTTCAACAACAACACCAACACCACCACCACCAACAGCATCAACAACAACAATCATTTTAAGACTGTTCGCTCTTACTTGCCCTGGTGCCATGCAACGTGTATACCCACGCCCTCGATACCCGCCCCCTTCGTCTTCGAGCGTACCCCCTTCTGGAGGATTCTTTTTTTTTGCGGGGGCGGGCGGGCTTAGACAAGCGGGCGTGAACGGGCGGGGAATTATTCGGAGGATGGGGCACGCATCTCTTTGCCCACCATTGGAATTAGCGCGGGCCCTGCAAGAAGAGGAAGGGGGAGAACGAGGGAGAGTGGGAGGAAGGGAGGGGGAGGGACGAGGCTCAAGGGGAACACGCCAGGAGAGAGGGGGCGAGGAGGGGGGGGGGGGCGATTGGAGATAGAGAGACAGAGGAGGCAGGAAGGAGGAGGCTGGAGAGGGGAGGGCGAAGAGAGGAGGGAGGAGGGTTATGGGAGGAGGGTGAGGGGAGAGAGGAAGAGGGAGGAGGAGGGTGGATATGAGGGAGAGGGGAGGGAGGAGGGAGGTTGGATGGGGAGGAAGGGGCAGGAGGGTAAGAGTGTGAACGTTCGAGGAAGTCCTAGGCGAGGGCGTATTCCTCAAGGAAGAGTTGGGCGGGAGCGGGGGTCCCGAGTACATTGTCGGACGTCTCAGGCGGGAGCGCCGGTCGGGCGGGCGGACCCTGACGGGCGGGTCGGGCGGGCGGGACATTCAAACGGGATTTTTGCGTAAATTGCGAGGAAGTATTAAGCGAGAGCGCGATTCCTAAGTAAATTGCGAGGGCGTCCTTGGCGCGAGCGTGGTTCCTGAGCGTCGAGAACGCGATGCTGCAATAAATTGCGAGGAAGTCCTAAGCGAGAGCGCCATTCCTGAGTAAATAATGAGGAAGTCTCGGGCGGGAGCAGGGGTCCTGATTAGGAACGTCTCAAGCGGGAGCGCCGTTTCTGAGTAAAATGTAAGAAAGTCTAAAGCGGGAGCGCCCTTCGGAGTAAATTTTGAGGAAGTCTCAGGCGGGAGCGGGGGTCCTGAGTAAATTGTAAGGAAGTCTCAGGCGGGAGCCGTTGTTGTTGTAGTCCGGGGCCCAACAACGCAATCTGATCCGCAAGGCTTTCCCTGTCAAAAAAACAGGGTGCGAGCCCCGGAGGAAGCATTTCAATTGAAAAAAAGCAATGGGCACCTGACAGGGGGGATCAACAATAATTATTCTTCAGAAATGAGAGTTCAACAATAACAACAAGAGCAACAGCAGCAGCAGCAGCCACAGCCACAGCAACAGCAACAGCAACAGCAACAGCAACAACAACAGTAACAGCAACAAAGACAATAACAAGCAACTCACAACACAACAGCAACAATCCGCATCACAGAAACTCACTTCAGCCACGCGCTCATGGACAGTGAATGACCGTTCGGCCCCTTCACTCTGACAAATTATGCAACGAGCCTGCCGCAGGCGCCGATTTTCTCGTTAAAGCAATGTAATGTTGGTGGGTCGCGGGGTGGGTCGCAGGTGGGTCGCGGGTGGGTCGCGGGTGAGTCGCGGGGTGGGTCGCGGGTGGGGCGCGGGGTGGGTCGCGGGGTGGGTCGCGGCTGCGTCGCGGGTGGGTCGCGGGGTGGGTCGTAGGTGGGTCCTGGGTGGGTCGCGGGTGACCGGGTGGGTCGCGGGCGGGTCGCGGGCTGGGTCGCGGGGGGGGCGACGACAACAAACAGCAACAAACAACAACACATAAACAACAAGCAGTAATAACAACAACACCAACAATAACACCAGCAACAACACCACCACCAACAACACCACCAACAACAACAGCAACATCAGCAGCAACAACAAGACACAACAACAACAGAAACACTAACACTTACAACAGCAACAACACCAGCAACATTAACCATGCTAACGATATCAATACTCGTACATGTCCATATTCATACACCACTAATAGTAACAGTTCTAATATTTTACACTAATCATACGAGTAATAGTAGTAGTACTACTCATAGTACTAGAACTCATAACAGCAAGGACAACAATCCGCACCGCAGAACCTCAGTTCAGCCACGAACCCAGGGACTGAACGACCGTTCGGCCCCCTCACTCTGACAATGTGTCACCGAAATGGTACGCGAGAGCCCTAACGGGCGGCGGGTCGGGTCGGGCATGCGAGAAACCAAATGGGCGGGTCGGGTCGGTCGGACGGACCTTCACGGGCGGGTCGGGTTGAGCGGACGGGCCCGCACGGGCGGGACGGGTCGGGTGGGCGGGCCCAGGCAGGTCGGGTCGGGTGGACGGACCCTGGCGGGCGGGACGGATCGGGCGGCCGGGATACTACACTAGAATGCGTCATCGAGGTAGCTCGCGAGAACCCTGGCAGGCGGGTCGAGTCTGGCGGGCGGACCCTAACAGGCGGGTCGGGTCGGGCGTGTGGCGGGCGGAGCTGACAGGGCGAAACCGACTGGGCGAAACCGAACGTGGGCGAAACAGACCAGGCGAAGTCGACCGCGGGCGAAAACGACGTAGGCGAAATCGATGGGGCGAAACCGGCTGGGCGAAATCGACGGGCCGAAAACAACTGGGCGACACCGAAACTGGGTAAAACCGACCAGCCCCGTTCCACCGACGAACGCGCCGCTGTTACCGCCGGTGCGACCGTTGTCACTGCCGCCGCCGCCGTTCTTGCATCTGCTGCAGGTGCTCCTCCTACTCCCCCTCCTCCTCCCCCTTCTCCTGTCCTCCTCCTCCCTCCTCCTCTCCCTCCTCCTTTTCCCCCTCCTCTTCCTCCTCCTCCTCCTCCATATCTTCCTCCTCCTCCTCCTCCCCTGCTACCACTATGGCTCATTGTCGTCGTTGTCGTCGTCGTCGTCCTCGTTCTTGTCGTCGTCCTTGTCGTCGTCGTTGTCGTCGTCCTCGTCGTCGTCCTTGTCGTCCTCCTCCTCATCCTCGTCGTCGTCCTCCTCCTCCTCCTCCTCCTCCTCCTCCTCCTCCTCCTCCTCCTCCCCTGCTACCACTGTTGCTCCTGGTCGTGGTCGTTGTCGTTGTTGTCCTTCTCGTTCTTGTCGTCGTCGTTGTCGTCGTCGCTGTCGTCGCCCTCTTCGTCGTCCTTGTCGTCCTCCTCATCCTCGTCCTACCTTCTGGTCCTTTCTCCTGCTCTCCGTGACGCTGCCAGGGAGGGGGAGGGGAGGAGGGCGAGCACGACGAGGGACAGGAACACGAGGAGAGAGGAATGGTCATGACGAGGAGCAGCAGCAGCAGCAGCAGCAGCAGCAGCAGGAGGAGGAGGAGGAGGAGGAGGAGGAGGCGGAGGAGCAGCAGCAGCAGCAGCAGCAGCAGCAGCAGGAGGAGGAGGAGGAGGAGGAGGAGGAGGAGGAGGAGGAGGAGGGGGAGGAGGAGGAGGATCAGTGTAAACCCAAGAGGCATCAACGATGTTTGAATAAACCCTCCCTCCCAGCTCCCTCTTCATATGCCCCTACAACGGTTCATTTCCATTGACGGAACTGCCTCTTTGGAAGACAACCGTTCGAAGACCCTGGTGCATGCCAACAAATTGTCCTCGGGATTCCACTGCCACGGATCAACCTGACTGTTGCGTCTTGACAATCCTGAGTCGTGCCAGAACGCCATCCTTGGGACTCCAACACAGCGGATAAACATAACTGTTGTACCAGCATGATCCTGAATCCTCTCAGAACATTATTTCTGGCACGTTGATGATGGACATCCGTGAAGCTCTTGCAATTTGTTAAAACGAAAGTGCGCCGCGCTACGGTGAGAGCCACATTTTGAAAAAGAACCGCCCTCAATCCGTGAAGCTCTTGCAATTTGTTAAAACGAATGTGCGCCGCGCTATGGCGAGAGCCACATTTTGAAAGCCGCACTCAATCCGTGAAGCTCTTTACAAATTTTTAAAAAAGAATGTGCGCCGCGCTGAGGCGAGAGCCACATTTTGAAAACGACGCGCCCCCATTTGTGAATCTGTTGCCAATTTCTAAGCTTCAGGGTCATAGATGGTGAGGAAGTCTCAGGCGAAATGCTCGGCCCGCCCTGAAAACTGGCATTCGGGGTGCGCCAGGGAGAAGTCGTTGATAAGGAAAGAGAGTTGAGAAGGAGGAGAAGGCGGAGGAGGAGGAGGAGGAGGAGGAGGAGGAGGAGGAGGAGGAGGAGGAGGAGGAGGAGGAGGAGGAGGAGGCGGAGGAGAGGGAGGAGGAGGACCTGGAGGAGGAGCAGGAGGATGAGGGGTGGAGCCTCCGAGCTGCTCACGGCAGGGTGGCCTGGCCGCGCGCGGCTGAGGCCGGCGGCGGATCCTAAGCTGCCGGCGGAGAGGACATCGGCGAGGGCCAGCCTCGCCGAGCGAGACCGCGGCGGGCCCCGCGCTCTCCCGGGCCGCGGGAGCTCCTCGGGCCCTCCAGGGCTTGTTCGGCGGGCTTCCCGTGGCCCCCACTCCAGGACAGATGCTCACCACCCGCCAAGCCGCCCCACCCCAACCCGAAGGCCTCAATTAGCCCTCCATTCCGAGTGGGGGGGCGGGTCGGGGAACATCGAAAAACACATATGGAGCCCATACCCCCCCCAACCCGAAATTCGGGTCTTCGGGTTGGGTTGGGGTGGTCTGGTGGGTAGTCAGATGCGTGTCGCTCGCGGCGGAAAGACCCCTCCTCCTCGCCAGCTCTGCTCGAAGAAGAAGAAGAAGAAATGGTATGAACGTCCACTTGTGGCGCTCCGCGCGGACTTCTTGCATCCGCGCTGGGCGCCCCCTGACGGCGCTTCTGGCGCCGCCCTCGGCGCGCTCCTCGAGCCGGCGAGGGGGGTCCAGCGCGGATCCAGAGATCCGCGCGGACCCTCGAACATCTATGCCTGCTTTGCGCCAGCTTTGCCTCGTCCTCTATCCTCGCCAGCTTTGCGCGGCTGCCGCGTCTCCTGCCCGGCCCGTGGGGGGGGGGGGGGGGGCGCGGGCGCACCGCCCCTCCTCGTTCCGTCCCACCGCAGCCCACGCAGTTCTGAGTGAGTGGCTCTTCAGATGCCTCGAGGCGGCCTGAGGGGAGCGTCGGCCACGCGCGGAGGGGGGTCGGGGGAGGGGGGAGCTGCCTTG
>CAUYUJ010020344.1:147251-158887 GCA_963575745.1 Prorocentrum cordatum
AAGGGGGGGGGGCTTCCAAGCCCCCCCCCCCTTTGGCACAAAGGGGGGAGGGGGGGGGAGCTTCCAGCAGGGCTGCTCCAGCAGGGCTGCTTCCAGCAGGGCTGCTCCAAGCACCCCCTCCCTTTGGAAAGGGGGGTAGGGGGGGGTAGCTTCCGGGGCGGCCAAAGGGGGGGGGGAGGTGGGTAGCTTCCAAGCACCCCCCCCCTTTGCACGAAAGGGGGGGAGGGGGGGGGTAGCTTCCAGCAGGGCAGCGCCAAGGGAGGGGGGGGGGAGCTTAAGCACCATCCCCCCTTTGGAAAGGGGGGGAGGGGGGGGGTAGCTTCCGTGGAGGGCCCAAGGGGGGAGGGGGGGGTAGCTGTAAGCCATACGTCCCTGTATACAGAAAGAATAGTTGGAGTATTTGTTGTGTATGTTTCCATGTATTCTCCAACATCCGCCTGTAGGAGGATACGCCCGACCGAACTCTAGTTGCCCCGCCCGATTCGTGGTCGAAGGTCGCCTTTGACCCCACTGATCTCTCCGCGGCCGCAGGGTCCGAACACTGGTCTCACGATGAGGTCCTGATGAATTGGCGAGGCAGTCGTGGGAAGGAACGATCCTAAGCGCGGGGCCTCTCAACTCCTTCCGGGGAGAGGGAGGGGGGTGAGGGAGGCGCTGGTGGTGTACATTTTGGGCCCCCCCGCACCTGCGACGACTAGGCGAGATCAGGGGTGGGAGGCACGCCGCAGGTGCAGAGTGCCCTGACACGGCTACAGGGCCCCATCAGGGGAGCTCGGGGCCGGCTCGGCCCCGATCCCTTGGCAGAGCCTTTTACCTGGATCGAGCGAGCCTCCGCGGCGGTCTCGGCGCGCGGTCTTGGCGCGGTGTCGGCGCGCGGCGCTGGTCAGCTTCCTCGCGCGACTGGGTAGCACTCGCGCGTGCAGGGGAGGACTCGCGCGTCGCATCGGCGACGGTCTCGGGTTCTCCAGGATTCCGCGGGTTTCCTTTAGATTCGTCAGGAGGCATCTTTCTTTGAGGTTTTCCACGCGGTTTCAACGGCTTCGCATCTTCAGTAGCCTCCTGCGGCCAAGTGTGGCCTCCCTGGTGCTTCCTGGGGCCTCCTGGGTCTCCTTGGGGTTCCGTGGGGCTTCCTGCTCCCTGGGGCTCACTTGGGTTCCCTGCTTAGGTATCCTACGGCTTTTTGGGGCTCACTGGGGCTCCCTGTTTGGGATTCCTAAGGCTTCCTGAGGCTCCCTGGGGCTCCCTGGGGATCTCTGGAGCTTCTGGGGGCCTCCCGTGGTTCCCTGGGGCTCCCCCTGATGTTTTGTTGTGTTCGGTGGGATTTTCTGGGGCCTCTTGGTGCTGCCTGGAGCTCCATTGGGTTTCCTGGGAACAACTGGGGCTCCCTGAGGCTTTTTGGGGCTCCGCGGGACACCCAAATGCTTCCTGGGGTTTCCTGGGGTTTCCTGGGGCTCCCTGGGGCTCTGAGGCTTCCTGGTGCTGGCTTCCTGGGGCTCCCCGGGGCTCGCTTGGGCCTCCTGGGCCTCCTGGGGCTCCCTGGGGCTCCTTGGGTCCCTTGGGCTCCCCAGGGTATCCTGGCGCCTCCTGTGCATCCAGCGAGCTTCTGTGGCTCCCTAGGGACCTTCCAGTAGCCTCCGGCAGATTTGTAGACGCGCCGCGGGGCTCCTTTTTTTGTTTTTTTTTTGTTTTTTGTTTTTTTGCCAGGCTCCAGGGGGCCTCTGGGAGCCCCACATCATGCTTTATGGCTTGTGGGGCCTTGGCGCAGCGTCCTGGATCTCGCCCGTGCCAAAAAGTTACAGAGAGGGACTTGATGCGAAGGCCTTGCGGCCAGTACCGCCGACCTTGAAGGGCGCCGATGACGACGACGACAACGGCGGCGGCGGCGACGACGACGAGGACCACGCTGACGTGGGCCAGAGTCCTCAGGGACGTTTCATCGGATATCTTCGGATGGCTAATGGGGCTTCAGGGGAGGAATTTTTGGGCCTCTTGGGAGCCGTTTGGGGGCCTCTTCGGGCTTCTTGGGGACCGTGGTCCTCTTGGGGCCTCTTGGGAATGTGGCCTTCTGGGAGCCTCTCGAGGCCGAGGGCTCGAAGCTCGAAGTGTCCGTTCGGGTCCCCCGCTTGGGCGCTCTCTTGGGACCGTTTTGGGGGCCTTTGGGCCGTCTTGGAGGCGTTGTGGGGTGTCTTGGGGTCTTTTTGGGTTTTTCTGGGCCCTCGTGGAGGCCTCTTGGGCCGTCTTGGGGCGATCTTGGGGGCCTCTTGGGTAGTCTTGGAGCGGCGGGAAGAAAGCAAACGCGTCCAGTTTTTTTAAAGCAACCTACGGGAAATCGATGATTTGTGCCTCTTAGGGCCCTCTTGGGAGTGCTCTTGGAGGCTTCTTGGGGCGTTTTGGAGGCCTCCAGGGCAGTCTGGAGGGTGTGTTTAACGTCTTGGGCCAACAGTTCGGTGGTACGGGATTCTCTTCGACAGTCTTGGAGGCCTCGTGGGGCACTCTTGGCTTGTCTTGCGTTTTTTTGGTTCCGGGGCCATAGCCGAAACGTCGATTGCACGGAAGACGACGATTCGAACGGAGAACCCCCTCACGCACGCTGACAGGGTCAGTTGATTTTCTATGCTGCGTAAGCGGGGAGGATAGCGTAGCCGGTCTCCTGCGCTGCGAGAAGTCGGGCGAGCTAGCCCTCGCCCGCCGACGCCGCTCATCTGGCACTTCGCGGAGTGCTGTAACCATCAGTCGCTTGCTGCCTGACGGCCGTCGGCGGCGGCGCGCGCTCTGAAAGAGAGAGAGAGAGAGAGAGACAGTGAAGAGAGAGAGAGAGAGGGAGAACGACAGAGCAAGAGAGAGGACAAGTATTAGGTCGGGCCTGTCTCCCTACAGGGTTATTTTGGATGAAAAATAAGACATACGCAAAACATATTTGAAATATGCTCAAACACATTCGAACAACAGTCCCCAGTTTTTTTGTTTTTTGTTTTTATTTGTTTTGTTTTTTGTTTGAAACAAACAACAAACAACAACTACTAAACAAACAAACAAAACAACAACTACTTTTGAATACCCCCCCTGTAGAGGGACAGGCCCGACTTAAGACAAGTAGCATTTCTGTTTTTCTTGACTTGCGCACGTGTTTGCAATCTGCTCGAGTCGGCGCGCGGGAGTTCGCGGACGGCCCGGGCCGGGTGCTGCTGGTCCCTGTGGCCGGTGGGCCGGCGCCTGTGCCGGTGGGCCGACGGGCTCGGTCACGCGCGTAAGAGCGACCCTTCGCCGGAGTGACCCCTGGTGTGGGCCCACTGGAGTCCATTAGTTACGTGTTCGATCATGGACCCCCTGATAACGCGAGATATCCTGCTTTCGCACCGATGACCGCCGAAGACCGCCGAAAACCGTGTCGGGCCGCCGTCCAGACCGCCGAAGACCGCCGAAAGACCGCCGAAAGACCGCCGAAAGACCGCCGAAGACCGCCGAAGGCCGCCCAAAGACCGCCGAAGACCGCCGAAAGACCGCCGAAGACCGCCGAAAGACCGCCGGAAGACCGCCGTCCAGACCGCCGAAGTCCGCCGGAAGACCGCCGAAGGCCGCCGGAGGACCGCCGAAGAGTGCGTCGGGCCCCGGCGCCCGTGGCGGGGCGCGCGCCCGCGGGCGGTGTTCGGCGGTCCTTCGGCGGTTCTCAGGCGCCGAGGTGCGTGGCGAGGGGTCCATGGTCGAACGCGTAACATTAAGTCGGGCCTGTCCCCGTACAGGGGGATTGTCGACGAAAAATGAGAAATACCCCCCAAATAGCCCAAACATAGTCCAAAAATAGTCAGGGGATTATTTTCGGAGTATTTTTTGGCCAGTTTGGAGTATTTTTTTTTCTTATTATTTTTCGTCGAAGATCCTTCTGTAGGGGGACAGGCCCGACTTAAGCGTAACATTAGGCCTCCCGGATCGGGTCGGAGTAGATGGGGTCGGAGGATGGCGCCGCATCGCCGATGCATCTCCGATGCATCGGCGACGCTGCTCGATACGGGGCCCGAAGTTCTCCGCGCCCACGTCGTTGGTGCATCGCCCACTTCGCCTGTGCATCGCCGATGCATCGCCGACGCCTGCGCGCGTGCGCTCGTGGCCGTCCGTCCGCTCCGCAAGGGTCTACCGAGGCCTTGCAGTCGGAAGCTCGAACATACACATTGCCGGCGGCGGGCTCTGGTTCAATCTCAGGATTTTTTTTGAGGGTCGGGGACGGCGTCTTTTTTTTTTTTCCCCTGAAAGGGCGGGGACCCAGGGTTCTCTTTTAGCTGTTTTCCCTCTGAATCGACTTGAAGGAGGCCGGCGGAATTATTTTGCGATAAATGGCGAGTTTGAAGGAGGCCTTGAGGATGTCTCGAGCGAAACGCTTGTTTTTCAGAGTTTGTTGAGGATGTCTCGAGGGAAACGCTTGTTTTGTGTTATACATTGTCCTCTCCTGGGGACCAGAATTCATAGGATCTCTCAAGTGAAATGCTTGTTTTCACGTGCCCAGGTCTTGAGGATGTCTCGAGCGAGACGCTTGGTTTCACGCCTCCAGGTTGCCCAGGCAGAGGTCTAGCGCCAGGATTTGTTGAGGATGTCTCGAGCGAGACGCTTGGTTTCACGCGTCCTCGTCGCCCAGGCGGATGTCTAGCATGAGGATGTGTTGAGGAAGTCTCGATCGAGATGCTTGTTTGCACGTGTCCAGGTTGCCCAGGCGGATGCCTAGCATGAGGATGTGTTGAGAATGTCTCGAGAGATACGCTTGTTTTCACGTGTCCAGGTCGCCCAGGCGGATGTCTAACATGAAGATGTGTTGAGGATGTCTCGACCGAGACGTTTGCTTTCTCGTGTACAGGTCGCCCGGGCGGATGTCTAGAATGAGAAGGTGTTGAAAACATCTGGAGTGAAACGCTTGTTTTCACGTGCCCAGGTCACCCAGGCAGACGTATCACATGAAGATGCGTTGAGGATGTCTCGAGCGAACCACTTGTTTTCACGTGTCCAGTTCGCCCAGGCGGATGTCTAGCATGAGAACGTGTTGAGCGAAACGCTTGTTTTCACGTGTCCAGGTCGCTCAGGCGGATCGACGCTAGCTTCTACGCCAGCATCGACGCTAGCTTCTACACCGGTACCAAATCGACGCTAGCATCGGCGCAAGCACCTACACCAGCATCGACGCTAGCTTCTACGCCGGTACCAAATCCGACGCCTACGGCACCTCCGACGCCAGAATCGACGTCAGCGCCAGCGCCTGCACCTATACCGGTACCAGCGCCAGCGCCTACACCAACATCGACGTCGACATCTACGCGGGTACCATCTCCTGCGCCTACGCCGGCCCCAGCTCCAGCGCCTATACCAGTGGCGAGGCCAGCAGCGACACCGGCACCAACCCCGGCGCCTACAGCACCATCGACACCAGCAGCGGCCCCTGTGCCAACGCCTGCACTCACGCCAGCACCATCGCTTCACCTGCACCTTGGCTGGCAGCTACGCGTCCGCAAGGTGGCCGCAAGTGGCTGGAGGCAGGCTCCGATGAGCCCGCCGATAAAAAAAAAAAAAAAGAAGTACAACACGAGGGACGGGCTGACGATGGGCCGCAGCCTCGTGACCGCACCGACACCAGCACCCACGCTTGTGCCTATGCCTTCACCGACGCCCACGTCTACACCAGCACCGACGCCAGCACCAACGCCGACGCCTAACCCGACACCAATGCCAGCGCCTCCACTTGCCTTCGGCCCGCGGTCGAATAAGCCCTGCTCCAGGCGTCCTATCCCACCCAATGGGATAACGAGTGCGCCACCCACCACTTCTATCTCCAGCTCCGACTCCCCGACTCCGACGCCCGACTCCGACGTCCAGCTCCGTCGCCAGCCCCACGGCGGGCGCCTACGCCAGCGAAGACGCCAGCACCGACACCAGCACCCACGCCGGTGCCTATGCCTTCACCGACGCCCACGCCTACACCAGCACCGACGCCAGCACCGACGCCAGCACCAACGCCGACGCCTAACCCGACACCAATGCCGGCGCCTACACCTGCATTCGACCCGCGGTCGACAACAAAAAACCCTGCTCCAGGCGTCTTATCCCGCCTCATGGGATAACGATTGCGCCACCCACCACTTCTTTCCCCAGCTCCGACTCCCCAGCTCCGTCGTCCAGCTCCGACGCCAGCACCGCCACCGGCGCTTACGCCAGCGCAGACGCCAGCACCGACGCCAGCACCCACAATTGTGCCTACGACGCCAACGCCTACACCAGCACCGACGCCAGCACCGATGCCAACACCAACGCCGACGCCTAACCCGATACCAGTGCCAGCGCTTACACCTGCATTCGACCCGCGGTCGAATAAACCCCGCTCCCAGCTACTTATCCCACCCCATGGGATAACGAGTGCGCTACCCACCACTTCTATCCCCAGCTCCGACTCCCCAGCTCCGACTCCCCAGCTCCGACGTCCAGCTCCGACGCCAGCACCACCGCCGACATCTACGCCAGCGCAGACGCCAGCACCGACACCAGCACCCATGCTTGTGCCTATGCCTTCGCCGACGCCAACGCCTACACCAGCACCGACGCCAGCTCCGACGCCAGCACCAACGCCGACGCCTAACCCGACACCAATGCCAGCGCCTACACCTGCATTCGACCCGCGGTCGAATAAACCCTGCTTCAGGCTGCCTGCGAACGTCGGCGCCTGCGCCAGCTCCAACGGCTGCGCCTACATCAGTACCGACGTCAGCACCGACGCCAGCTCGAACGCCGGCACATACGCTAGGGCCGACGCCAGCACCCGACGCCAGCACTGCACCAACGCCTGCGCCTACGCCAGCATCACCGCCAGCGCCTGCGCCGAGACCAGCGCTAGCGCCTACACCAGCACCGACGCCAGTACAGACGCACGCACGAACGGCAGCGCCTGCACCGTCTCCAGCTCCAGCGCCTACACCAGCACTGGCGCCAGCATCGACGCCAGCACCAAAGACGACGCCATCATTAACGCCTGCGCCCACGCCGGCACCAACGCCAGCACCTACACGGCCGACGTCAGCGACGACGCCAGCACAAACGACGGCGTCTCCACCGGTACCAAAGCCCAGCACCTCCACCAGCACCGACACCAGCACCGACGCCAGCACCAATGCCTGGGCCTCCGCCGGAACCGACGCCAGCTCCGACGTCCGCATCAATGCGTGCGCTTGCGCCGGCATCAACGCCTACGCCCACGCTGACATCAGCACCGACGCCAGCGCCTACGCCTACGGCGGGTCTCATGAGCACCACGCCGGATAACGACCGCGGCACGACAGGTACCACGAGCAGCACGGCGGAGCACGCAACCAGTACGACGAGTACTCCTAGGCAGCACGCCGAAACTCATGAGCAAGACAACGCTTTCAATGAGCAGCACATCGGATACCACGAGCATGGCACGACGAGCATCACGCGCAGCACAACGACTACCACGAGCAGCACATCGAGCACAAGGAGCTGCACGGCGGACACCACTGGCAACACGACGGATATCACGTGCAGCGAGCTCACTTCGACATCTCCGAGTCGATCCCTGGAGCCTCGTGATTCTGTCCCTCGGCTGCACCTTCTGAGGCCAGCCGCAGATAGTAGTCTGGGCCCTTCCTTCCCCCTCCCCCCGCTCCCTCCTTTTGCCTCCCCGGCTGTTTTATTTTGTATAGTGTTTGAGGTACGCGTGCATGTGCCGGGCACTCCAACCGGGCGGGCCGCTGTTACTCAGCGAGCCTCCAGCGCCCGCCGGCTGGAGCCGAAGACTTTACACTTTACTTCAGGAATGGCTTCGCGCCCAGGCCGCCACACGTGCGTGGCTTTTGTGGCCCGTCGGATATTTTCTGGCGTGCATGTTCGCAGGCCCGATGTTGGCTCTTTCCTCTTCTGCGTTTCGGGTGGCCCTGTAGGGTAATCCACAGGTGTCGCCGCTGCACTTCTTTTCTCCTCCGCCTCTCTCCCCCTCTCCTCCTCTCCTTCCCTCCCTCCTTGCCGCTGCCGCCGCTGCCGCCTCTCCCCCTTATGATAGCGTGTTGGTGCGTTTGATTCGCTCCACCGGAGCTGCGCTCGCGGGGGATTCCCGAGCGCTGGGGCATGACCAGTCTACGGCCCGTTTTGGCAGATACGTTTTAAGTGGGAATTCGTATCGGGAGGCCCGTGTTGGCCAGCGCATTCGCCAGACCGCAGGTCTCGAAAAACCCTGTCTTAAGTAACATTTCCGTCCTGGCCCCCGGGCAATAATTGTCTCGGGTGCTCTTTCGCTGTCCCTGCCACGTGCCTGATAGCGTCTCCGTATTCTTTGGTGGTCGGCTGCCCACGCAGCCCGGCTTCCCTCCATGTCAGGGGGCAGTGGCCATGCGAAGTTGTCGAGGCATCCAGCCGCCGTGGTCGACGTGAGGAAAAAAAAAAGGTCGCCCAGGCGGATGTCTAGCATAAGGATTTTAACTGGATGTCTCGAGTCAAACGCTTGTCCCCTGCACGTTCCGTAGCGCGTCCCCTTGGCACGTCCCTCGGTGTGTCCCCATGGCACGTCCCCTGGCACGTCGCTTGGCGCGTCTCTTGAAACGTTCCGCGGCGCGTCCTCCTGGCATGTCCCCCTGTTAATGAGCTCTGGGGCAGCTATTATGTGTTCAGGCAGCTCGAGCTTAATATCCAGATCAGTTCGGTCAGGACTCGGATGCAAAAGGAGGACTCGATCCACAACGCTATAGAGCACAACCGCGGCATGGCACATCGCACTTCAGCACGGTGCAGCACAGCACAGATGTCGGCACGGTACATCAAGATTGATACATTTAGCATTACAACCTGGCACGTTCTTAGGCACGTTCCGTGGGGCGTCCCTTGGCGAGTCCCCCTGGCACGTCGCGTGGCGCGTCCCTTGGCACATCCCCTGGCACATCCATGGGCACGTTCCGTAGCGCGTCCCCTTGGCACGTCCCGCGATGCGACCCCATGGCACGTCCCCCGGCACGTCGCTTGGCGCGTCCCTTGGGACGTTCCGCGGCGCGTCCTCCTGACATGTCCCCTTGTCAATTAGCTCTGGGGCAGCTACTATGTGTTCAGGCAGCTCGAGCTGAATATCCAAATCAGTTCGGTCAGGACTCGGATGCAAAGGAGGACTCGATCCACAACGCTATAGAGCACAACCGCGGCATGGCACATCGCAATTCAACACGGCGCAGCACAGCACAGCCCTCGGCAGGGTACATCAAGATCGATACACTCAGCATTGCATTTGCGGGTGCATCAATCACGTGTCTTTGAAAACGTTGCTACGCGTTACATTTCTATATGCCTTTCCGGGTTCGTGGGTCGATCATGTTTGTTTGTTGATGTTTTTCGGGGGCACAACGAAACATTTGTACACCAGGATCCCGTGCACACCAGGACCCGCTTTCCTGTGCAAGTGTCGGCGCAGGGCCAGAAACGTCGGTGTATAGAGTTTGTTTCCCTATGTTCGGCGGCGAGCGAGGGGGGGGGGCAGCGAGAAGGAAATTGCCTCCTCAGAAGGCTCGGCAGTCCCCCGGCCTTCGGAGAAGTCTTCGAAACCATGCCCAGAGACGCAGCACGCTTCTCAGAAGGCGCGAGGGCTTCTGAGTGAAACCCCGCCGCCTTCTCAGGAGGCCTTCTCCTCTCCGCTTGCCCCCCTCGCTTGCCGCCGATGTGCAGGCACAGATATCCGATGTCGTGTTTTTTTCAATACGGGGTCCCTGGAAGTCTCGACCCATTCATTCCCCAGGGCCGGTTTTTCATCCTGAGTCGTTTTTTGACGGTCCTGGGGCCCGGCGAGGGCCCTTAGAAGCCAAAAACTGGGAAACACCTCCGCCTTGATTTTTTCAATGCGTTGGATCTCTGGGGGCCTCCCTCGCCCTCCCCCCCGCTCGCCGCCGATGTGCAGGCCTCCCTCGCACCCCCCCCCCCCCGCGCAGGCAGCGCGCGCGCGGGCGGGGGCCCCCAGCCCCGCCCTGCCCTGCCGTGCGGCTCTGTCCTTCAGTCGGGCGTGTCCCCCTACAGGGGGCATTTCGACGAAAAACTAAAAAACCCACAGACATTCCCAGATGGCCAACAAGTGCTCCCCAACACATAGTCCCCGGACTATCTTTTGACTGCTTTTGAGCATTCCCCTTGGAGAGGGACAGGCCCGACGTAACTCTGTCCCAGCGGGCCCCCCCCCCCCCTCCCGCGGGCCGGCGGGGCGGGCCGGCCAGGGCCGGTCCCCGCCCCCCCCGGGCGGGCCGGCGAGGCCCCGAGGCCTTGCCCACGTCGTCCGCGGCCCCCGCCCCTGCGCGCCGCCGTGTCCGTCCACGCCCCCGCCGTGCCCCTCCTCCACATGCCCCCCCCTCTCCCGCTCCCCTCTCCCGCTCCCTCCCGCTCTGTCCCTCCCGCCCTCTCGCGCTTCCCCCTTCTCCCCCCCTCCTCTCTCCCCCTTCCCCCCCCCCCTCGCCCCCTTCCCCCTTCCCTCCCCTGCGTCGAGCCCGTGCCCCTCCCCTCTGCTTTCGCCCTCTCTCTAATTCTTTACGCTTCGCGTGTCCCCACCAGCCCATCTCACAGCAGCAACTCTCGCGAAGCATGCCGACAGTCGTGTTTTTCAGGCGTGTGTCCGCTTGGCCCCGCATATCTCCCCTGTTCCTCCTTCCCCCCGCCTCCTTGTACATCCTCCTTGTGGGGGGAGCGGGAGAAGGACGAGGCGGAGGAGGAGGGAGAGAAAGCGCTCCTCGTGATTTGAGTCGTTTGGGGTTTCTCGTCCTGGTGTGAGTCGTTCGGGCCCTTCTTCCTGGTGTGAGTCGTTCGGGCTCTTCGTGGTGTGAGTCGTTCGGGCTCTTCGTCCTGGTGTGAGTCGTTCGGGCTTCTCGTGGTGTGAGTTGTTCGGGCCCCTCATCCTGGTGTGAGTCGTTCGGGCCCTCCTCCTGGTGTGATTCTGGTGTGAGTCGTTCGGGGTGTGAGTCGTTCGGGGTCCTGGTGTGACTTGTTCGGGCTCCTCGTGGTGTGAGTCGTTCGGGGCCCGCGTCGTGGTGTGAGTCCTTCGGGCTCCTCGTGGTGTGAGTCGTTCGGGCGCCTCGTCCTGGTGTGAGTCGTTCGGGCCCCTCCTTGTGGTGGGAGTCGTTCGGGCTCTTCGTGGTGTGAGTCGTTCGGGCCCCTCGTCCTGATGTGAGTCGTTCGGGCTCCTCGTGGGGCCTCTTGGGGGCCTCTTGGAGCCTCGTGGGGCCTCTTGGGGGCCTCTTGGGGGCCTCTTGGGGGCCTCTTGGAGGCCTCTTGGGGCCTCGTGGGGCCTCTTGGGGGCCTCTTGGGGGCCTCTTGGGGGCCTCTTGGGGCCTCGTGGGGCCTCTTGGGGGCCTCTCCGGGGCCTCTTGGGGGCCTCTTGGGGCCGCTTGGGGGCCTCTGGGGGGCCTCTTGGAGGCCTCTTGGGAGCCTCCTGTGGGCCTCTTGGGGCCATCTTGGGGCCTCTTGCGACCTCCTCAGAAGCGCAAATGAGAGCTGCCCCCTGAGAAGGACAAAATGAAGCCAAAACCTTCGTAAAATGAATGATTTTTGCTATGAGGGAAGATGAGCGCGGCCCCCTCAGAAGGCCAAAATGGTGCCAAAACCATCGTAAAATCAATGATTTCTGCTTCAAA
>CAUYUJ010020345.1:0-17500 GCA_963575745.1 Prorocentrum cordatum
TAAGGTGATCCCGATGAGATGGTTGTTTGCGGCAAGCATCGCCCAGCAACGAGCGCGGGCGCATCGCCCGCCAGGGCATGCGCGACTCTGCGAAGCCAGCTGCCGATAGCGAATGCGCCCGCGACCCGCCATTCCCAAAGACTGCGCCGAAGGTGTCAGCCGCATGGCCTGACGAGCGCTGATGGTGGAGCATCTTCGTCGACGACCCCTATAGCTCGCGGAGGTATTCGACTGCTCGGTGGCCGAGACGCTGCGGGGGGCAATTTCGGACAGGCACCGCGCGCTGCGCGACGCACTGGCGAAACGCGACATCCCGCTCGCAGCCGCGCGGGGTGTTGTTCGACAGCCGCACGCCGCGCGGAAGGGCCTGCTCGTCGACGGGGATGCGGGGGCAGTGAATCCGACAATTCCCACGCTGCTCGAGCATGATCAGCATCGCGGCATGTGCCTTGGATGGGGCCGAGGTCTCGAAGCGCGCCCACCAAGGCATAATCGGCCGGGGGAAGTCGAACTTCATGACGCTTCGCCACCTCTTCGCTTGCTTTGACACCGCGTGCAACTCCATCGAGGATTTGGCCGGCCGGTCGACCGTGGTGGCCCCGTTGAATTGCCATGGGCGGTGCGTCAGGAGCTCACGATCTGCTTCGTGTCCGTGCCCCGTCGCCGTCACCGACATGAGGCTCGCCTTGAACGGCAGGCGCATCGCGACCGCCTCGTTGTTATCGAGGTCAGCAGTGCAGCGCTCGGGCTTGGAGGTGATCGCTGGCACCCACTGCTACGGGGTGAAAGCCGCGCGGCAGGTTCACATCCGCAACTACGGAGGCGATCAGAGCCCCCCGCGAGCACGGCCTCGCCCGTGGCGAGCTGGAAGACGTCAGGCGCGAGGCGCCTCTCGCCGCAGTCGCGGCTGCAGCCCGCGCGCTCCCCGCGGGGGAGGGCGGCCACCAGGCCCCTTATCAGAACGGGGCTGCGGCCCGAGGCGCGCAGGAGCAGACGGGCGTAGCCAGGTGCGCGGCCATCTTCGATCTAGCCGTCGAGGTACGCGCGGTTTTCCCTGACCACCCCGTCCTAGAGATCTTCCACTCGGCCCGGGATATCAGCGCCCGCGACCTCCACCTCGTGTCGGAGGCAATGGCCTAGAAGCCCTACATGTCGACGCACGCGGGATGTCGCGCGCCACCAGCTTGCGATGATTCTCGACATTCCCCATGATCACCGGGTCACCAACGCGCGAAGTGACGTTCACAGAGACAGAGCACGTCGCGGATGTTGACTTCAACTCCAGCTTCGAGTGCGACCAGGCGCGGGTTGACCAGGGGTCCGAATTCGGACGCGGCGACGGGGCCCAGCTCCTGGCGCTCGCGCGCGCGGAGCACCGCGCGCAAGGGCCGAAGGGCGCCGCCGGGATCGCGGACGCGCCCCCCAGCGCACGGTCGCGGTGGGTGGTTGACCACTTCCGACTTCCTATGTGCGAGGCGGGGATTTGTCCATATCCACCGCCTGGGAACCGACGCCCAGGTGCCCCGGCGGGCGGTGGATATGGATATATCTTGGCCCCCCGGGGGCCCTAATTCACCCATATCCACCGACTGCCATGTGGAGATCCGCGAAGATCGATCCCACGGGCGGTGGGCATGGAGAAATTCCCTGCCTCGGACAGCGCACCGCACCGAGGAGGAGGAGGAGGAGGAGGAGGAGGAGGAGGAGGAGGAGGTGCTTGTCTGTAGGGCCGCGCGGGGCACGCGCTTCGCGCTCGCGCTTCCGATGATCTCCGAGCGCGAGGCGCGAGGCCCGAGGCGCGGCCGCGGACGTGGGCGCCAAGAACAAGTTTGGCATGCTCGTGCTTGCACCGCAGGTGGGGGTCGTCATGCGGCTCCTCGCCCAGGGCCTGGCCTCGGAAGGCTCTAGATCTATTTCTGAGGCGCGACCCCACGTGGCACCCGGGCCACCTTCGCGCGCGAAGCCGCGCGGATCCGTGTGGCGAGGCAAGTGGAGTTGGCGAAGTTGTCGGAACCGAGCTCCACCGGCGCACGGACCATCGCGGCAGCGACTGGCCGCCGCGGACGTGTAGCGGCCGTTTCGGCCCGCCGAGTGGCCGCGCGATGGCATGGGCGCGAGGCGCCGGGCGTGGGAGTGCCCTGTCGGCGTCTCTTGGGCCAAGCATACATGCACCTGCATTTCAAGCGCTCCTTATCGGGTTGCGCCGGCGTGCGCGCTCCGCGGCGCCCCTTGCGCTGAGGGCGCGAGCCGGTCTCGCCGGCGCCAGTTTCGCCTGCGCCGGTTTCGCCCCGCTGGTTGCGCCGACGGCTGGTTTCGCCGACGCTGGTTTCGCCCCGCTGGTATCGCCTGCGGCCGGTTTCGCCGGCGCCGGTTTCGCCAGCGCTGGCATCGCCGGCGCCGTCGTCGCCGCGGGCGGGCGGGTCGAGTCGTTCGGGCCCGAGCGAGCGGGGCGCGTCGGGCGGGCGGGCGAACCCGGCGCGCGGGTCGGGCCCGGCGGGGGGACATTGAAGTGCGGGGCGCGCGCGGCCGAGCGCGCGCGAACCATTGCGGGCGGGCCAGGTTGCGCGGGCGGACCCTAGCGAGCGGGTCGGGTCGCGGCGGGTGGGCGGGCCCTAGCGAGCGGGTCGGATCGGGTCGGGGCGGGCGGGCCCTGACGGGCGGGTCGGGTCGGGCGGGCGGGGCGTGAAAGTGCGGGGCGCGCTCGACCGAGCACGGGCGAACCCAGGCGGGCGGGTCGGGGCAGGCGGGCGGGTCGCGGACCCTGTTAACGGGCGGGTCGCGTCGGGCGAGCGGGACATTGAAGTGTGGAGCGCGCCCTTCCCTCTTCCTTCGTTTCCCTTTCATTCTTTGCCGTCACCGGCCCTTCCGTCGCATCCCGTTCTCTTTGAATATCGGCCACATCCAACACCCTTTTATTTTTCGTGCACGCGGTCTCGAGATGTTTCGGCCGAGCACACTCGAACCCTGGCAGGCGGGCGGGGTCGGGGGGGCGGGGACCTAGGGCGGGCGGAGTCGGGTCGGGTCGGGCGGGGGCTGGGCCCTACGGGCGGGTCGGGTCGGGCAGGGCGGACGTTCAAGGGGGGCGTCGCTCGACCGAGCACGCGCGAACCCTGGCGGGCGGGTCGGGTCGGGCGGGCGGGCCCTAGCGGGCGGGGCGGGTCGGGTCGGGCGGGCAGACCCTAACGCGCGGGTCGGGTCGGGCGGGCAGACCCTAGCGGGCGGGCGGGTCGGATCGGGCGGGCGGGCCCTGACGGGCGGGTCGGGTCGGGCGGGCGGGGCGTGAAAGTGCGGAGCGCGCTCGACCGAGCGCGCGAGAACCCTGGCGTTCGGGTCAGGCTGGGCGGGCGGACGCTAACGGGCGGGTCGGGTCGGGCGGGCGGGGCATTGAAATGCGGGGCGTGCTCGACCGAGCGCGCGCGAACCCTAGCGGGCGGGTCGGATCGGGCGGGCGGGCCCTAGCGGACGGGTAGAGTCGGGCAGTTTCGCCGACGGCAGCTTGTTTCGCCGACGGCAGCTGAGTTCGCCGACGGAGCTGGTTTCACCGACGGAGCTGGTTTCGCCGGGCGGCGAAACCAGCCGGGCGAAACCAGCCGTCGGCGGAACCAGCGGTCGCCGCGCTGAGCGTGGCAACTGAAGAACGCTCATCGTCCATCCAGCTCAACCGTGTCCTCCGCCGGTTTAGTGCCTTCCGCCTTGCCGTCAACATCCAGCCACTACGTCTACGTGCGCACCTCGATAAACCCGGCAGACGCTCCCTCGCGACTTGGCGAGTGCAAAACCGCTTTGGCCAAGAAGCCATGGCTAAAGCAAACGCCCTAGCTCAGGCTCGTCGGCGCGCTGCGAGAGTGAGCAGGCACATCGCACGTAGAAAATTGGGCACGCTGGGTGATAACGCGGTGACCCCACGCATGTTGTCACTGTGCACCGGATCTGCGGGCGGTTCTCGCGCCTGGCTTTCGGCAGCCACACCTTAACGCGACGCGTCGCGACAGAGGACGTGGACGACGCGCTGGTCGTCTACACTGAGCTCTCGTGGGAAGAGGGTGAGCCCAAGAGTTGGGCATCGTCCCGCGCCCCTCCGCTGATCAAAACCTTGCAGGATTTTCGTGCGAGATTGGCTCCGAGCGCGTGGGCGGCGGCTCGATGCTGCCTTTCCCTTGTTTTTTTTTTTGTGCGCAGGGCAAGCGACTTCGAGTTCGACCACCGCTGCCCGAGTGGCGTCCGCAACCAGCATGTCACGAAGGACGGTGTCTGGCGACGGCAGCAGGACATGTAACCATTGACGACTCCACCCTCGTGCAAACGAGTGCACGTTTGTGCGAGGGAACACTGCCCGGATACACGACCATCAATGTCAGTCAGGCTCGCTTCAGGTCGCTCTTCGTGGACCTTTGATTCGCATCCCAATTGGGTGCCATTCGCTTCAAGCCGTACTCCCTCCGCCGTGTCGGCGCCACCTACCATTACCGACGGTACGGCAACCTTGACTGTACCGCCCTGCGGAAGCGCTGGGAGTGCCTCAGGACAGCACGCATCTACGTCACAGATGGTTTGGCTACGCAAAAGGAGATCCATTTCACACATGAGCACTTCGATTTGTTTCGGCGCTTCTGCCGCTCTCTGTTGAGGGCAGCCGCAGGCCAGCAAGGGCTGGGTGGAGAAGCTAGTCGGCGAGGCCTGCACGATCGCGGGCTGATCCTCCATCACCGCGGTTGCGGGCACCGCCACGGCAGCAGCGGTGCACCCGCGCGCTCGTGGCCTGAGCTCCACCAGAGCTGACGAACACAGCCGGTGGCGAGCTTGGTGCACCCGAAGCCCCCAGCGGTGAGGACTCGAGCGCGCACGGCTACGCGTCCCCTGCGGCATCGGGCCGCACCGGGTGGTCGGAACATCGAAACCGAATCGGGTCGAGCTGGCCAGACTCGACATCGAATCGGATTGATCGGATCGTGGACACCGCAGGGTGGCCCGAAATCCACCGCGCCCCGGCTGCTCTGGAATCGGCGGTGCATCGCCGATAGATCGGCGATAGGCCTACTCCGACAGCGAATCCGCGCGTTCCTGGGCGTTGGGGGCGATTCGGCCCCTGAGGGCGATTGATGGGCGATTGGGTGGTCGATGCGTTTCCCCCCCGCAGCCTATCCATCCCCAACGATGCCCCAGGGCCACCTCTCGCAACATTCGAGTAGGGGATCGGCAACATGATGGATTTACCCCGACATTGTTCTCCCGCCAAATCTGCGAAACCTTCGTAGAATTTTAGCAGGTCTATGGATCATCACGCGTGCTGTTTTGCAGATTCGACTGAATGTGTTTTCTCTTTTTTTGGGGGGGGATGAATTCTGCAGTCGATCCCTTGCTCGCAACGTCCGGCCGATCCGAGGAAACCGGAATCCCCGAATGCTCACGCGCGCGCCTATCTGTTTAGAAAGGAATGGGAAGGCGACGCGGATCGGGCGCACGGCTCTTAGCACGCCTGCTACGGTTCCCTGCTACATAGCGCGTCTACCAACACCACCGCTCAACCACAGGCCTGAGGGGCAACGACAGGAGGGGACTGGCCCTGGGATGGAATAAGCCCTCGATAGCAAACAACACCGCTACTGGGCAGGCTGGGACGACTGGGCCCCGATCGGCGCAGACTGGGCGCTTGGGGCCGGTGCCTCCCCCTCCCTGAGCCGATCCCCCCGTCGTTGCCCCTGGAGGCCCCCGCCCCCGGAATCGGTCGGCCTCAGGCTGGCCGCGCCCGCGGTGAGCAGAGGGGCTCAGCTCAGCATGATGGCAGGATCGTCTCGAACAGGGATCGCTGCATCGCCGGTCGCTGGCGACGCGGGATTTTCGCCGACAGGGCTGAGGGTAGGCTTGCCAGCGGTTGCACCCTGATGGCTCGGGCTCTTAGGCTGCGCGCCAGCCACGGCACCGAAGCTGGAGGTCTGAGAGGGTTGGCATAGCGCCTGCGGCGCGGCCTGGCGGCTGAGCTGGTGGGCGTCCGTGGGCGCTGCCGGGCCTCTGGGGAGCGCGATGCCAGCCGTGCTGTCAGGCACGCCGGGAAGTTCTCCACCCTCATAGCCAAGATCGGAGGGCTGGATGGTGTCCGTGCAGCGGCGGAGGATGTCCGTCAGCTCGGCCTCGCGCACGTTGCCTGACTTGTGCGGCGAGAAAGGCAAGGCGATCTTCTTGAAGACGTGGCGCAAAGCCTTCTCGAGGTCGTCCACAGAGATGCCTTCGTCCCTGAGGAGGTCGTTCTCGGACTCCGTCAGGAGCTCCCCGTTGCTAAGTTTCTTGTAAAAAGCATCGTCGGGATACTTGAATGGAGTTTTGTCATCGCGCTTGTAAATCTCGACCGGCACTATGTGAACGCCTTTCTGATACGCGGTGACGATCTCAACCAGCACCCAGGGGCGCTTCAGCACCTCCTCTGTTAACAGCAGCACCAAGTTCATCGTGTTGCGCACGTGGCCTTTCAAGTCGCTCAAGTCGCTCAGGTCCTCCGAATCGAGAAAGACGGGTGCAATCATGTGGTGCCCAGGATTATCCAGGTCGCTGTCGATTATGCGCTCTAGAGCCTCCTGCATTAGCGTAGCCTCGGTGCCTCCGCCGGCCTTGCAGGATCCGTGAACTTCGCATCGGGAACACGGACCGAATCTAAGCGTGCATCGAATCGGGCCGTATCGAAATGGAGTCGGAATCGATCGCGAATCGAATCGGCCGCGCCAGCATGCAAAACAGTGCCACGCAGGCAGCGGGCCGCATCACATCGTCGGAATATCAGAATCGAACTTGATCGAACCGGGCCGGAATCGATATCGAATCGGATCGTTTGGATCGAAACCCCGACATGCGATGTCTTGGCTTTTTCTAAACCAAGAAGGCTGTACCCCCAAGTCCTGGCCCTCTCCCCAGGGCGGCCTGATCGCCCCGGGTCGTGTTTAGACGAAGCCCCGGGGCCCGGCAGGGCCCCAGAGGCCGAAAACTGCCAAGAACCTCCCGTCGTGATTGGGTGCACGGCGCGATGATGTCGGGTGATGGACCCTGGTGGTGGGCCCTGACCTTGTGGTGGGAGATGAAGATGTAGTGCTGGTATGCGCTGGAGAGCGTCCTGCCCTTGCTGTCCACGGAGCTCCTCTCAGCGAGGTCCTCCGCCGCCGCGGCCGCCTGCTCCTCGTCTGCGAAGATCTCCTCCTTGCTGATGTGGATGTTCCAGCGACCGAGGACAACGATGTTTAAAACGCGTTGGCGTTTATTTAGAACTAACTACAAACCGAAGGAAGCCGAACGTTGAAAACGAACGTTCAAAACAAAATCGGTGCCAAACGAAAACGACACCGAAACGAAGCACAATGCAACAACAACTCAAAAAAGGAATGACAAACAACACAAGGGAAGGGCCGAAACCAAGCTAAACAGCGTTGTGCTCAGTCCCTGGGATGCTGTCCAAGACGTCGGACCAGCTCCTCAGGGGCAGCGGAGTTCGCGCTTCGCGCTGCGCGACGCGCGAAGAACTTCGAACTCTCGCGCCGCCGCCCTCCCCCCCGGAAAAAGGAGGAGGACGAGGAAGACGAAAACGAGAAATCGCGAGTCGCGAACCGCGAATAGCTTCACGCCCTGGCGCTGGACCCTCCTCCCTGGCGCACGGAGAGCGTCAGGGGCGACGCCGGAAGCGCCGACAGGGGGGCTCCGCGCCGATCCAAGAAATCTGCGCGGAGCTCCGAAAGTTTGTGTCTGCAGTTGGTTTCTTCTTCGAGGACAGGCTCCTCTCGGGGATCTCGTTCAGCTGCTGCACGAACTTGCGGCCGTACCTACCGGCGTACGCGCAGGCACCAGCGTGGTGCTGCGAGAGAACGTTGGCGAACTTCACGGCCTCCAGCACCAGCAGCTTTCCGCCGGCCGCGGAGGTGAACTCGCCGCAGTGCCCCCACGCCGAGACCCAGATGACGGCCTCGCTGACCCAAGAACTCCGGCCCATGTCGTACTCCTCGCGGAAATCGTCCTCTTCGGCGTCCGAGTCGTCAGAGTCTGCGGGCGCCTCCGGATCCTCCACGTCCGCAGCCGGCCTCTTCCTCGGCGACGTGTCCGAAACTCGGCGGCGCTCGACCCCGGACTTCTGGCACAGACGCGTGTACTGGAAGTCGCCCGCCATGACGAAGTACATAGAAGTACAGGCGTCCCCAGCCGCGAAGACGACCTCGGTCGGGCGCACGGACTTCTCCGAGCAGCACTCGTGACAAAGCTGCCGCACGATGCGGGGGTTGCAGTCGTCGATGTCGCTAAAGAAGCTGTTCGCGAACATGAACGGGCTGCGGACCTCTTCCTCTGAGGGGCAACGTGAGGATGGGACCTCCACAGGAGGGGAAACATCGAGCTCGCATCGGCGATACGTTGCGGACAGTTCGGCGGTAGGCCCCTGATAGCGAATCCGCACGGTCCTGGGAGGGGCTGGCTATCGGGGCCCTATAAACGGGCGATTGGGGGTCGATGCATGCCCCCTGAGCCCATCACCCCCTCCCCCCAACGTAGCCCCGTGGCTTTCGGATCATAGCTCAACTCTCCGGCCGCCACCACCTGGACGCTCTTGGCGAGGCGCTGCTGCTGGAAAGCATCCCGACTCCGGAAAAATGAAGGGAACCACGTAAACGCAATAAAAACCTCAAACCTCGAACCCGAAACTTCTGTTACATCTTCGGGGGACATTGTCTGTCCTGTCGCGCCCCTATCCGCGTCGAATCCGTGTCGAATCCATGTCGGACTCGTCCAAATCGCTTCGAAGCCATGTCGAATCCGTGTCGAATCCACGCCAACTGCGCGTCGAGTCCGCATCGAACCCGCGTCGGGCACAAGAAAAGACACCGACTTTGGGGACAGACGAGGTCCCCCGAAGATGCTACATAACGAAACGTGGCCCCCCTGAGCCTATCCCCCCCTAACGTTGCCCCTGGTCCTCGATGTCCATCCGGAGGTTCTGCGGCAGGAACGCCACGGCCTCCAGGGCCTGGTCCGCATTGCTCTCCTTGACGCGCAGCTTCATCTGGACGTCGAAACAATTCTTCACTGCCTGGAGGAAGAGAACACGTAAACAATAACTGTCGATTGGGCCTCCAGGGCCCGTCATCGGGCTCCGGGACCATCAAAAACTGACCTGGGACAAAAAAAAAAAATGGCCACGTGGAAGTGGTCGGAACCGTCTGGGGCCGCGGATTGACACTAGCCTGGCGAAAGACCTAAACATATGCAGCTGTGAGCACCGTCATTGTACGCACCGCATTCGGAGGAGCTCCCCTTGGGGCCACCGAACGTGTGACGGAGTGTGCCAAAATGCCACCGGGGCCGTCGGTGGAGCTCCATATGGGGCCACGAAACATTTGAGGTGTGTGTGTTGTGTATCTGTGTATGTGTGTATGTGTATGTGTAGATGTGTTTCCGTGTGCGTGTGCGAGTGCGGAGTGCGCTGTGCGGCGTGCGCGTCTGCGCGTGCGCGTGCGCGTGCGGCGTGCGCTTGTGTGTGTGTGTTTGAATGTGTGTTGTGTGCGTGCGTGGTGCGGTGCGTCGCGTGGTGGTGTGGGTGTGTGTTTTGTGTGCGTGGATGCGTGCCGTGCGTGAGTAGTGCGTGCGTGCGTGCGCGCGCGCTTGTGCGCGTGCGCGTGCACGTGCGCGTGCGCGTGCGCGTTGCCGTGCGCGTGCGCGTGCGCGTGCGCGTGGCGCTGTGCGAGGGTTGCGCGTGCGCTCACATTTCGTGTTTTTTTGTTGGTGCGCGTGTGGCCCGTGTGCGTGTGCGTGTTTGTGCGTGTGCGTGGTATCTCCGTTTGTGCGTGTGCGTTGTGCGTTGTGCTGTGCGTGTGCGTGTGCGTGTGCGTGTGCGTGTGCGTGTTGCGTGTGCGTGAGCGTGTGCGTGTGTTCGTGTGCGCTGTGTGTGTGCGTTGTGCTGTGTGCCGTGTGCGTGTGCGTGTGCGTGTGCGACGCCACAGTCGTGTGCGTAAGTGCGTCGTGCTTTTTGTGTGAGCGTGAGGGGTTTGTTTTGGCGGTTGCGTGTTGCGTAGTGCGTGTTGCGTGTGCGTTCTATTTGTGTGGTAGTGTGTTGTGTGAGTTGTGTGCGTGAGGTGCGTGTCTGTGCGGTTTGTGTGGTGAGCGTGCGTGCGTGCGTGCGTGCGTGCGTGCGTGTGTGCAGTGTGTGCGTGTTGTGCGTGGTGTGCTTGTGTGCGTTGTGCATGTGTGTCATGTCGTGTGTGCGTGTGTGCGTGGGTGCGTGCGTGTGTGCGTGCGTGTGTGCGTGTGTGCGTGTGTGGTGTGGCGAGTGTGCGGTGTGTGCGTGTGTGCGTGTGTGGCGGATGGTGTTTAGTGTGCTGTGTGTGCGTGTGTGCGTGTGTGCGTGTGTGTGCGTGTGTGCGTGTGTGCGTGTGTGCGTGTGTGCGTGTGTGCGTGTGTGCGTGTGTGCGTGTGTGCGTGTGTGCGTGTGTGTGTGTGGGGTGTGTGTGTGTGTGGTGTGTGTGTGCGCGTGTGTGTGTGTGTGTGTGCGCGTGTCTGCGTGCGCCAAAATGGGTGCGGTGGGCGCATGCGAACGTAGCCACGGGGGCCGTCGGTGGAGCTCCCTATGGGGCCACGAAACGTGTGAGGGGTGTGCCAAAAAAGGGTGCGGTGAGCGCATGCGCACGCAGCCACTGGGGCCTGGGGCCTTCGGTGGAGCTCCCCCATGTGGCCACGGAGCGTGTGAGGGGTGTACGAAAATGGGCGCGGTGGGCGCATGTGGACGCAGCCACTGGGGCCGTCGGTGGAGCATCCCATAGGGCCACGAAGTGCGTGAAGGGTGTGCCAAACTGGATGCGGTGGGCGCATGCGAAAGGCAGACAAGGCCTTCGGTGGAGCGCCCCATGGTGCCACGAAACGTGCGAGGGGTGTGCCAAACTGGGTGCGGTGGGCGCACGCGATTGCAGCCACTGGGGCCGTCGGTGGAGCCCACTTTTGGGGCCACGAAACGTGTGAATGCCAAAATGAATGCGGTGGGCGCATGCGAACGCAACCGTTGGGACCTTGGGTGGGGCCCCCGATGGGTCCACAAAGCGTGTGAGGAGTGTGTCAAAATTAGCACGGTGGGCGCACGCGATCGCAGCCATGAGGCCGTCGGTGGAGCTCCCTGTGGAGCTCCCTGTGGGGTGCGGCGGGCGCATGCGAACGCTGGAGTATGTGCCGTCGGCGGAGCTCCCCTATGGGGCCACGAAGCGTGTGAGGGTGCACGGGGTGGGAGAAGGGAGGGGGGAGGAGGAGGCGAGGAGACTAGAGCTGGACCGCGGGGCGCTCGAGGACCCCAAACACCAAAGGATGGTTGGGAAACGTTACCCTGGCGAAGGACCCAATCATACCTATACGACCACCCTTCGGGTGATAAGGAGGCTCGGGGGGGGGAGGAACCAACATCTCACTCGATCGATCTCACTATCGATCTCACTATCGATCTCACGATCGGTCTCGCTCGACCGATCTCACCCGATCGATCTCACAATCGATCTCACACGATCTATTTGATTCGATCGGTCTCACAATCGATCTGACTATCGATCTCACAATCGATCTCCCTATCGATCCCACTATCGATCTCACAATCGATCTCACAGCCGGTATCACAATCGATCTGACTACCGATATCACAATCGATCTCACAATCAACGTCGTCAGCATCATCATCATAATCAACATCATCGTCATCAACGTCATCAACATCATCATCATCATCATCATCATCAGCAGCAGCATCGGGACACAAGCATCATCATCACCTCATCACCATCATCGTCCACATCATCATCATCAGCATCATCAACATCATCAGCATCGGGGCACCATCATCGTCACCATCATCATCATCGGGACACCATCATCAGCATCATCAGAACACCACTATCATCATCACCTCACCATCATCATGAGCAACATTATCATCATCATCATCATCATCATCATCGGGGCACCATCATCATCATCAACATACTCATCATCATCGGGACGCCATCATCATCGTCACCATCATGATCACCATCATCATCATCATCATCATCATCATCATCATCATCATCATCATCGGGACACCATCATCATCACCGACATCAGCAACATCATCATCACCACCATCGGGCCACCATCATCAAAATCATCAACACCGTCATCATCATCACCATCATCGTCGGGACACAATCATCGTCATCATCATCGTCATCATCATCATCATCATCATCATCATCGGGACACCATCATCATCATTGCCACCATCAACCTCATCACCATCATCGGGACACCACCATCACCGTCTTCATCAGCGTAATCATGTCATCATCATCATCATCATCAACATGACCAGGATCAGCAACATCATCATCATCGGACACCATCATCATCAACAACATCATCATCATTAACACCATCATCACCGGGACACTATCATCATCACCACCATCACCATAATCATCATCATGATCGTCAACATCATGATACTATCATCATCAGATCATCATCAACATCATCATGATCATCAACACCATCATCATCATCATCAACATCATCATCATCATCATCATCATCATCATCATCATCATCATCATCATCATCATCATTATCGGGCCACCGTCATCATCACCACCATCACCATCATCATCATCATCACCATCATAATCATCAACATCATCGACATCATCATCATCATCATCATCATCATCCCCAAATTCAATTTTCCCCCCCTATTTCCCCCATTTTTTCCCATTCATCATCTCATCATCATCATCATCATCATCATCATCACATATCCATCATCATCATCATTCATCATCATCATATCTCGGGACACCGTCGGGACAGCGGGGAACGGCGGGGACCACCGGCCAGGAGCGGGATCATTTGATCCGGCCGCGCCTCAGCCGGAGGCGGGACACTGGCGGGACACCGCGGGACTGGCCCCCGGAAAAGAATCATTTGGTCCGGCCGCGCCTCAGCCGGAGGAGACTTTCTTCTCGCCCGCCCACGCAGCTTCGCCTCGCCCGCACGCACGGCACGCACGAACACGAAACCGAAACCGATTTCCCGGTAGGGGGTCTCTCCGTCACACTTCGATCTCACCCCCTCACCTCCGATGCAACTGCGAATACCGTCGTTGCGGGTATCTCTGTCGGGTAATACCCCAATGGGTGCGCCAAGATGAGGCGGGGCCGCCACGTGGGCGCTGTCACTGGAGCTTTAGATGGAACCCGCTATGGGGCCACGAAGCGTGTGCGGGGCGCGCCGCAATGGTGCGGACACCGCCACTGGGGCCTTCGATGGAGCTCCCTGTGGGGCCACGAAACGCTGTACTGGATGGAGGAGGCGCATGCGGACACCGCCACTGATGCCTTCGGTGGAGCTCCCTTTGGGGCCACGGAGACATGTACTGTGTCCTCCAGGAGAAATCCTTATGGGGTCACGAAGAGTTGTATCGGGCGGGGGAAACGCATGCGAACACCGCATATGGGGCCTTTGGTGGAGCTCCCTTTGGGGCCACGAAACGCTGTACTGAGCGGGGGAGACGCATGCGATCACCGCCACTGACGCCTTCGGTGAAGCTCCCTATGGCGCCACAGACCGCTGTGCGCATGCGAACACTGTCACTGGAGCCATCGGTGGGGCTCCCTCCCTATGGGGCTACGAAGCGCGTGAGGGATGTGCCAAAATTGGCGCGGTGGGCGGCATGCTAACCATGCCACTGGGGCTTCCAGTGGATCTCTTCTTGGAACCACGAAACGTGCGAGGGGTGTGCCAAAATTGAGAACGGCGGCATGCTAACGATGCCACTGGGGCCTTCCTTGAAGCTCCCTATGGAGCCACGAACCGTGTGATGGGGTGTGCCAAAGTGGAAGGGAGGCGGCATGCGAGCCATGCCGCTGGGGCCTTCGGAGGAGCTGCCTATGAGACCACGAAACGTGTGAGGTGGTGGGGTGGCGGCATGCGAACCATGTCACTGGGGCCTTCGGTGGAGCTCCCTATGGGGCCGCGGAACGTGTGAGGAGTGTGCCAAGATGAATGGGATGGCGGGAGTGCCGAACTGGTTGACATGCGGAGGGCAGGAGCAAGGGTGGGAGGAGGGAGGAGCAGAAGGAGGAGAAGAAGAGAGGAAGACGCGGGGCACCGTCTCTTCGAAACGAGGACCCAAATCACAGGATGGCTGGGCAAAACAGATCGCTTGATCTTAGGATGGCATGGGTCCTGGTCTCCTAGATGGCGCCCCGGTAGATGGGGTCGGAGGATAGCTCGGCATCGCCGATGCATCGGCGATGCGGCTCGATATGGGGCACGATTCTCTCAACGCGGACGTTGCCGATGCATCGACGACGTCGCCGATGCATCGGCGATGCATTGGCGATGCGGCGTGATCATCCAACCCGATCTACGCGAACCCCTGCGAAACAAAATCATAAACGTTGGAAGGTCCGCGCGAAAGTTCTTGGATCGAAGATGGGTCCCCCTCCGTGGCGCGCGGAAAACGCCAAGGGCGGCGCCAGAGGCGCCGCCGCCCGAGGGATCCCGCGCAGATCGAAGGAATCCGCGCGGACCGTCGACAGTTCGTGGTTACACGTTTGTCTTCTCCGGCTGCCAAGGACAACTCGCGCGACACGTTGTTCTTCCTGAGGTACGATCGCATGAGCAGCCGCTGCTTGGCCACAGAGGACCGCATCTCCTGTTGGAAGCCGCCAGGAAGTCTACGCCAAATGCGGGGCTCCAAATCCGCTCAAGATCTATCCCAAACCGGACCCCTCCCAGGGTCGAAAGAGAATATGTTTTTTAATTCACCCCCCCGTAACGTCTGCCACGGGGGGGAGGGAGAGGGGGGCACGGCCGCCGTGGAGGGGTGATGGTAGCTTGGCGGGCCCGTACATGGTACTAGCAGTCGTGATGGTGGTAGCAGCGCTAGCAATAATCGAAGCACTGGTAAAATCAGCGACAGGACCGCGACGACGACGACGACGACGACCGCTGGCAGCGACGACAACAACGACAAGTAGCGGCAACGACAACGACGACAAGCGGCGACGACGACGACGACCGGCGGCGACGACGAATAAGAGCAGTAGAAATAAAAGAAGAATTATCAACAGTGGCAGAAACAGAAATAGTATAAGAAAGAGAAGCACCAATGGAACATGTACCAGCAGAAGTTATAGTTGGAGTAGTAGTACACTTTGTTCGTAGTAGTTGCAACAATTGTAGGAGGGATACAGGTCGTAAAACTGATCGTTGTAATCGTAGTTGCGGAAGCGGGGGTGACAATGGTAGCATTGGCATGGGCCGCAATATACACAGAATGGCAATGTTAACCGTACAGAAGACCAGTACGTGATTGTAGCAAGCACAGTGGCAGATAAACTAGCAAGACTTGGAGAATTGACCATCGCACTGTAGGCACGAGTAAAATGAATGAATCACAGTATGCTTCCAACGTGTGGAAATAGCAATCGTGCTGATAGTGGTAGTAGTAGTCGTAGCCGTAGTAGTAGTACTAACATTAGTAGTAGTAGTAGTAGTAGTAGTAGTAGCAGTAGTAGTAGTAATAATAGTAGTAGTAGTAGTAGTAGTAGTAGTAGTGCGACTACTACTTGGACTAGTACTAGTACTAGTCCTCGTACTGGTACTGGCCCGAGTACTACTAATCGTAGTACTCGTTTCATGGTCATGGCCATGAGGTTAGTGAAGGTAGTAATGGTTGCTTTAATTCCAGTAGCAGTAGTGGTAGTAATTGTAAGCGTAGAACTCATAAATGTAGTAGTAGTAGTAGTAGTAGTAGTAGTAGTAGTAGTAGTAGTAGTAGTAGTAGTAGTAGTAGTACGAGTAGCACGAGTAGTACGAGTAGTAGTAGTAGTAGTAATAGTAGTAGTAGTAGTAGTAGTAGTAATGATCGTCGTAGTAGTACTAATAGGCGTGGTAGTAGCCGCACTGGCAGGGGTAATAATAATAGTACTCGTATTAGTAGGTCGTATTAGTAGTAATAATTCTACTCATTATAATAAACATAATAATCGTAATACGAGCAGTAGCCGTAGTAGTAATAGTAGTAGTAGTAGAGTTGAGTACTTAGTAGATGTGTAGCAGTAGTTAGTAGCGGTAAGTAGTAGTAGTGCGTAGTAGTTAGTAGTAGTAGTAGTAGTAGCAGAGTAGTAGTAGTAGTGGTAGTTGTAGGCGTCGTCTTAAGTAGTAGCAGTAGTTGTTGTAGTAGCTAGTAGTAGTAGTAGTGGGATAGCCGTAGTAGTAGTCGTAGGTCGTAGGTAGTTAGGTCGTGTCGTAGTAGTAGTAGTAGTAGTGGTTAGGAGTAGTAGGTAGTAATAGTAATAGTGTAGTAATAGTAGTATATCGTAGTCGTAGTAGTAGTAGTTGTAGTAGTAGTAGTTGTAGTTAGTGTAGTTTAGTAGTCCAGAGTGTAGTAGTAGTTAGTAGGTGTTAGTAGTAGTAGTAGTAGTAGTTAAGTAGTTAGTATTAGTTGGTAGTAGTAGTAGTAGTAGTAGTAGTATAGTTAGTAGTTGTAGTAGTTTGTTAGTAGTAGTAGTAGTAGTAGTAGTAGTAGTAGTAGTAGTAGTAGTAGTAGTAGTAGTAGTAGTAGTAGTAGTAGTGGTAGCAGTAGTAGTGGTAGCAGTAGTAGTGGTAGTACCGTTGGAAACAGCTCCTCTCCCTTGAAGAAGAGGTGGGGGGCCGAAGTGGCCAGCGATGGTACTGCCACTGCGGAGTTCGATGCAATACAACGACCTTTGGCTTGTGCGTCGGGATGATTGTCCACGCAACCAAGCCACCGATGGCGCGGTACCTACAGGCCAAATCCCCCGAGGAGGACAACAGGGACCTGAAGACCCTGCTGCGGGCGGACACGTTCAAGAAGGACGACATCGAGGTGATCAATCCCGCGGATGTGGTGCAACGCCTTCGCCGGTAGACCCTTTGGCAGTGGGCACAACCTCCAGGAAATAATCGGAACAGAACCAGTGGGAGGGCATTGGGTATGGATGAACGACGTGACGTGGGATAAGATATCTGAGTTCGATTGGTGCGACATATACTCGCAAACAGCATGGGGCGCAATGGCCCTGCGTGGGCGGGCTACAGCAAGAAAGGCCAGGAACAAGTACAAGCGCGAGGAGCTCGATGAGGCGAGGGTGGCGATACTGAACTACGAGCAGCGTCACAAGCTGGACGTCGGCGGCCTTGCCAACGGGGGGTGTGCAGGGGCAGCCCCGAATGCTCCCCCCGCTGACGGGCGGCAGGCGGACCTGAGGACGGGTGATGCATGGGTGTTGGACCCACCGCCGCCGCCACCTGCGCCCGCGGCGCTGACCGACGTGGAGGTGCCGCCGCCGCCGCCGCCTGTGGGCCCGCCGCCAGACGTCGAGTCTCAGCTGTTTGGCCCCGCGGTGGAGGGCAGCCAGTGGGGCTGGGCGGTTCGTGCGTTCCCGTCCGAGGTTTTCCCTCGCAAGACTGAATGGCTCTGAGGCCCCAGGGCTCCAGGGCT
>CAUYUJ010020345.1:20000-55000 GCA_963575745.1 Prorocentrum cordatum
TGGGGGCCTCTTGGGGGCCTCTTGGGGGCCTCCTGGGGCCTCTGGGGGCCTCTTGGGGGCCTCTTGGGGGCCTCTTGGGGGCCTCTTGGGGGCCTCTTGGGGGCCTCTTGGGGGCCTCTTGGAGGCCTCTTGGGAGGCTCCTGGGGGCCTCTTGGGGCCATCTTGGGGCCTCTTGCGACCTCCTCAGAAGCGCAAAGAAGCGCTGCCCCCTGAGAAGGACAAAATGAGCCCAAAACCTTCGTAAAATCAATGATTTTGCTATGAAGGAAGATGAGCGCGGCCCCCTCGGGAGGCCAAAATGGGGCCAAAACCTTCGTAAAAGCAATGATTTTGGCTTCACAGAAGAGGAGGGGGCTACAAGAGGGTCCCCCCGTCGGGGCCAGAATCCTCGTGAGGGTCGTCGTTTTTTGGCCCTCCCAGGCGTCGAAAAAGACCCCCCTGACCACCCGCGGGACTCCCTCTCCAGGCCCAGGGGTAAACCCCTCCCCGAAGGGGAAGAAGGGGGGTTGGGGGGTTGAGAACAGAGAGAGCTCGCTAAACCACTCACGCCCAAAGGGCTGGTGGGATTACACAAAATGAACTTGTGCTGTCCAAAGCTTGGATAGCGACGCAGTCCAAAGCGCGTAAAACGTTTAAAAATGCTTCTGATGGGCGCTGGCAGGGGCGCTGGAAAGCATGCCTGGGAGCCAGCAAGCTTGGAAAAAGCTTAAGGGAGACGCTTGCCAGGGCGGAGGAAAGCATGCCGGGGGGGGCCTGCAAGCTTCTAGAATCGAGCTCCGAAGAACTTCGGAAGAGCTTCGAAAGACCTTCTGGAGAGCTTCCAGGCACAAGTATTGGGAGCGAGTAGGACAGCGGTGCTCAGGACCCGCTGCAGGGTCAGGTCGCTGCGAGGATGCCTGCCCGGGAGCCTTGGAGAGGAGCTGGCGTAGCCCTGCCTGCCGGCTTCTAATATGAAACCCTCTTAGCTCTCCCAGGAGCTATCCGGGAATACTACTCTCCTCTCTCCCCTGGTGGCGTCTGGGGAATGTCTGGTCCCCCTCCGCGTATTGGTTTTTTACACAGGATTCCCGGGAGTTGGGTTTTCGCTGGGGTTTCTTCAAAATGCTGTTTTCGCTGAAGCGCTGGCCTCATTTTCGGGCTACCGCTCGTTCCGAATCGTGCTCCCGCTGCAGCGCTGGCTCGATTTCCGCGCTTCCGCTCGTTCCGAAGCGTGCTCCCGCTGCAGCGCTGGCGTCGTCATTTCCAGCGCCATGCCACGGCATGGTTTTCGGTCCTTCCAAATAGGCCTCAAGAACTAGAAAATGCCCCCCCGAAGAAACCACCAGAAGTGATTACACATTCGGTGTCGATTCGTTGATTTCTTGGGCCGGCAGAAACCCCCCACCCACACCCCCGCTTTGTTGCGCCGCCACGCCATGATATGTCAGGCTACGCGTCCTCATTTCCGTGCTTCCGCGCTGAGTTTTTTTTCCAAAATGCTGCTCTCGCTGAAGCGCTGGCCTCATTTTCGGGCTACCGCTCGTTCCGAATCGTGCTCCCGCTGCAGCGTTGGCCTCACATTTCCGCGCTTCCGCTCGTTCCGAATCGTGCTCCCGCTGCAGCGCTGGCGTTATTATTTCGAGTTCCATGCCCCGGCATGGTTTTCGGTCCTTTCAGATAGGCCCCAAAATCTAGAAAATGGCCTCCCGAAGAAACCATCGGAAGTGATTACACATTCGGTGTCGATTCGTTGATTTCTGGGGCCGCAGAAACCTCCCCCCATTTGGGGGCGTCGCCACGCCATGCTATGTCATGTGCTGCGCGTTGATCTTCGACACCATGGTATGCCATGGAATGCTATGCCATGCTAAGACATCCGATTGTGCGAATATAGAGAAGCGATTCACGCCATGGTAAGGGAAGGGAAGGAGGGGTAGAACGTCAGATATGACGCGAGCGCACCTAGCTTGCCCTCCCACCCCATCCCCCTCCTCCTCCTCCGAGTCAGGAGACTGGTCAGATTTGCCTGCAGAGGCGCTCACACTCCGGCCTCCTCTCGCCCCGCGGTACGGGCAAGAAGGCCTAGGAGAAGCCCTCTGAGAGCCTCGGCCCCCCTGTTGGGGCAGCTGGAGCGGTCCAAGCCTGGGTGGGGTGGAGCCACCGCCCCAGCCGGTTGGTCAGCCTGGGCGTGTTCGTATGTGCCGTACAGTGGAGACCTAGGCCGAGAAACACCCTGCTCGCCTCCAGGGTGCCCTGGGTTTCTTGGCGGTCGATGGTTTGGCGATGGAAGGCGCGACGTGCCCACACCAAAAATCATTGGACGTCCTGGGGTCTCAGGGTTGGGTGTTTTGTGGAAGGTTTCTTGTGATCGGGCCCCTGCTGTAACCTACAGAGAGCGGCCAGGCACCAGTGGGCGTGGCTGAACACTCATTGGCTACGCCTTGCCTGCCACACTGGAGCGAGATCCGACAGCACCCTCCAAGTCTCGCATGCTAGAAGCATGCCCAGGTAATAGTGTTGCACTGCCGTCTTCAAGTAGGGCGCCCAAGAAGCATACCTTTTCGTGTGTGATTACCTCGATGTTGAGTCCTTCGTTGTATTGAACAAGAGGTGCGGCCACTACTCTGAGAGCAATGTCAAAGGGCTCCGAGGTGAATGTCAGGAAAGCTTCCAAAGCAAGTGTTCGCAGAATGCGTGCGGCCGTCACCCCAAAAGCAGTTGAAGACCGTCCCCGACTAGGCAATCCTTGCTGCCCAGCTCATCAAGGAATGAGCCGATAGGCAGGCCGGAGAGAGCGTAAGCGGAGATCGGATGCAACCCCAAGAGGTTTCGATTAAGGGTCGGGTCGGCCTAACCTTAGCCTTCCCTCATAGCTTGTGATGGTCCTCCTCCTCCTTACTACCTAGTTCTGCGGCGGCTCTTGCTGCCTGAATGTAAAGAGCTCCCCTTTGGCGGCTTCGAAAAAAAGCACACGCGAGGAGCATTTGTTAGGAGCCTTGGATAACCTGCAGCCCTGCCAACCGTACAAGGCGAGAATGGCGGGCCATCAGAGCGCGATAGGCCCCGACGTTCCGAGAACCGTGTATGTCTCCGACGGCGCTGAGCGCAGTCAGTGCTCTGGCAGGTAGCGCCAGGCGTCGAGCGGCAGCGTACGATACCGCGCAGGCAGCTTGGATGTCGTAGTTGGTTGCGGTGTTTCCATGGGGGGGCGCCAGCAGCAATGGTGCCGAGTATGACAGGCTCCTCATCTCGATCGAGCACGCGGTCCGTTACCCCTCGACTGCGCTTCCAAGTTGAATCCATCTCGTCGGCCAGGAATGCGAAGTGTCAGTGGATGTGTTTGTTGGCGAGACTTCAGCCTTCCTATCAGCAATCCCTATCGCTCCTCGCACAGCTGCGGGGAACGACGGGTGTTCTTATGATCGTGGTGATTCGCATGCATCGCGAGTACAACTCCGACGCTGATGGCATGTGCAACTGCGTCCGAGTCAATAAAGCCGTCGGACTGCCAGCAGACGGTCGGGGAAGGCATGCTTCCGTAATTGGAAGCCCTTCAGGTAGACCCTCAGTGGGCCCTTGGAAACGACAGGGCCGTTTTTCCCCATTACGTTTGCCTAAGGGGTTCTTACTTGGTTAAGGCTGGTGCCTCGGATTCTTGCGTTGCCCGTTGCTCGGAGGTTCCCCGGGTTCTTCGGGTTCCCTGGGTTCCTCGCCCTCGGTGCCTCCGATTCTTATTTTGCCCGCTGCACGGAGGTTCCCCGGGTTCCCCGGGTTCCCCGCCCCCAGTGCCTCCTGTTGTTACGTTGCCCGTTTCCCGGAGGTTCTTCGGGTCCTCGGGTTCACCGCCGCCGGCTACCCCGAGCAATGCCAAGCAATGCTAAGCAACGCCAAGCCATGCCAGCTCATGCAAATCAATGCCAAGCAATGCCAAGTAATGCCAAGCAAAGCCAACCCATGCCAACCCATGCCAACCCATGCCAACCCATGCCAAGCAATGCCAAGCTCTGCCAAGCCATGCAAATCAATGCCAAGCAATACCAAGCCATGCAAAGCAATGCCAAGCGATGCCCCCAGCGATGCGCCCATGCCATAGGCTTTCCCCTAATTGGGGTCGCGCCAGATTCTTTTGCCTCTTGCCAAAAAATGTGTCTGAAACATGAAGACTGTAAAATGCGCCCGGAAACCGGCAAGAATGCTCCAGGCTTGGAGCCAGAGCCGGCAAGACAAGTGCCAGCGGAACCGGTAAAACGGAACGGCCTTATCGCTTCCAGGGCTCACGAAGGGTAGACGTCCTTGATCCCCGACCACTTCTTCTGTCGCGTCGCAGGCCTAGAGGTTGACACCAACACCAATTTCGGCGATGTGCCTCCACCGAGGGAAAAGGATCCCGATCTCGGTGATGGTGGTAATACTCTGGCTTCCAAGGTGGCCGAAACATTTACCACCAAGACCGAAGTCTAGCATCATCTTCCCCCTGTGGAGGCGACCCCCCATGCTGGTGTTGGTGCCCATCTCCAGGCCTCCACTGTCGGAGCGCTCCTTCCCTCGACCCCGTCGTCTCGCCGCCCTTCTCGCCCGGAGGGGGCCCGTCCTCGGACGCCCGGGCCTCGCCTCTGCTGCCGGCGTCTGCCTGCACAGCTGCACCCGCGCCTGCGCGACGCCACGACTCTTAAAGTCGGGCGCGTGCCCATGCAGAAGGGGATATCCAAGGATGGCACAAAAATAGTACGGGGACGATGTTTTGGATGAGTGTGAGCTATTTTTGGATACGCTGTGACTAGTTTTCATTTTTCTGCCAGAACCCGCCTGTGAGAGGAGATGCCCGACCTGACACTGTTCCTTAGAACCTTACTCCGTTCAGTGACCTGTGCCGTTCTCAACGTGTAGTTTGGATCCAGCAGCTGTGCCGTTTTGAAGCAAGTTGGTCCGATGCGTGGGATCTACAGAGGCTGTCGCATCCTGCAGTCATGATGGTGATGCAAGCCAGCGCCGCACTCTTGAACATCAGAGGCCACCCAGCTTTGCAACACCGTTTCGATGACCTCGAAGAGGTATTCCATGACATCTGCACTGCCGTTGCATGTCCAAGTTCACGTATATGTGCTGATGATTGCGAGCAGGAAAATACATGAGCCCCTTGTTGCGCAGAGACATGTCAGATCGGAAAACTGGGTGCTTTGCCTGCGCTGTGGCTGCGTCGTTGGGTCTAGGACGGCCCCTCAGGCCTGGCCAAAAGGTTCCAGAAGGTTTTCTCTTCCCCCCCTCCAAGTCCTCCTCTCTCCTCCCTCTTCTGTTTCATCCGCCTCCTCCTCCTCCTCCTTCGGCTCCTCTTGCTCTTCCTGGCTCAATCACAGAGAAAGGGAAGGGCGGAGATCGAGGGCAACAACGAGAACAACGACGAGGGCGGCGGCGGCGACGACGACGACGACCATGACTTTGACGACGACGAAAGGAACGACGGCGACGACGACGCTCTGGACGGCGACGACGACGACGACGGCGACAACGACGATGGGAACGACGACAGGAACGGCGACGACGACGGCGAAGCCGACATCGACGGCGACGGCGACGACGGTGGTGACCACGGCGGTGGTGACTACAGTGTCCGCGGCGGCGGCGACGTTGAAGCCCAACAGGAGCAGGCGGCAGACCACGTCGCCGAGGTCGCGGCGCTCTTCGGCGCGAACCGGAACAAGGTCGTGGAGGCCCTCCCGGCTCTCACTACTTCATAATTTCTTTGTCTCTCTCTCTCTCTCTCTTTTCTCTCTCTCTCTCTCTCTCTCTCTCTCTCTCTCCCTCTCTCGTTCTCTATCTCTCTCTCTCTCTCTCTCTCTTCCTTGCTCTCTTCCTCTCTCTCTCTCTCTCTGTATATTTACATATATACATGTATAATATATTATTCATATGTACATATATATATATATATAATCTTTGATTGTTATATCTCTCAATTCGGTGTGGCCCGCTTGTTGGTCTGTAACCATCTCGCTCAAGTCTTGAGGGCCGATGAGGCAGCAGCATCCCCAGGACCTCGCTGCCAGCGGTCTGTAGCGTACCTCGGTCGGAGTCCCGACCTGCTCGACAGCCCCTCCTTGCCAGACGGCGCCATAGCTCACGTGTGTGTCCTGCCCGTCGTGCCCCGCCTGCCTGTCCTGCGTCTGCAGGCCGCGGGTGGCGCCGGCAGAAGGCCCGACGCGGTGCCTGGTGGAGGCAGCTGCGCCTGGCTGCCCGTGGAGCTACTGGCTGGCCGTGGACGCGGTCATCGGCATGTTTGTGGACTGGGCCATCATTCTCTTTATCTTCGTGCTGCGTGGACTGACCACGCGGGCTCTGAAGGCCCCTTCGCGATCTCCTTCGCCATCTTCATCTGCATCGGCGCCGTTAGCACCAGCTACGCCTAGAGTATTCGAGATGGATACGTTGGACACTTCAGTGCCCCAGGTTCTGGTACACTATCCAGATGACGCAGGAAGGCTTTTCTGGCACCAGCGCCTTTTGGTCAAGAAGATTGCACCAGAGATTGGGATCGCTGCCGCTCCCGACTTGGAACTCGTCCGTCACAATCTTTCGGAGCAGCGACATAAGGTTTTGGACCTCAATGCTATGTTCTCTGCCGACACTTGTGCACAGGTCTGTGGCTTCGACCCCGTGCCGCGGACGGACACTCTGGCTCTGAAGAGGCAGGCGACAGTGCAGGCAGCAATTTTGGGAGGCGACGACGCCAACATGGGGATCGAGCATTTTACCTGGGTGATCTCAGAAGCAAGCCACCCCCGCCTCTCGCAGACCCTGACCGACCAGGAGGTGGAGCATGCCACGCCGGGGCAGACAAAGGGGGTCGCTCCAGTCAGCGGCCCGGAGGTTTTCGCGGAGAAGACCGAGGCAGATCGCGCGAAGATCGAGAAGTGGAAGGCCGCACGTGAAGCTGGAGCGGGAGACCTACGCGTGTTGGTTGATCACCGAGACGTCTCAGGCCGTCGCCATCTCAATCTCACCGAGGGCATCTCCATGATGAGGGGGACCTCGTTTGAGGCTCGGATCATGCCTAGACCTCGGATCGCAAAGGAGGGGCTGGTATCTGTTCGGGATGGGCCGGGCGACCTGACCACCTACCCCACTCAGTGGACGCGACGCTCGGGCGTCGGAGAGGGCACAGCTGTGGCCCACATCCGCTTCGTGATGGGCGAGATCGTACGGCTGACCATCCAAGTCAAGCAGTTGGACGTCCCCAACCTGAGGGGCTTCGAGCTCGCCATGCGCAGGGTCTGTCAGGACGAGATGGTCGTTTCGCTCAACCCTCGTCACTCAGACTACGGCGGGCACGATATTGTGCTGCACGTTCCGGTCTCGGAGCAGGGCCAGGCCAGCACAGACAGATTCACGGAGTGGGTCATCGGTCGCTTGAAGGAGCTCTCCTCGGGTTGCAAGCAGACTCGCCACCGGAACGAGGAGCAGTGGGCCCTGCGGGCTGCCCGCACCTCGGTGGATCCCAGCAAGGGAGGCGGACGCGGCCGCGGGCGTCGCCGCGGCGAGAACGGCAGGAACGACCAGGAGCAGAGAGGCTCGGGGTGACCGAGGCTTTCCGGGCCGAGTCTGAACCCCGAGCTCGGCCCGGCGCGGTCACTCAAGATCGGGGACAACCTACCAGGTGGAGGCCTTCAAGACGGAGGCATGGGGATCCCTTCCACTTGCCGCATTTCTCACCATCCCAGCTCAGCAAGATGGGTGGCGACTTCGAGCAGCAACAGCGGGCTTCCTTGGCACGGGCTTCGCTCAACCACCTCGCTGCTGCTCAGCCGAATTCAGATTCAGTTTTTCAGGCTCGTCAGCCAGCTCGGGCCCCTACGGCCGTTCAGGAGTGGATTCTGGACAGCATCGTGGAGCGCGTCGACGCCGTAGGGCCCCCCCCGCCAGGCCTCACAGCCGAGGGGGCCGCGCGAGAGCTGCTGGCCTCGAAGGACCTGTATAGCCAGGAGCCGAAGCACCTAGCGCCGTTCGACCTGACAAAGCTCAAGGTTGCCAAAGGACGCGCCCGGCCACGGTCTGTGGCCAACTTCCTTCCTCCGTTGGCTGGGGAGATGATTCGGAACCCAGCTCAGTACATAGAGAAGGATGAGGGGGAGATGGAGTTCACACGTCAGACAACCGATCCCATTAAGCCTTACTGGGATCCAGTGCTTCGTTCTAGCCGACTGGAGCGATGGAGGCTATTCCGAGCGCTGTACGAGTTGGGGCTCATCACGTTCAGGCCCCGTCTTCGCGCTCGAGCCGCCTTATTTTTCGTGAAGAAAAAGAAACCTGGCGAGATCAGAATGATAGTTGATGCGAGGCAGGCCAATGCCTGCCACCGCGCGCCGCCGACCACTCGTCTTGGGTCGGCTGGCGCCCTCGCGGACCTCGACCTCTCCGACGGGAACGGCTCTTTCGGCGGCGTCGGCAGCGTCGTCGGCTGGGACCCCCACGGGAACGAGGCGGACGTCGAGGACTGCTTCTATAACTTTTCGATAGACGGGCTGGCTGAGTGGTTCGGTTTCGACGACCCGCTGCCTGCTGCCACCATCAGGGACACCTACGGCATCAACATTGGCTCTTTTTGGGACCCAGATCTCCACAGGATGATCGCGGCGACTGACGATGTCGTGCTGTACCCGTGCATGCGTGCCATGTGCATGGGCTGGTCTTGGGCCTTGTTTTTCGCTCAAGAGGCCGTATCAGCTATGACCTCCCGCGCCCTTCGGCCCTGCTCGGCTCAGGAGCCGGCCATGGTGAGGGAGCACCTCCCAGCGCCTGACCTCAACGAGTCCGGGGTCGTGGGCAGCGTCTACGTTGATAACATCACCGTCTTGGGTAAGACTGCCGCTGTGGCCCGTGAGGCCAGTGCTGCCCTTCGCGACGAGGCGGAACACTGTGGTCTCCCCATCACTTGGTCGTACCCCGACGTCGTCATTCACCTGGAGACGGTGGGGATCGAGCTTGATCTGAAGCAAGGGCGCCTGCGTAACAAGGCCTCCCGAGTCTGGAGGTTCGACCTGGCCACCCGGGCGCTGCTGACCCGGGGTAAGATGCGAGGTGAACACATGGAGGTCTGGTTGGGCCACGCGGTCTCCCTGCTGATGCTGGCCCGGCCAGGCTACGCTGCGCTGTCCGCCGTCTACCGGTTTGCAGAGGAGGCCTGGGGCATGCGGACTGTCTTGCCTAGCGAGGTCAGACAGGAGATGCGCATCGTGGTCGGGCTGGTCTGGCTCGCAGAGGTCGACCTGGCAGCGCCCTACGTACCGCACGTGTACGCCAGCGACTCCGCCGACCACGGGTACGGGCTCATGTACAAGAGGGCCTCGCTCAGCGACCTGCGCTCGGCCTTCCGCTGGAGGGAGAAGTGGAGCTTCAAGCAGCACCTCCGGGGGCCGCGCGTGGGTCTTGTGCCTCCGACTGATGTTGCCGACATGGGGGGGTACGGCGATGTGATCGACCGGTCCCTGGACTGTGAGATTGAGCCTCGCTGTCAGTCCTCCTCGCCTTGCAGCGGCACGGCGCCCGCGACCGCCTTCGGCCAGTGGCTGCAGCGCCAGGCGGAGGAGGGCTCGCCGTCGGCGGGGGCCCACCAGCCGCGCCGCCGCCGCCGGGAGTGCCACGCCTCTTGGCGTGAGGGCGATCTGGAGGTCCCGCCACAGCAGACCGGTCCTCTTGCGCCACCGCTCCCGGCCGCGTGGTGCGAACCCGAGGGCTTCGGCCTGGTGGCGGCGAAGAGGTGGCGCTGGCCGAGCGAGCACATCAATGTGAAGGAGACCCGAGCTGCCGTGATGGGCCTTCGCCATGCCTGTCGCGTCCGCAGCAACTGCGGACGCCGCTTGGTTTCTATCGTCGACTCCATGGTTTGTGTTGGCTGCCTGGAAAAAGGGCGGTCTAGCCGCTCAGCAGCTCTGAACGCACAGTGCCGGCGCGCGGCGGCCTACACGATAGGGTGTAGGGTGCGGTGGAGACTTCGGTATGTCAACACGAAGTACAATGTGGCCGACGCCCCTTCGCGTCGGTTTGAACATTCCTCTCCCGACAAAGGTCATCATAAACATATTCACGACGAAGCCCCAACAATTTCTACTTCTCCCTCTCCCTTGAGCACTGTGGTGGGAGTGGGCTCGCTGCCTCCTGGTCTCGGCCTCGCAGGACATCCGTCCGCCGGCGCCGAGTGCGACATACAGCCAGAAGTGCAGGTTTGCGGGCCGCACGCTGAAACAATTCATCGGTCTTCTCGCCCGTCTTCCGCCACAACACCTTCGGTGACCAGCCAAGCCGCCGCACCCCCTCTACGTCTTGGGCATGCTCAACTTCTGAGGCGGGCCCAACGAGGCCAGGGCTTCCTGGAACTGTTCTCGGGCGAGGGCGGGCTTTCGGAGGCCTTCAAGGAGCTCAGCCTGAAGACCTTCCCCGGTATGGACATCAAGGACGGGGCCCACTATGACCTCCTGGATCCTGTGGTGCAGCTCGTTATCTTACAGAGTATTCGAAAGGGGCTGTTCTGGTATGTACATATGGGTACCCCCTGCTGTATTTGGTCTAGGGCTCGCCACGGCGTGGTCAACCTCGAGAGAGCCCGACACAAGGAACGTATTGGTGTGGCTCTGGCTTTGTTCAGCTGTCGTGTTGCTTACGAGTGTTCAAGACATGGAGTTTTCTGGAGTATTGAGAACCCGAGGACCTCGAGGCTCTGGGATTTTGACCCTGTTCGAGAGCTCACCAACCTTCCCGACGTGATTCAGATTTTTCTCGTGCACTGCAGCTATGGGGCCCCGCACTTGAAGCGGACTAAGATCCTCACGAATTTCTTTGCCCTGTCGCCCCTGAGCTCGGAGTGCTCCAGAGACCACACGCACGTGGAGCTCAGGGGTTTCGAGACAGTTACGTTGCCATCTGGGGCTCGGGTTAGACGCAATCGGACCGCTGGAGCGGGAGCCTACCCCCGCAGGCTCTGCAAGGCATGGGCTCAGGCGGCCGCTCTGACCGCGCCTGCCGGCGCTCGCGGCGATCTGGACGCTGCTGACGGCGGAGACCTGGAGGCGCAGCTCCGGGATGCTTCGCAGCGGCCAGCTTCGCGTGCCCGAGAGCGCCTCAGGCCGACTCGGCAGCGGCTCCAAGCGGAGCCTGACCTCGGGCTCTCTTCAGCCACCGACCCAGACACCCTCGAGAGCCGGTACGACCACCTCCGACCTTTCATCGTTTTTGGCCAGGACTCCAACCTCGAGGCGGCTCGGAAGCAGGCGGCCCGCGCCAAGAGAGGCCCAAAAGGTCGCTGGCCGTCGCTGCCGCGCCTCTAGGCTCGTTGAGTCCATCAAGGGCCACAAGTTCAACTTCGGACTGCTGTCAGTTCTCTTCCTGTTCATGACTGTCTTTATGACGGGCAAACACATCGGTGCCGCAGTAGCCTTGGCCATCCAGCTGAACGCCTACCTGAAACCCTCAGAGATCTGCGACCTGCGGTCGTGCTCGGTGGTTCGCCCTTCGTCATCATCGTCGCGTCTAGTCTGAACCGTTGTTATCGGCAACTCAGACCTTGGTATGACCACCAAGACAGGCGAGTGCGACGACACCGTGGTGCTGAGCTCGCCGGGCCGAGACTGGGGCGGCTCGGTCCTCGAGATGTGGTGACTCGACGGCGCTCGCCGAGCTCGCGCCCAGAGGATCTATTGTTCCCAGACCTGTCCTTGGCCAAATAGGAGGCTCTTTTTAGACAGTACAGCCAGTCCGTCGTAGGTAAGACTGGCCACCCGACGCCGCACGTTGCACGCCACTCGGCGCCATCCCATAATGTTCTGACAGGTGCTCGCAGCCTGAGCATGCTTCAGAAGCGTGGCAGGTGGGCTCACTCTAAGTCTGTGCGATAATATGAGAAGAACGGCCGCCTCTTGCTTCAGGCTGCTCGCCTCCCGCCAGAGCTCGCAAGACGAGCTACAGAGCGGAGGCCTCCACTTTTCGGTGTTTCCAAGAGGCCCTCCAGTGATCAATGTCGGTATGGGTGCAGTTGTGCTAAGGCCTTTGCATTTTCCTCAGCGTTTTTGCAATCCATATGCAGGCTTCGGAAGGAATGTTTTGCAGTGCTCGCCTGATGCACGTTGGAAAAACTATTCACGTCTGCTTCGCAGTGTCACTGGGCCAATGTAGAATGGATAGAGGTGTTTATAATCTTTGATTGTTATATCTCTCAATTCGGTGTGGCCCGCTTGTTGGTCTGTAACCATCTCGCTCAAGTCTCCCTCCCTGTTTCACCCTCCCTCGGGGTGCAGTTGTGCTAAGGCCTTTGCATTTTCCTCAGCGTTTTTTGCAATCAATATGCAGGCTTCGGAAGGAATGTTTTGCAGTGCTCGCCTGATGCACGTTGGAAAAACTATTCACGTCTGCTTCGCAGTGTCACTGGGCCAATGTAGAATGGATAGAGGTGTATATATATCGAAGACGCCTACGGCGAATCACCGCCGCCCCCTGCTTTTTAGGTTACGCCTACGTGGTCAAACGTTTGGGCAAAGCTTGGCCACGCTATTTGACCATGCGTTCCCCCAGCCGTTCTTGGAAGCCCTTCGGGGAACACGTGGGGGAGGAAGAGGAGGATGAGGAGAGCGAGGAAAAAGGAACATTTGGAGAAGGATGAGGAGACCTCTTGGGAGCTTCTGAGATCATTTTTGGGGCATCCCGGAGCTTCCTGGGGGCCTCTTGGAGGCCTTTTTGGAGTCTCCTTGGGCTTTTGGGGGGCCTTTGGGGGCTTCTTGGGGGCCTCTTTGGCCGTCTCACGGCGTTCTTGGCCCGTCAGACGCCGTCGGAAGTTGTCTTGGGGCCTCCTTGGGCCCTCTTGGGGCGCTGCAGGGTCGTCTTGGAGGCCATCTTGAGCGTCTGGGAGGCCTCCTGAGTCGTCTTGGGGCCCTCTTATGGGCCGTCTTGGGAGCCTCTTGGGCCGTCCTGGGGCCATCGTGAAGGCCTCTTGGGCGATCTTGATGGCCTCTTGGGCCGTCTTGGGCCGTCGGAAGGCCGAAAAGAAGCAAGCACCAAATCTGTGAAGAGCCTAAGGAAAATCACTAATGTTGTCCTCTTCGGGCCTTCCTGGAAAACATCTAAGAGGTCTTCGGGGCCTCTTGTGCGCTTCTGCGGCCGTCTTGGGCTCTCTTGGACCACATTGGCTGTTTTGGAGGCATCTTGGGACCGTCTTAGATGCTATATTAGGGCTTTCTTGGGGCCATCTTGGTCGTCTTGAAGGCCATATTGAGGCCATCTTGAGCGAGAAAGCCGGCGGGAAGGACAGCTGGCGCGCTCGGCCGAAATTCCAGGGGGAGTTTGAGAAACCACCAGAAATTTAGCACGCCGGGCACCCCTGTAATAAATCAACAGGTGGCGCCGGATCGAAGACGCCTATGGCGAATCACCGCCGCCCCCTGCCTTTTAGGAGCCGCCTACGTGGCCAAACGTTTTGGCAAAGTTTGGCCACGCCAGTGGACCTTGAGTTCCCCGAGCCGTTGCGGAAGCCATTCGAGGAACGAGGAGGCTGAGGAGAAGAAAGAAAAAATGGGAGAAGGATGAGGGATCCTCTTGGGAGCTTCTAGGGTCAGTCTTTGGGCCTCCTGTGAGCTTCCTGGGGGCCTCTTGGAGGCCTCTTGGGATCTCCTTTGGCCTCTTGGGGGCCTTTGGGGGCTTCTTGGGGACCTCTTCGGCCGTCTTAGAGCGTTCCTGGCCCGTCTGACGCCGTCGGAAGCGGTCTTGGGGGCCCTCCTTGGGCGGTCTTGGGACCCTCTTGGGGCGCTTCAGGATCGTTTTGGAGGCCGTCTTGGGAGCCTCTTGGGCCGTTGTAAGGCCATCTTGGAGGTCTCTTGGGCGAACTTGGGGGCCTCTTGGGCCGTCTCTGGCCGTCGGAAGGCCGAAAAGAAGCAAGCGCCAAAATCTGCCAAAACCATAAGGGAAATGTGGCAGCCACGCGCTGCGTGTGCCGAGCGTGTCGTCGCGGGGGTGCGCGGTGTGCGAGCATGTTCATGACCGCCTCTGCAGGTGCGAAGTGGCACGCGGGGGCGCAAGGGACGGGCCCCGGGCACCGCGGCGCCACGGCAACGCCGATGAGGACCCGCGGCAGGGGCGCCGCCAGCCGCATCGCCAAGGCGAAGCCGATGAAGGGGATGAAGGCGAACGCCACGGGCGTCGCCAGCCGCGTCGTCAAGGCAAAGCTGGTGAAGGTGATGAAGACCAAGGGCAAGGGCGCCGCCAGCCGCATCACCAAGGCCCGCCGCACGAGTACGAAGTTCCAAGAGGGCGGCCTGACCGACGGCGGCGAAGCTACATCGACCGCCCCCGACACTGTCGCACCGCGTTGCTGGGCGCAGCTATCGTTCGAGGAGCTCGCTGGCTTGCGCAAGCACGCCGCGCGGAAGATGCTGATGGAGGTGGGCGTTCTCCCGCGCAGTGGCGAGGCGAAGTCGTTCGCTTGCTGGCAGTGCGGCGAACAGGTGGTCAAGCACGGGGGCGGCTTCAACTGTATGGGGGCGAAGTGCAATCGCCCTCACCTGGCGAGCCTTGACGTGGCCTTCGCGCCGATCCATCGGTACGACGCCAGCGGCAACGACCGCGACCACACCATGTGCTTGCGCACCACCTATGGCCTGGGATGCAAGACGCCAGGCGGCTCAGTGTGTGCGCAACGACGACGAAACCATCAAAGCCATCGTGCACGAAGTGCAAGACTTCTATCACATCCACAGATTGGCCCCCGCGTGCACGGAGCTTCGCGACAGTCTTCAAGGACGACGTGGTCGAGCCAGATAGCTCTCGCATGGCGCGCAACAAGTCCGGGAGGGAAGGAGGGTGGGAGGGAGGAGGAGGAGGAGGAGGAGGAGGAGGAGGGGGAGAAGGAGGAGAAGGAGGAGAAACAGCAGGAGGAGGAGGAGGAGGAGGAGGAGGAAGGGGAGGCAGGAGGGGCCTCCTGCTCCTCCCCCCCCCCTCTCGACCCCGCGAGGCCCTCCTCCCGAGGCAGAAGACGGTCGGCGAGTTCCTCGAGCTGGCCTCTGGCAAGGTGGGCAAGAGGGGCGACGACGAGGCCCCGCCCGCCCCGATGGGGCCCTTCCCAGATCCCAGACGCTGCGAAGATCGGCGGCGCGCCGAGGGGGGGAAGCTCGAGGTTTAAGTCGGGCATGTCCCTCTACAGTCGGGGCCCTGAAGAAGGAACCCTTTTCGTTGGGGAGGGGCTCCGCGTTCCTTAAGTGTTTCGCAGCTTGCCTCAGGTTTTCCTTCTGCTTTCGATCGGAAATCGAAGTTTAACTCATGGAAAAAAGGGGCCTCGTTCCTTGCTTTGGGTTCCTTAGGTCAACGCCCCGACTGTAAGTCGGGCATGTCCCTCTGCAGGAGGAAGCTTCAAAGATAATCACAAAGATAATCACAACAACAACAACAACGACAACAATCATTTTCAGACTGTTCGCTCTTATCTGCTCGAGTGCCCGTGAACGCGTATTTCCCAGACCCTCGATATACCCGCCCTCGTCGTCTTCGATCGTACCCCTTTTGGGGGGTAGACCGTTCTTCCCTGCAGGCCGGGCCCCGGCAAGCGGCGGGGCAGCCGCGGACCGTCGGCCTGGCCAGCGGCAGCGTTGATCGGCGGCAACCCGACCCCAAGAAGGACGGATAGGGGACCGACCACGACGACGACGACGACGACGACGGCGGCGACGAGGACTTTAACGACGACGACGACGACGACGACGACGAGCGAAAGCGAGAGCGAGAGAGAGAACGACAGCAGGGCCACGAAGGGCACGAAGTAAGCTACGAAGGGCGACAGCGGGGACACGAAGGGAATGCGTATGGGGCCACGAAGAGCGCGAACGGCGGGGGCCACGACGGGCAGATAATGCGGGGCCACAGAGGGCAACGACGGGGCCACTGAGGGTAGCAACTGGGCCACGTCAGACAGCGAGGGAGCCACATAGGGCGACAGCGGGACAACGAAGGGCACGCACCTGGGGCCACGACGGGCGCGAACGAGCGGGGGCCACGAAGGGCATACGTACATTGGGCCGCGGATGGCAAGGACGGGGCCACTGAGGGCAGCAACGGGGCCACGAAGGGCAGCGAGGGGGCCACGAAGGGCATGCACCTGGGGCCACGACGGGCGCGAGGGCATACATATATGGGGCCACGAAGGGCTGCGAGGGGGCCACGAAGGGCTGCAACGGGGCCACGAAGGGCAGCGAGGGGGGCACGAAGGGATGCAACGGGGCCACGAAACAGAGCGAAAGGGGCCACGAAGGGCTGCAACGGGGCCACGAAGGGCAGCGAGGGGGCCACGAAGGGCTGCAACGGGGCCACGAAGGGCAGCGAGGGGGCCACAAAGGGGCGCAACGGGGCCACGAAGGGCAGCGAGGGGGCCGCGAAGGGCTGCAACGGGGCCACCACCAAGGGCAGCGAGGAGACCACGAAGGGCTGCAACGGGGCCAGCGAGGGGGCCACGAAGGGCTGCAACGGGGCCACGAAGGAGCGCGGCGCTTGAGTAAATTGTGGGGGGGTCCAAAGCAAGGGCGTCATTTTTGATAAATTGCAAGCGAGTCTCCAGCGAGAGCGCGACTCCAGAGCGCCGAGAGCGCGATTCTTGAATAAATTGTAAGGAAATCCCAAGCGAGAGCGCGATTCCTGAAATAACTACGAGGAAATCTCGGGCGGGAGCGGGGGTCCTGGCTAAATTGTGAGGAAGTCTCAGGCGGGAGCCGTTGATGTCGTGACCGGGTAAGAGGAGGAAGATTTTCCTTGATACCAAAAACAAGGTTCGAGCGCCGGGAGGGGCACTTGAATTGAAGAAATACAATGTGCATTGGAAGGGGATCAGCAAAAATTGTTTTTTTCAGTAGTGAGAATTCAACACAACAACAACAAACATTTTGAGACTGTTCGCTCAAATCTGCTCACGTGCCAATCAATACGTATATCCCAAGCCCTCTGTACCCGCCCCCATCGTTTTCGATCGTACCCCCTTTGGGGTATATCCTCCTCACCTGCCACGCGCATTTAGTGCACCTCCTAAAACAAGGGAAGAGAACGGATGGAAAAGGGAGGGAGAAGAATGGACCACGAGATAAATTACCAGGACGGAGGCAAGGAGCATAAAACAAGTGGTAGAACCAGACGGGCAGATCGGGGGGCAGACCCATAGCGGGCATGTCGGAAGGCGGGCCCAGGCGACCAGGTCGAGCGGGCGGGCGGACCGAGCGTGCGGATCGATCGTGAGTTCTGCATGATTAGCCAGGAAGTTTCCAGCGAGAGAGCGATTCCTAAATAAATTTGAGGAAGTCCCCAGCGAACGCGCGATTCCTGAATGGCAAGAGCGCGGCGCTTGAGTACATAGTGAGGAAGTCTCAAGCGGGAGCGGGGGACCGGAGTAAATCTGGAAGACGTATCAAGCGGGAGCCGCTGTTGCTGCAAACTGGGGGCAAAAAACATAGTTTGAGGAGCAAGACTTTCCCAGAATGCGAGCACCAGAAGGGGCATTTCAACTGAAAAATACCATGTGCACTGGAGGGAATATTATTATTCGTCAGTAGTGAGAGGCTCAACAACAACAGCAACAGCAACAACAATAGCAGCAACAGCAACAACAACAACACTAACAGCAACAATAATAACAACAATAACAACAACAAGAACAACAACAACAATCATGTTAATACTGTTCGCTCTTATCTGCTCGCGTGTCATTCAATTTGCACATTCCAAACTCTGGATACCCGCCCTCTTCGTCTTCGATCGTACCCCTTTTTTGGGGGGGTATACTCATTCCCTGCCACGTGTGGTTGGCGAAGCCCTTGAAAACGAAGGGTAACAGATAACGGGGGAGAATGAGGACGAAGGGACCGGAGGAAGGGAGGGTAGGGGCAAGAAGGAGGGAGGACGATGATTTGCGCTGCGAGTGGCGATTCAGCTTGCGCCATGGCTTGCGCCAGCCACTCCAACACAGGTTAACAATAAGTTTCGCCATGGGTCGCGCCATAAACAGCGCCACGTACCGCCCCCTTGAAAGAACATATCGTGGATACCCCCACGGGGGGACGTACAGCTGCGAACTGGTGTCAGAAACAAATTTCGTGGAACCATGAAAAGAAGCGGGATGTTGGGAGAGTGGGGCGGAAGGATAGTGAGAACTGCAGAGGTGTCGAGAGGAACGCGGAAGCCCCAAGAGAGAGCGCGATTCTTCAATAAATTGTGAGGAAGTATCAAGCGGGAGCCGCGATCCGATGGTAAAGCGCAAGAAGTCCCAAGCGAGAGCGCGATTCTTAAATAAATTGCGAGGAAGTATCAGGCGGGAGCCGCTGTTGTTGCAAACCACGGGCCAACGACACAGTTTGACCCTCAAGACTTTCCTTTTGCAAAAAAAAAGGGTGCGAGCCCCGGGAAGGGCGCTTCAATCGAAAAAACAATGTACACCCACGGGGGGGATCAACAATAATTATTTTTCAAAGATGAGAGTTCAACAACAACAACAACAACAACAACAACAACAACAACAACAACAACAACAACAACATATGGAGACGATGTTTCGTACTCTTTTGTTTATGTTTGGATGTGTTGGGGGACTGTCTTTATCTGCCTTCCAACATCCGCCCGCAGGAGGACATGCCCGACCTAACTCGAGGTTCGAGGGCGTTCGAGGTTCTGGGTTTTCGGGCGTTTCCATCGGTTCTCGGCGGTTCTCTGGCCGCGTGGTGCTTTTGTTCCTGCTGATGCACCTCGCCGATTGCGTTATGGGGGTACCCCGATGATCCCGAACGGCCTCTGGAGACCCGAGTCGTGACCCGAGAAGCCAGCTCGGCGGCGCACCAAGGGCGGAAACCAAGCTCGGTGGCGCGCCCACCATGGGCGCGCCACCCGGTGAAGAACGCGGTGCGGAAGTTTTTGTTCGCCGTGACGCGACCCCCAGAGGTCCGGACCTATTCGCCGGGACCGGTTTTTCATCCTGAGTTGTTTTTTGACAGTCCCGAGGGCCGGTAAGGGCCCCCAGAGGCGGAAAATATAAAAAATGTTCCGTCGTATTTTTCATGACTCGAGGGGGTCTGGGATCGGGGATCGGCGGCAGAGTCTTCACAGTTCGGGGTCGGTTCTCGGAGGGGCCCTCGCCGCGGGATGCGGCTCGGCGGCGGCGCCCCGCTAAAAGCGCTCCCGGGGTGCCCCCGGGCGCCCCGCCCGGCCGCCGCAGGCCCGAGTTGTGGCCCGAAGGCCAGACACCCCCCCTTGGCCTTAAGCCGGGCGTGTCCCCCTACAGGGGGATTCGGGGCGAGGAATAGAACATACTCCAAAAATATACCGCCCAGATGCTCAAAAGTAGTCATAAGATCGTGCCCGGACTATTTCTGTACTATTTTTGAATATTCCCCCTGCTGAGGGACACGCCCGATTCAACCGCAGCCCAGGAGGTCACCGCCCCCGTTCCCCATGGGGTGGTTTCTCGCCCCCGGATCCGTTGTTGATGGCCCCCGGGCCCGATGAAGGGGGCACTGGAGGCCGAGATCCAGGAAAAAACGTCCCCGGAGTATTTTTTGACTATTTAGAGGGACAGGTCCGACTTAGAAGCTGTGTGGTGTTGACATCACAGTGGTCTGTAAGACCGTTGCTCTTTTCTTTATTTGTATATATACATATATACATATATACAAATATACATATATGTATCTATAAAAAAAGGGACAGGCCCGACCCCGGCCGCGGGAAGCAACACGACAGGTCGCCGCGCCGCTTGTGCCGACGCGCGGCCTCCGGCCGCGGCCGCGGCCGCCGGGGCGGACGCCGCCTCGGGCACGGTGGGCTCGCCGTGGGTCTGCCGCGTGGCTGGCGGCGTCTGCTCGGGGCGCGGGGCGCAGGGCTTGCCGTGGGGCAAGCCCTCCTCCTCCTCCTCCTCCTCCTGCTCCTCCTCCTCCTCCTCCTCCTTCTCCTCCTCCTCCTCCTCCTCCTCCTCCTCATCTTCCTCCTCCTCCTCCTACTCGTTCTCTTCGTCCTACTCCTCCTCTTCCTCCACTTGGGCGCGTCGAGGACAAGAGGACTTCTGCCGTTCTTTGCGGCCTCTGCGGGCCCTCGCGGGCCGCCGGGGCCGTCAGAGGTCCGGTTGGGGCGAGAAGCCGGTGCCCAAAGGGAGAGGTTCCCGACCTCCTGGAGCTTGGTATCGAGAGGCTCAGGGCATCGGGTGTCTGACCCCACACTCGGCGGCGAGCAAGGGGTGGGGAGGGAGAAGGAGAGGAAAAAGACCTATCCCTACTGTTTCTGGCCCTCCTAAGGCAGGTCCCCTCCCAAAGGATTAGGGGTAATTACGTCTATTGCTCCTCGTCCGGGATTTCCCCAGCGCCCTCGGGAAGGGGCGCGGCGCGCCCCTCGGGAGGCCTTCTCGGAAGGCTCGGGAGTCCCCTCCACCCTTTTGGGGAGTTTTCGAACCCAGGCACGATCGCGTCGAACAAAAAAATCCAGACGGCAAGTTTTTCGCTATTTTCGGCCCCTGGGGGGCCTCGCCGGGCCCCGGGGCCGTCAAGACACAACTCGAGATGAAAAGCCGGTCCTGGGGAAAGGGCCTGGACTTCCGGGGACGCCGCCCTGAAAAATTCAGGACGTCGCATGTCTGGGAAGCCTCCCCCGAAGACTTCAAACAAAAATTGTTCAGAAGGCCGGGAGGCTTTCGAGAAGCCCCGCCGCCTCCCCTCCTGAGGAGGTCTTCTTTTTCTCGTTTCCCCCCCTCGCTCGCGCTGCCGATCGAGGCATCGAGTGTCTGACGCCATGCGGTCGGGAATGTTGGCCCATCGTGTCGCGCCGCCAGTCCTGGCCCACCAGCCTTGGGCGCGGCACTCTATCCTTAAGTCGGGCGTGTCCCTCTACAGGAGGAATATATATATGTGTGTGTGTGTGTTTAAGACAACGTATATATATATATATACATATATATATGTATATATATACATATATATACATACATGCATGCATGCATGCATACATACATATGTGTATATAAATATATGTATATACATATGTAGATGGGGACAATGTTTCTACTACGTGTGACTATGTTTGAGCATTGTTCGAGTATGTATTATTTTTCGTCCAAGATCCGCCTGTAGGAGGACACGCCCGACCTAAGGCTACCCACGTCCCAGTCCTTAAGCGTCAACTTCTCGAGGTTTCCCCGCCTCCCGCCCCGCGGAGCGGAGCGACCTGCTATCCGCTCGCAAAGCCCAGCGTGTCGCCAGGGCCGCCGCCGCGACACGCGATGCAAAAGTTGCCGACCGCATGGCGGAACTCGAGGCATTGGACGTCCAGGTCTGGCAGCCATCGCCATCGCCGGCCTTCGGCGGCCCTCGGCGGCCCTCGGCGGCCCTCGGGTCGAGAGTGCGTAAAGGGGGGTGGGGGGGCCAAGGCGGGCGCGGGGGGAGAGAGCCCAGCTTTCAGTCGGGCAGGTCACTCTACAGGAGGAATGCTCAAAACTGGTCAAGGAATAGTCTGGGGACGATTTTTCACTACTTTTGATCATTTTTGGATTTTTGTAATTATTTTTAATCTTTCATCCAAAATCCGCCTGTAGGGGGACACGCCCGACCTAAGCCCATCTTGCCGCTGAAGCTTCCCGTCTCCGGGTCACCTCTGGATCCACCCCCGCCTGCACGCCCCTCCCGGTCGGAAGAGGGCGATGGTCGAAGCCCTCGGCGGCCCAGGCAGCGGCGCGGGGGGCGTCGTCGTCGTTCGTCCGTCCGTCCGTCCGTCCGTCCGCCCGTTCATCGTCGTCGTCTTCGTGGTCGTGGCCGTGGTCGTGGCCGTGGTCGTCGTCTGACTCCTCTTCTCCCGCTTCAGTATCCCTCATCCGTGTCCTCCCCTCTCCCCTCTCCTCCTCCTCCTCCTCCTCCTGCTCCTGCTCCTCCTCCTCCTCCTCCTTCTCCTCCTCCTCCTCCTCCTACTACTACAGCTACCACCACTACTACCACTACTACCACTACTACTACTACTACTACTACTACTACTACTACTACTACTACTACTACTACTACTACTACTACTACTACTACTACTACTACTACTACTACTACCACTACCACTACCACTACCACTACCACTACCACTACCACTACCACTACCACTACACTACCACTACCACTACTACGACTACTACTACTAACTACTACTACTACTACTACTACTACTACTACTACTACTACTACTACTACTACTACTACTACTACTACTACTACTACTACTACTACTACTACTACTACTACTACTACTACTACTACTACTACTACTACTACTACTAGTACTAGTACTACTACTACTACTACTACTACTACTACTACTACTACTACTACTACTACTACTACTACTACTACTACTACTACTACTACTACTACTACTACTACTACACGACTACTACTACTACGACTACTACTACTACTACTACTACTACTACTACTACTACTACTACTACTACTACTACTACTACTACTACTACTACTACTACTACTACTACTACTACTACTACTACTACTACTACTACTACTACTACTACTACTACTACTACTACTACTACTACTACTACTACTACTACTACTACTACTACTACTACTACTACTACTACTACTACTACTACTACTACTACTACTACTACTACTACTACTACTACTACTACTACTACTACTACTACTACTACTACTACTACTACTACTACTACTACTACTACTACTACTACTACTACTACTACTACTACTACTACTACTACTACTACTACTACTACTACTACTACTACTACTACTACTACTACTACTACTACTACTACTACTACTACTACTACTACTACTACTACTACTACTACTACTACTACTACTACTACTACTCCTACTCCTACTCCTACTCCTACCTTCTCCTCCCTGCTCCCACTCATCCTCTCCATGCTGTCGTCCATAGTCCGTCGTCATCATCGTCACTGCCTGACTCCTTGGTCCCGCTCTCCTTCTTCCCCTACCCCTCCCCATCCCCCTCTCTTACCCTCCTCATTCCCGTCCTCCTCCCATCCTCCTCTCCAGCCCATGCCAGGCGCTTTCTCTTCCTCAAAATAGTCTGGCTGGAAAGAAACCTCGGTCTTCCTTTTAATGCTCGCATAAAGGAGATTTTGTCCAAGCTCTGCAAAGGACTCCATCCGAAGAGGCCTGAGGCCACGATAGATCTGCATAGCACTGGCCGCTCTGCAAGCGGCTCTGAGCCTGCGGAAACCAATAGAAAACATGATCCTCTCCATCCTCCCCCTCCCAGTTTCCCTCCCCCACATCAACATCACTCCTCCCCTCCAAGTCCTCCTCCTCCGCATCCTCCGCATCCTCATCCTCATCCTCATTATCATCCTCATCCGCCTCCTGCTCCTGCTCCTGCTCCTGCTGCTCCTCCTCCTCGTCCTCCTCCTCCTCCTTGATACCTACTCCCCAGTACCATCATCACCACTAACATCCTCACCATTTGCGCTTCTGTCTGGGACAGCAGGGGCCAGCAGGACCCTCCGAGCCACATGCCGTACCAGGAGCGCACACACTATGGATGACCAGGGACACCTCCGGGACTCCGCAGCCTGTGGCTCCAGGCACCCGGGAAGGCGATCCCACGCAGAACGCTGACCCGTGGAACGGCGGACAGCCGACTCCAGCAGCACCAGCGCCGCGACCCGCAGCACCAGCAGCCACTCCAAGTGTGTCGTCAGACGGTTCTTGTCAACAAGTTGGCCACAGCCAGTGGACACGTCGGGTAGGCACATCATCCTCATCGTCGTCACCACCCCACTTTCACGACGCCGAACTACGACGACTACGACAGGAGGTGACAGAACTCGTGGGCCGCGTGCAAGCCTCTGCACAACCAGCGGGCCCTGTAACTGCGTCACCGGCCCGCGCGGCACCAGCGAGGGAAGCAGCACCAGCCGCGCCATCAGCATCAGCAGCTCCAGCAGTTTCACCAGCTCCGCAGCCAAAGCCCCAGCTGTGGACATCGCACGAGTGGGCGGTGCGTTCACACTGGGGCAGGCTCAGGGGCGCGACTGAGTAGTTAGGCGACCTCAACGCACGAGTTGCCACGCCTCCAAGTTCGCCTTCCGACGTGCAGTTGCCGAGCTGGGCATAACTACATGCCTTAAGTCTCAGCGTTCGGCATCACCGCTCCACGTGGCCACATCAGTCAGCACTAGCAGTTACATCACCGCCAGCGCCAGAGTCTCCCCAGGAGCTGGCTCTGTTCAACCAGAACAGCCCCCTCGATGTGAGCCAGCCGTCTGGGAGAGTGGCCACGTGATTCGCTGGCCGCGAGACCTGGATGTCCAGCGGCGGCCGATCCGAACACAACGCTTACCGTTTTCTTTCCCAATGGCGCAGATCGTGCGCCGGCGGGCCTGGCGCCCGCGGCATCGGCCCGCGCGGCAGCAGACTGAGACGTGCCGGAGCAGACCCCACCACAGCAGGACATCGCGCAGTCTCCTCGACCGGCCCCTGGCCTCGGGACGCTTCGGCCAGACCTCATGCAACTTCATGGCAGTGCGTCCAGCATCGCGTCCCAGCGGACACGGCAGCGCCTTGCGACGCCCGCCTGGACTGGCATATGCCGCCACGAAGGCTGACGCCCTTGCGGTGGCCGACCTCGTCGGGAACAGCGAACGATTCGCCGTGCTACTCGGCGAGCACCGATTACCAGGTGGCCGGTTAGGCGCACTAGTCGACACTGGCGCTTGGACCAACCTTTGGAGATTACGTTTCGCCATGAACTTTGCCCGCAGGGCGCAGCGGGCGAAGCTGGCGCCTACTGATGAAAAATGTTTAACCCCACTGTACGCAGCAGAAGCCGGCAACGGGTCACAGGTAGCGAAGTGGGAGGTCCACCGCTCCATCGCGACGACTTCCCGCGACGGCGCGACCAGTAAGCGCAGCATGCGCGCTCCGGCCGCGGGGGGCGCAGGCGCTGAATCCCCTGCCCCAATAGGCTTGCAGTTCACGCAAACCAACATGGAGGCGATGGAGACAGGCATTGACCACAGGCGTCTCATCTCCCTAAGCCAGGCGGCCACGAGATCACATGGAGCCGCGGCGCCATCCACTTCGATCTGGAGTCTGCGCCGAGCGGGCACTTGCGCGCACCAGTCGACGACCCCAGCATGCTTCAGCCGCACTCCGGGGGCCTGCCACCCAAGTAGCTCACGCCGCTGGCGGCGGGCAACGACAACCAGGGCCACCGCGACATCACCGACGGCCGCGAGCCCAAGAAGCCGAAGATCCAGCTCATCAGCCCCAACAAACGGGCACCCTCGCGAAGCGCGCCCGGGGCCGCAGGCCGCGACCTCTACGAACGCGCGGACGTCAGCATCGCGACGCATGGTCGTGAACTGGCGCCGCTGGGCTCGGCGGGCTCAGCACCACTGGGCACCCATCTTCGCATTGCCCCTCGATCGACGTCGTCGGCGGCGCGGTAGACCCCGACAACCGCGGCGAAAACACGGTGACCATATCCAACACCAATCCGCGGACGCACGCGGTCGAGCAGGGACGCCGAATCGCCCTGCCCATCCCGGGGCGCATGAGATTGCTGTCGCCCCCAACCTTCCTCCGTCGTCTCGTGGACCCGGTGGCTCTGGACACACCTGCACGACGCCCCTCGGCCAGGACGCCACGCCGAGAGAGGTAGGCAGCATGACATCCGAGAGCGGCGCCCGTGGCACCGAAGGCTCCGAGGAGCTGCCTCACCAGGAGATAGCCAAGTCGGCCCGCCAGGCTGGCTCCGCCGACCTGCCCCGGCAGCAGTCGGCAGCAGGCCCGGGGCGCTTCGCCCGGGCCTGAGAACGAGCACGGGACACATCTTCAGCACTACAAGACCACGGCTTCGACGTCATCCGCACCACCCATTTCGAGGGCACCATCAAATCGTTGTCCGACAGCACCTTCCCCAGCACCAACTACAGCACGCTTCGGCTTACGCGCGACATCAATTCGGACGAGGCCCACCGCGTCGTCGACCCCCACCCTGACCAGCGCGCCCGGGTCCAAGACGCCGGCGCCAGAATCGCGGTCTTCGGCCGGCATGGCCCCAAGTGGAGACGCCCAGTAGCACGGCAGATGATCGGCGCCCGGGCGCCTCACTCCCGCAAGCATCGGGTTTGCCATAAGTCTTAGGCCCCGGCGGCCAAGCATAGCAGCATTGTCTTCACTGCGTTCACCAGGGCGCCCATCTGCAACCAGCAGCGCCGGTACAAGATCCAGCTAGAGGAGAGCGTCGACGACTGGACGACCACCAACAGACAATTGAATATGGCCATGATGCGCCGCGAAGTGTCGCGACTCGCGCACCACTGCAGTTGCACTTCACCCAGCAGTCGCGCACCGCAGAAGGTGCGCTTTCAACGAGGCACGACGGCTGCGAACTCACCAGGTTCACACACATCTTCGAGGTTGATAATCAAGCACACGGTCAACCGCAAGCACGACACCCAACAGCGCACCCAGGAACACGCACATTCAAACACCTCACCACCAAAGACGCATTCTCCAGACACCGCATACCCAGTAGGGCCCCTGGCAGGAAATGCCTTATTCCAGACACCCTGTACCCGGCGCGGGGCGGGCAAGGACGGCCACGGGAGGCGCCCGGCAATTGCGTCGCTGGCACCTACCCGACGGCAGAACGCATACGCCGAATGGAGAAGATAAAAGGAAGGCCATGCGCCCGAGACACGCAAGCATGTCGTCGAGGACCACTACGACGACTGCGGCACGGACATCACTGGGCCAGCACCTTATGTTCTCGGCCTTTCAGCCTTCGGTGACTACGGCGACGCCGACGAATGCGACGAGGGCGACCTCCACGGCAACATGATCTCAGGTGTGCCCACACGGCGGCTCCGAGGCCCGTCGGCTCCCGAGTCCGAAACTGACAGATAAACGACTGGCGCTCAAACACCATAGCCCACCTAGTTCGACACCACCCACCGGGTTTCCATTTCACTCCACTCGATTTCGGCACCGACATCATGGAGGTCTGCGGCGGAGAAGCGCGGACCAGCAGACTGGCTGTCCGCCGCAAATTCTTCGCCGGCGAGAATTCCGTCTTTCGCGCTGGCCATGACCTCAACGACGGGCCAGCAGCCAGCTACGGAACGAGATTGTCGAGGATTTCGGATACTAGATGCCATCATGGCTCCGACCTGCAGGCTTCTCGGCCGCTGGGACACTTTGATATCCAAGCAGAACTGCCACGCCTGGCTGCGCTCCCACGAGGACGCGGCCCCACGCGGCCGACTTTGCGGCAACCTCGCACAATTGCACTTTAAGCTAGGCGGCTACTTCGTCAACGAGCAGCCTGACCCATCATAGTTCCACGACGAGCCGCCATGGCCAGAGGTGCCGGCAGCGGCGTGCGCAGGCGAGGTCGCCTTCGACCAGCGCCCTTTTGGGATTCGAGATCGTCGCGGAGGCACCTTGAGGAAGACCACCGGGCTGGTCTCCAACGCTCTGGAGATCCTCGAGCAGTTCGCAAACCTCAGATCCCCAGGCAGACACGCCCACGTCCACGTCGAGGGCGACGTCCAATCAGTAGCCTTCCCAACAGTGGTCTCCGGAGCCACGGGGGGCGAGGTCAGCCGCGATGTTGGCAGCCGAGCGCAGGGCGCAACACGCCTGCAAGGCGCGCAGGCGTACGCCTGCAGGGCGCGCAGGCGCAACACGCGGACAGACTCGCCCATGCACTCCAGGGATCTGGCCACGTGCCGATATCCTCACAGCGCCCCGATCCAGCGGGAGTGCCCCGGCTGCAAGAAGGAGAAGGAACGCGACCACCCCATGCACAACCACGAGTCCAGCAAGCGCAGGTTCGCGGACCCTCAAATTCGGCCGCGCCCACGCGACGGCCAGCACCCACGAGCGCCAGCACGACCTGGGCGACAACGTCACTTCAGCGATCAGCAAATGCAGCTCCCCAGCGGCGCCGATCTTGGAGCAGCAGACGAGGCTGCTCTACCACCCGAGCCTGCAGGAGAGTTAGGAGCCAGCTTGTCATCCAACGCTGGGACTCAGGGCAGTGGTCTTGGTGACTGCGTCGCTAGACCACAGATGCGAACCAGTCCAGTAACAGGCACAGTGCCTAGGCGGTCAGCACCACGAGCTGCCGACGCAGCTGCAGGCAATCCAGCGCCCTCAGACGGGACTCGCTTCGACGTCACCATGTCCCTACGAGCACTTCGCGGTGACTCGTACGAGGCACGCAGTCGGGAACTGCGCAAGCTGCACTTCCGGCGGGGGCACACCACTAGGAGGAGGTCACGAGCACGACGAGCAGCCAACACACCACAAGACATTCTCGACTGCATACCTACGGCGATCTACAACTGTAGGGAGCGCCTCAAGCGGATTCCACCAGCACGCCAGACCACCCCTACATTCTGCCTTTTCGACGCGATCCAAGCAGCACGTCGAGCGCGACATCCTCTACAACAAGGACCACAGGATCATCCACCTGATCTGCTGCGCTTTGCGGCGGCATGATGGCCAGGAGACCACATCCCAGCGCGACTCGACGCTTCTCGCCGCCATCGACCGCTCATGGGTCCAGCTGTTCGGCGCGATGGAGACGTTCATCGTGGACAGCGAGGGCTGGGTGACATTGCCATCTGTTGCCGAAGAGATGAAGAGGGGAGGGGTGCATGTGGAGGACATTCGGACCCCTCGTCATCGAGCGACGCTGCGCTAGATTGCGACGCCCGCTTCACGCCACTAAAAGAGCAATAAGAACGCGAAGGCATCGCGGCGCACTTCGACCCTACGCTGGCGAATGCTATCCTTGCTTGCAACAGCCTCACCCGCGCAGGCGGCGTTTCACAACGGACGTCGTCCTCGGACGGCCGCCAACCATGCTGCCATCATTCGAGGCAGACGAAGAGGGCGAGGTTGCCAGTGCCTGCGGCACTGGCAATGGCCCCTCTGCTGGCGGAGAAGTGCCGCCCAGTCGACTGCAGCAGCGTATGCAGGAGATCACACTGCATCGCATGGTCGAGGCCACGTCGATCTCTCGCGTCAACCGCGCCCTCCGGACCCGCGCCACCGAGTCTGGGGAGGGCCGCTTCAACGTTGGCGACCAGCACAGGCCCCCGAGCGGGAAGGACGCGTCGGGCTGGGCGCGCCCTGGGACGGTCACGCCGGTAGACCCGGCCCGAGGCAAGGTGACTGTCAAGCATTGCCGAGCCGATGCAGCATGCCGACAGCAAGACGCCCCGCCCTTCATCGTTCATCGGCGCCGTCTTCGACGACATGGGCACCGGCATGGCGCGAGCAGGTTTGGCCTGGGACCGCGCGGCGGACCACCTGGAGCACATTGCACCAGTCTCCGGGGCCAGGGCCCCTGGCCACTGGGAGGACGCGACGGGCGTGAAGATCACCGAGCAGACCCGACGGCGCCCAGACATCTTCGAAGCCCTGCGCCATTTGCTCCGCAGATGCGTTCAGCTGCCAGACGTTCGCGCAGCACGTTTGATACGCGGCCAAAATTATGTGGGCGACTGGCCGGGCTGCATCCGCAGCTTGGATATTTGTCGTTCTTTCGCAACCCGATCGACGTCCAGCAATTTCACCTTGACGGCGTCAAGGTCGATGCCCATCTGTCTGTCGGCGAGCACTGGAAGGAAGCTCGTATTATTCAGTTCGCTCCAGGCGATGGGTCACAGCTGGTAGCAGACGCCAGACAAGACTTTAGACGGATCGCTCGACGACGGCGCCATCGACGTTCCCGAGGACACCGCCAACATTACGCCATCCGCCACGCCGGCAATACCTGGGGAGACCGACAGCGACTTCCCCCGCCACGCGCAACAGGCGGCGCCGGCAGCTTGGCGAGAAGAAGGGGCAGCAGATCCGACAGTCAGCAGAAGATTTACGCCGCCGTCGAGCACGCCGAGGCCGACCTGGGCCGCTGGCCCCGCGAGCGGCCCCAGCACTTCGAGATGCATCACCGGTGCCAGAGCACCCACGCGCAGCGCCAGTAGCGCGGGGCCCCCCTGGACGACAGCACCACGTTAGAGGAGGAGGACGAAGGAGGAAGGCATGTGGAGTTGTGTCTTGATCCAGGGGTGCGCGAAGCATTCTTGAGCTTCAAAGACGCAGCATCTCGCAAGTGTCTCGCTTGCGCCCCAGGGGCAGCCGCGCGTGACATGTCCGCGGCCGCCGAGACCGCAGTCATCAAGCGCGACGCCGACCTGCCGACCATCCAGGAGGTGACGAAGCCGCCAAAATAGGTCGCAGCGGCCTTTCTCGAAGAGCTCGCCATCTGGGCCAAGCACACATGTTTCGAGAGGCGACCGCGCAAGGGCGCCCGAGACGCAATGGACACCAGACACGTCTTCAAGCGGAAGCACCGGAAGGGAGCAGACGGCAAGGTTGTCAGGATCATTCGGCACCGCACGGCGTTGAGGGGCTTCCGCGACATGGACGCCGGGACCCTGTGCACGTTTTCTGGCACAGTGAAGCGGGCGTCGCGCGTCGCCCAGACCAGGCGCGCATCGCCGCAGACGTCGAGCAGGCGCTCCTGCATGGCATGACGTACGCCGAGATGCAGGAAGAAGGCGAAGCACCACACGAGGCGACCTCCACGCTGCCACCCAGCAGCGCAGCCATCTTCAGGCGGGCGCCCGGATACGGGAGCTACGACGAGCAAACCGGGTCCTGCGCTGCATCAAGCCGGGCACGGGCTACAAGGATGCGCCCCGAGCCTTCTCCACGAAGCTCGCCCGGGCCCCTCGCCCACCAGAGCGCGACGCCGAACCCGCCGGGCGGGGCCCAGAGCTCGAGGTCAGCACGAGACGTCTGGCGCCTGTGGCACGAGCGTCTCGGAGTCATGGCCAACACGTTGAGGGTCAGAAGATCGCTGGACGCAAGGAGCACGTCGACCGGCTAATCAGCAGTCTTGAGAGCGTCTTCGGCAAGATGAAGGGTAACTAAGACGACGTCACCAACTGGAATACACCAGCACCGCAGTGCCGACGGCGCAGCGACGCTCGACCAGGACGAGCACGTGGACGCCTTGACGCCGATCAGGCATTTCGACTTGGCCCAGGCAAAGGCAGACGAGCTGGCCAGAGGCCAGCCTGCAGACCTCCTCGCCTCCTTCCTGGGAGCAGCGGCCAACGCCCTGCTCACCCAGCACAACGTCGCAATGTACATCCTCGCCCTGCAAAGAGCTAAGAAACATATGCTATTCCGTCACATGATGCAGCTCATCTCAGCCGCCCTGGCCACGCAGAAGATCAAGGCACGCATCGCAGTCGCAGCGCGACGGAGCGTGCCGGGCGGCTCAGCGCGCGCAGCGACGGGTCATTCAAGAGGGAGGAGGAGACAGGTCACGGCGTGAGTGGAGCCGTATACATGCGTCTCGGCAATTGCCGCCGCACAAGCTGTCGCGCTGTGCAGATCTTCGTTCGGCTAAGAACTGCTCGCAGCATGCTGCGCTGCCGACGGACTGCAGGCACACCTCTTCGCGCTGCGCGAGACGGTGCACGGACCCGCCTCTGCCGCGGGAAGCAGGAGGCAGAGGGGGGAAAAAGGTCACGCGATCCCTGCAGCTCTCGCCATCGACGTCACGTCCTTCTTCAGCGCCCCGCTCTTGGATCCAGTGCGCCCACCTTCTGGGAACAGCATGGCCTGTCACCTGCGGCGGTTGGCTGGCCAACTCCGCACCAAGCAAATCGATGACCTGCTCTGGTTCAACACTCGGGACATGCGGGCCGACCCCATGACCGACGGCAGGATTGGCCAGGAGTTCAGCCTGAGCGCGATAAACGGCCAGATCAGCTATGATTTTGAGATGGTCAAGTTTAGCGACTAGAAGCGGGCGCAGGCCGCCCCGAGCTCCCAACGCAGCTCTCCCACCCAATACCGAAAAGGCAACCCTTGTGACTGCATTACAAAGTCGACCTCCGCATCATGAAGTTGCGGGCATTGATGGCGAGAGCAATGAGGAAGTCAAGCAATCAGGTGAGTGCTGCTCGTGTGGACTGTGTCAGTTGAGCAGCCGCATGCACCTGCCTGCGCTCCACTACTAATGTCGCCCTCGCAGCGGCCGGCAATTTGTTTGGTGAAGGGGCGGTTAATAGAACCCTCTCAGCAGCGCGTGTGGCAAATGTTTATGAGAGGGCGGTTAGCAGAGCCTTTCTTTACAGCTGTCCTGCAGTGGGGCGCGGCCAGCAGAGCACCCCAGCTGAATCTCATTACATGGGTTCCTGTGCGGTTTGTGGTTGGGGACCAACGAGGGCACGACGGACCGGCTTGAGCACCAGACTCGAACGGCACCTGCTCTGCCCAGTTCAACATTTCCTTGCCTGGGCCCGCCGCTGTTTTGGCTCAAGGCCTACTCAGTGCACCGTGCCCACCTTAATCGCGCGCTACACCCGCCTTACTGCCGAACACGGAAAACGTCTCCCTTTTATTCATCATTTCTTACATCCATGTCTCTAGCCTCCTCCTCCGCCTCCTCCTCATCATCTTGCTCCTCCTCCTCCTCCTCCTCCTCCTCCTCCTCCTCCTCCTCCTCCTCCTCCTCCTCCTCCTCCTCCTCCTCCTCCTCCTCCTCTTCCTCCTCCTCCCCCCCCTCCCTCTCTCTTCCATCCCTTCCCCCTCCTTCCCTCCATCCCCCCCTCCCTCCTCATCACCCATCCTCCCTCTTCCACCCCCATCTTGCGCTGCCCTCCCGGCGCCGCAGCTGCCCGTCAACAACGCCCCGTTCGCATTCCCGGACATCGGCAAGGCGCCCTAGCGCGCCCCCCTTCGGCGGATTCCGGCGGCTTCAGCGTCGCGCGCACCTCGTCTAAAAAGCTACACGCCACATCCACGCAGGGCGAGCCACCCTCAGGTTTTCTGCGCTTCTGTAAACCAGCGCCACCGCGACTACACGACCGCCGGCGCGCCTCCAAGCGCGCGGGGTCCCCACGGCACGTGCGCGAGCACCTGCACGTAGGCGGAGCTCGAGCGCGAAGGGTTTGTTGCAGCGTCGGCGGCGTGCGCCTGGCTGTTTACGGACCAGCACGCTTTCGGTGGCCGGGGAGGGGGAGGAGGAGGAGGAGGAGGAGGAGGAGGAGGAGGAGGAGGAGGAGGAGGAGGAGGAGGAAGAGAAGGACAAGGACAAGGACAAGGAAAAGGAAAAGGAAAAGGAAAAGGAAAAGGAGGAGGACAGGTGTAAGCCCAAAACGCATCAACGATGTTGCAACAAACCCTCCTTCGAAGCTCCCTTTCCCCTGCAAGAATTGATTTTCCATTGCGGGAAATGCCCCACTGGAAGGCAACCGCCTGAGAATCCACAATCTGGGGAGGAGCAGGAGGGAGGAGGAGGAAACGGAAGGAACACGGAGGAGGGGGAGGAAGAAAAGGAAAATGTGAGAGAGGAGCAGAAGGAGGAGGAGGAGGAGGAGGAGGAGGAGCAGGAGCAGGAGCAGGAGCAGGAGGAGGGGAGAAGAGGAGGAGCAGGAGGAGAAGGCACGCGCAATCCGATGCACTCTGTGTCCAGTCATGGCTGGAACCTTTCTGCCTCCTGTTTGAGCTCCTCCTGTTGAGAGGGGGTATTCCTGCTCTTCCATCTCGGTCCTCGACGATCTAGATTTTGGAGGGTCTGTGAGAGGGTCTGTCAATCCTCATCGGAATCCTCTTTCTCTCTTCCTGCTTCCTCCTCCGTCTCCGATTGACGACGGCTTCCGACGCCGCCGAGGGCCTGAGCCTCCTTCCGCTCTGGGCCCCCGGGAGTGGTGGGCCTCTGCCCCAGGACCCGGGGGCTGGACGGAGCCCCCCCACACGGGCACACGAAGGGCCCCAGCACACCCCAAGAGGGCGCCGAGGCGGCCCAGGAGGCGCCCGAGATCGCCCAACAGGGCTCGAGGCGGCCCCCCAAGTGAGCCTGGACACGCCACAAGGGTCCTGAAGGATCGGGGGTGGACGGAACCCCCAGCGCCGCCCCCGGCGCGCGGAGCGCGCCAGGGGCGGCGCTGGAGACGCCGCCAGGGGGTCCCAGCGCGGATCCGAGAAATCCGCGCGGACCTCCGAGTTGTTATGTTTATGTCATTCTTCGTTCCCCTAGAATGGCCCTGGGGCCATTCCAAAATCGGGGGTGGACGGAACCCCCACCCTGACACGTCGATTAGTGAATTGTCCGTCTTCGGTTCTCGAGAGGGCGCCGCGGCCGTCATTTTCAGGCTTGCGCCCGCCAGGTTTGGGCCCGAGGTCGTCTTCATTGAGTCACGTTTTGCCAAAGGGGACTGTGTCCATCCCCGGAGAAGACGCCCCCTTCATCTTGAGTCGTTGTGTGTTGATTCCCCCACTCCTCCACTTGCATTGGTGGCACAGTTCTAGGGGAGCGAAAAATGGCATAAACATAAAACTCTGAGGTCCGTGCGGATTTCTCGGATCGGCGCTGGGGCCCCCTGGCGGCGCCTCCAGCGCCGCCTCTGGCGCGCTCCGCGCGCCAGGGAGGAGGGTCCAGCGCGGATCCTAGCAATCCGCGCAGACCTCCGAGTTGTAGTGTTTATTTCATTTTTCGTTCCCCTAAATTTGATGCTAAGTCGGGCTCGTCCCTCTACAGGAGGAGCATTCAAAAATATTCAAAATAGTCTGGGGACGATCTTTTGAAATTATATTTGAGCATGTTTGGCAAGCTTCGTTTTTCTTCCAAGATCCACCTGTAGGGGGACACGCCCGACCTAACAGTGGTGGCACAATTCGCTCCCACGGCACCCCCGTTTCAGCCTCTCGTCGCCAGCACAGTCGCCCTCTGCATGGCCGCCGGCGCCACAATTGTGCATGACGGCCCCATGGCGCGGCGAGCTCCTCCAGAGAGGCCGAAGAAGCTGCGAGAGCCGCCGCCTTCGGCTTCTCGAGACGTTTGGGGGCGTGGGAGGGCCCGTGCTAAGTCGGGCAGGTCCCTCCACAGGAGGAATATTTTCAAAAATAGTTTTGAAAAATAGTCTGGGGATGATTTTTGTTAGTTTTTCCCAACCA